>CM041777.1:484267830-484572296 GCA_023374045.1 Limonium bicolor | reverse complement strand
CCCAGAACCAGAGCCAGAACTTCCAAATGCTCTTCTTGACGGCGTTTTCCTAAACGCTGAGGCCCGTAGCTGGTTTAACTCCCCCCGACGGCGGGAGATCGTTCAGGAGCGTAGGGTGGACCCCGCGCTCGAGGCGGACCTGCAGCTCCGGCCCTACCTTGAGGCCATCGGGTGGAGCTGCCTACTCACCATGGGGGAGGGCCCGTATTACCATAACCAGATCAAGGAGTTCTACGCCAACGCTACAGCTGATAGGCGGGCGCGCGAGGTCACCTCATATGTCCATGGTGTGCCCATTTTTATTCGGAGGCTGGACGTCCACAACTTCTTCCATTTGTCACGGGACGACCTCCAGCACTCCAAGTGCATCCATCATGCGGATCTTACTGCCAGCCGGCGTCACTACCTTCAAACCCTCCCGGCTCAGACACGTCGCAAGAATCAGGAGGGGACTGACGTACGGCTCACCATCACCCCGTCGATGATCGAGGACCCGCTGCGCCGCCTCATTCTCGCTCTGCTCCGACACAATCTCCTCCCTCGGGATAGCAAGGACCTCAACGCCAACGATTGCTACTTGATGGACTATATGGTGGCCCCAGACCCTGATAAGCCCCTCCTCCCTCTCTGATCTCTTCATGGCACACCTCTGTCACATCATCGAGAAGAGGGATACCCACCACTTGGGGTATCCCCACTTTATTCAGAGGATGTTGGAGCGCCACGGAGTCCGGCCCGAGCGGATGAGGTGCCGACCTTGCCCATGGACCCCTTCAACTACACCGCTATGAAAAAGATGGGTTTTACTCGGGAGGCAGACGGGTGGCACAAGGCCATCGCTGAGCCTAGGCGGCGCAGGGGTGAAGCTTCCTCTTCCGGTGCCTCCTCCTCCACTGCTGCACCTGGGCCGTTCCTCGCCCTGCCACCTCCACCCCCGACCGGAGCGGTGACCCCGGAGCAGCTCGCGCTGTTCGAGAAGCAGATGGCCGACACCGGCGTCTCATGGAGGAGCACCAGCGCCAGATGGACGCCTATTGGCAGCACGTTCGCGAGCATGGTGGTGCACCCCCCCAGTAGCCATCTTCTGATCCTGGGATGTTCTGCTGTTGTTTCTATGCTTTTCATTCTGTCTCTGAATTACTTGTTAGGCTGTTAGACCTTGTTCAGTTATTTGTGCTACTTCTTCTTTACGCTACTCTTGTGCTATGGTGCTTTACGCGCCCTGTTGACTACTCTGCTATGGGACCCCTGTGGGACCCCTTTAAACTATCTAACTTCGGCATCAATGCGCATTCACTCGAATCCATGTTGCGCCTTGTTTCTTTTGGTTTTGCATTGTAGATATCTCAACTGAACTCGACAACATCCCGAAATGAGTTAGGTGACATTCCAGAGAGCCTCTGGTCCATTTGTCCTAGGCCATACGACTCTTCCTAACGGAGCTAGCGCTTACCTGAATATGCACACTGGCAAGTGTGGGGGAAAATCACCAACACATCTTCTCAGGGGAGTATTAGTTCTCTACACTTAACCACTCTTTACAATGCAACACTTTTTCTGTTACTTCATGCCAAGTGATACCCAAAGGTCTTCTGTTATTTCTCCATCTGCTTTTATTTGAACAATGAGGACATTGTCCCATTCAAGTGTGGGGGAGACCTTTGATGCACTAAGTCAATTTTCTCATAATTATCTATAGCTTCATTTGGGAGTTATGTTTTTAGTAAGCAAGTTTTTCTTTGAATTCTTGGAATTTTCCACCGAACTTTTTTTTTTAAAAGAGGTTCTCTCTTGAGGAGCACTTATGTGCGGTGCAATCATAAATCCATTTCGTGATGAATTTTTCTTGCTTAGGGGTTCCTTCTACCTTCTTATCTAGGGATTGCTAGGGGTGCTTCCTTGTGAAAAAAAAAGAGGACAAAAAGGATCTTGAGAGACACCATAGGTAACCAACAAATGAGAGATGAGTGTTCATTGAAGCAAGGCAAAATGCCAATTTACCTCTTCTCATCTCTTGTTGCAAAAGTGAATCAACTGCAAATCTCTATTTTTCCTTTGCTTTCCCTCAATGCCCATTCTTGAGAGAAGTTGGCCATGGTAAAAGTTCTCCAAGTTCCATAATCTGTAAGAACTCGGAAGCACTCTAGATCATACCCCGCTTCTCTCAAGTTGCATAATCTGTAAAAGAACTCGAGAACAACTTCGATCATTACCAGCAGGTTTAGAAACGAGATTCAATCCTTGATCACACGATGCCAAGAATCACCCGAAGCACAAACAATCTCCCGGCGTCTGCTCAGTTTGTCTCTCGAGAAGCTCTCCAGACTCCCGGCAACCTCTACATCCGACCTCACATCAGACAGAGCATACAACAACAACAAAACTCTTCTAATTCTTCTTCCTTCTCTTCTTTATCATCTTCTGATATCAACTGGCGATTCCTCTTCACCAATGTCACCTTCAACAGTTGCTAGATTGTACGGCCGGTCGGGTTATCTCAGGTCAGCGTATCTCCGGCATGCTGTTTCGGACGTGGGTACTACTGCCAAGCCGCCGATGGGTGTAATGAATGTTAAACATGACCAGGGAAAAAGGAAGGTACATGAGATTCAAGATGACGACGTCGTTGTCGTAATGGAGAAGAGTCGTAGTAGATCTGCTGCAGGTGTTATAATGAAGAAGGGTAGATTTTCATGGTCCACGTTGTCGGTCGTTTCAAGTTGCTGTAGAGAGATAGACACAATGACGTCCTTGATCAGCGACAAGTTCAAACGACCAGTTCTAAGCAATCACAGCCGCTGATGAGAGCGATCAAGAGCCAAGTTAGAAAGGGATATATAATATTACCAGAAAGAGAGAGCTAGTAATTAGGCTTTCTTATAATTTTAATGTATGTGTACGTGTCAGTCTGTGATGATGATCGATCTGATGATGACGATGATGGATGGCCTCTTGTAATTATGTTGCTAGCTGGAAACTATGACGATCACGAATACTCAGAGAGTGCATGCAGCCTGGGGAAGAAGATGATACGCATGCTTGCTTGTTGCCATGGAACTAGCTAGATCACATAACAGTTGTTAAATGAATTATTCAAAGTTTTACACATTTATTAGATTTATGAGTTTTATTTATTGTTTTAAAGTGGTTAGTGTTAGTGGGATTAGTGGAGATAGTGGGTCTATTAGTTGCCTTATTTTTTGGCATTACTTTGGATAGTTACCATCTTTTTAGGATCTGAAATTATAGTTTACTATCTATTTAAACCCTTTGTATTCACTCATTTCAACATAGTGAAATATATCTCGTCAATTTTACTCTCTGTTTTTTCCAACAAAGTGGTATCAAGAGCAGAATAGAAAGTCACCGCAGACTTCTATTTCCCAGGTGAGGTCCAATACAAAAAAAAAAGGAGTGAAGTGAAACACGTAAAAAAAAGAGAGAGAGAAGTGCAAAGTGGTGAAGCAACGTTCGTGTATACTCACCGCAGAATACCAGTATGTCTGCGAACGGTTCTACTCAACCCCACCTGCCTATTTTCAAAGGCAAAAAACTACCATCTTTGAGTTTGAAGATGAAAACTTTACTCAGGTCTCATGAGTTGTGGGATCTAGTTGAGAACGGGTTGACGAACAAGGACGGGAGAATCGAGTCAGAGAAAGTCAGAGAAAGACGCCAAAGCACTCTTCTTCATTCAGCAGTCTCTTGATGATGAGTTATTTCCTCGCATTACAGCAGCATCCTCATAATAAATGGGGTCAGAAACAATTAAAGCAAAGCTGCAAGTTTCAAGTATTTCATTCATAGAACGATATCTTAAAGGAGGTGACTCTGGTGAAGAAATTGATGCAGTAGAACGTGAGCTGGCTGGTGTAGATGGGTTGCTGTCGGAGGAATTGTTCCATCTGATTTGCTGTCACAATCTGTATCAAACGTTACAAGTGTGGGTTCAAATTTATCCACCTGAGTTTGGACAGCAGCTGAAGGATTGTTATTGCTCCAATCCCATTTTCCCTCCTCATCAAACTTTACATTCCTGCTGATAATTACTTTTCCACTCAAAGGATTCATCAGCCTATAAGCTTTGGACATGGGACTATAGCCAATAAAAATGCATTTTTCAGACTTGCTGTCCAATTTTTTACGATGTGGATCAGTAGAAAAAGCATAAGCAATGCAACCAAAAATTCATAAGTGGCTTACTCTTGGCTTCCTACCCATCCAAGCCTCATATGGAGTTTGATTCATGACTGCCTTGTTGGGGAAATATTGATCAAATACACTGCTGTTGCGACACCTTCAGCCCAGAACTGGTTAGGAAGATTAGCTGCCTTCATCAGACTTCTGGCCATTTCAACAATAGTTCTATTTTTTCTCTCTGCAACACCATTCTGCTCTGGTGTATATGGTGCAGTCAACTCCCTGCGAATGCCAAACTTCTCACAAAAATCATCAAATTCGTTAGAGGTAAATTCACCACCTCTATCAGTACGAAGAGCCTTGATGGAGTAGCCACTTTGTTTCTCCACCAGCGCTTTGAACTTCTTGAAACATCCAAAAACTTCTGATTTCAGCTCTAAAAAAATACACCCAACTCATACGACTGAAATCATCAATAAAGAGCACAAAATATTTGCTGCCACCAAACGATTCAAACTCATCGGTCCACAAACATCAGCATGAATTAACTCAAGACAGCAAGAAGCTCTCCATGAATTCCTACTGGAAAGAAGCTCTACTATGTTTCCCAAAAACACATCCTTCACAGAAACCAAGACCATGATTTTTGGAAGCCAATTACCATTTCTTTCTTGTTCAACAGCTGTAAACATTCAAATGTAAATGCCCATAACGTGATGCAAAGTTCAGCCCATTTTTTTTCTTTAGCAACCAAAGCAGTCCCATAGATTTAGAGACATCAAAAACTGTTGAGCAAAAACTATATAACAAAGTATACAAGTATATGCAAGGAGTAGGCAAGTGCACCTAATCGGTGTAGTACAACAAGTGTCGTATCCACAAGGAAATTGGTCCTAACTTCCTAGTCTCGGTATTTAGTAGTTGTAATGTAAGCAGTAAAATGGGGTTTAGCCGGTGGCAAGCTTGATTGTGTTGGTTGAGTAATTTCAAGAACAACAAATAAACTAAAGGTGATAAGTTAATGGATTGGATGGAGAAGTACTTTGGGAATTTGGCAATCCCCCAAACTACCTAGATATGCTAGCAACTCTCTTATGCCATAGTTGTCTTTCTAGAACAAAAATAATAACTCTCTAAACCCAAGATGAGTTAATTCTTACTTAGTTAATTTTAGCCTTCAAAATCAATTAGGACTAAACTCACTAAGCAGCACTAAGCAAGTTCTAGAACAAAGCTCCAAATTATGCTCACTAATCCTAGAAGCATAAATCAAGAGTTCTCTCTCAATTTGGTCACAAACCCTAACTCAAAACCAAATTGTAGTTTGGGTTCACCACAAATGCACTCAAGAGATCAATTTGAGGACATTGAAAGATAATTGAGAGAGAAACAACTATATTAAGGCATAATAAAGATTCACAAGCAAAATCTAGGGTTTGGGTTCAAAGACCCATCCCAAAGCACAATGGGGTACTACTCAAACAATAGGAGGAAGGAAAAACTAGAAAAGAGTAAGAAGAAGCCATTGTTGAAGCTTGGAAGCTTTGGAGAAGGTGAGTTCTTCCTTCTTCTCTTCTTCTTCTTCTTCCTCTTCTTTCTTCTCTTCTTTCACGTTCTTTCTCCTCTCTTTAGGGTTGTAGTCGTGTGTGTTGGATAATGAGGAAGGAAGCCCCAAAAATCAGCTCTTGAAAACGCAAATCTGGGCAAAAATTCGCGTCCGACCGAACTTGCAAGTCCGGTCGCAAGTTCGGTCGGACTCTTTTAAGCGCAGCACGTGACGGGTTTTAAAGCTCGACCGAACTTGCAAGTCCGGTCGCAAGTTCGGTCGATTCCAGTGAGTTTGGGGACGGCCTGAACAGAGCCCGACCGAACTTGCAAGTCCGGTCGCAAGTTCGGTCGGCCCCAGAATGTCATTTTTTCTGTGCCGGAACTCTCCCGATGCTTCCCGTTGGCTAGGCATCCTTCCCGAGGTGCTCGAACATTGATGCTTTCTCATATAAAGCTCTCAAAATGTACTCCAAAGAGTATTTACCTATTTAAACAAGCCAAAAGTGTAAGATCACTAAAAAACACACAAATACTCCATAAAGTGGTGAAATAAGTCATGCGCCAAATAAAATGACGACGAATAAAGATCTTGAGAGAGCATTATTTCACCACTTATCAACTCCCCCACACTTATCCATTTGCTTGTCCTCAAGCAAAATCAGCTAAGGACTCACAACAAGAAGGAACATTCAAAGCAAGCAAGTGTTTAGATGAGTTCTTGAATTTCAGTGAGCAAAATTTGTGAAAAACCTCAAGAGGAGTGCAACCAACCTTCTCATGATGACATGGGTGTGCTTAGGGTAAATGAAAATATAGAGTTTCGGGGTATGATCTAGAGTGCTTCCGAGTTCTTACAGATTATGGAACTTGGAGAACTTTTACCATGGCCAACTTCTCTCAAGAATGGGCATTGAGGGAAAACAAAAGGAAAAATAGAGATTTGCAGTTGATTCACTTTTGCAACAAGAGATGAGAAGAGGTAAATTGGCATTTTGCCTTGCTTCAATGAACACTCATCTCTCATTTGTTGGTTACCTATGGTGTCTCTCAAGATCCTTTTTGTCTCTTTTTTTTTTTTTTCACAAGGAAGCACCCCTTAGCAATCCCTAGATAAGAAGGTAGAAGGAACCCCTAAGCAAGAAAAATTCATCACGAAATGGATTTATGATTGCACCGCACATAAGTGCTCCTCAAGAGAGAACCTTTCTTAAAAAAAAAAGTTCGGTGGAAAATTCCAAGAATTCAAAGAAAAACTTGCTTACTAAAAAAACATAACTCCCAAATGAAGCTATAGATAATTATGAGAAAATTGACTTAGTGCATCAAAGGTCTCCCCCACACTTGAATGGGACAATGTCCTCATTGTTCAAATAAAAGCAGATGGGAGAAATAACAGAAGACCTTTGGGTATCACTTGGCATGAAGTAAACAGAAAAAGTGTTGCATTGTAAAGAGTGGTTAAGTGTAGAGAACTAATACTCCCCTGAGAAAGATGTGTTGGTGATTTTCCCCCACACTTGCCAGTGTGCATATTCAGGTAAGCGCTAGCTCCGTTAGGAAGAGTCGTATGGCCTAGGACAAATGGACCAGAGGCTCTCTGGAATGTCACCTAACTCATTTCGGGATGTTGTCGAGTTCAGTTGAGATATCTACAATGCAAAACCAAAAGAAACAAGGCGCAACATGGATTCGAGTGAATGCGCATTGATGCCGAAGTTAGATAGTTTAAAGGGGTCCCACACAGGGGTCCCATAGCAGAGTAGTCAACAGGGCGCGTAAAGCACCATAGCACAAGAGTAGCGTAAAGAAGAAGTAGCACAAATAACTGAACAAGGTCTAACAGCCTAACAAGTAATTCAGAGACAGAATGAAAAGCATAGAAACAACAGCAGAACATCCCAGGATCAGAAGATGGCTACTGGGGGGGTGCACCACCATGCTCGCGAACGTGCTGCCAATAGGCGTCCATCTGGCGCTGGTGCTCCTCCATGAGACGCCGGTGGTCGGCCATCTGCCTCTCGAACAGCGCGAGCTGCTCCGGGGTCACCGCGTCCGGTCGGGGGTGGAGGTGGCAGGGCGAGGAACGGCCCAGGTGCAGCAGTGGAGGAGGAGGCACCGGAAGAGGAAGCTTCACCCCTGCGCCGCCTAGGCTCAGCGATGGCCTTGTGCCACCCGTCTGCCTCCCGAGTAAAACCCATCTTTTTCATAGCGGTGTAGTTGAAGGGGTCCATGGGCAAGGTCGGCACCTCATCCGCTCGGGGCCGGACTCCGTGGCGCTCCAACATCCTCTGAATAAAGTGGGGATACCCCAAGTGGTGGGTATCCCTCTTCTCGATGATGTGACAGAGGTGTGCCATGAAGAGATCAGAGAGGGAGAGGGGCTTATCAGGGTCCGGGGCCACCATATAGTCCATCAAGTAGCAATCGTTGGCGTTGAGGTCCTTGCTATCCCGAGGGAGGAGATTGTGTCGGAGCAGAGCGAGAATGAGGCGGCGCAGCGGGTCCTCGATCATCGACGGGGTGATGGTGAGCCGTACGTCAGTCCCCTCCTGATTCTTGCGACGTGTCTGAGCCGGGAGGGTTTGAAGGTAGTGACGCCGGCTGGCAGTAAGATCCGCATGATGGATGCACTTGGAGTGCTGGAGGTCGTCCCGTGACAAATGGAAGAAGTTGTGGACGTCCAGCCTCCGAATAAAAATGGGCACACCATGGACATATGAGGTGACCTCGCGCGCCCGCCTATCAGCTGTAGCGTTGGCGTAGAACTCCTTGATCTGGTTATGGTAGTACGGGCCCTCCCCCATGGTGAGTAGGCAGCTCCACCCGATGGCCTCAAGGTAGGGCCGGAGCTGCAGGTCCGCCTCGAGCGCGGGGTCCACCCTACGCTCCTGAACGATCTCCCGCCGTCGGGGGGAGTTAAACCAGCTACGGGCCTCAGCGTTTAGGAAAACGCCGTCAAGAAGAGCATTTGGAAGTTCTGGCTCTGGTTCTGGGGCGGCCACCTGTCTCCTAGCACGTCGCGGTCGGTGGGCCATGTTGCTGCAAAACAAAGAAAAGAAAAAGAAAAAGAAACAAAACAAAAACAACAAAAATAAACAACATTAAATGGTTAGAAAACAACTAAGAACAAAAGAAATGACAGTTTCGTGGAAAAATTTTTGCCAGAGTCCCCCCTGTTTTTCTATCATTCCTCGGTTCGAAGAACCTCCTCAATTTCACCAGAAGGTGTGCCACGCAGATATACACGCATCTCAGTAAACCAATGCATCCAAATAAGGTTAAAGCTTATGAAGGAACACCACATTTTGCCCATTTTCACATAAATGTCCACTCTAAAGTTCAACATGATGCAGTACCCTAAGCATATAGATGCAATTTAGCTCACGCATTATCCCAACTAGGCCAACAAAGTCATAACATGTATTTTATTTTGTAGCAAATAATGCTAAACAAAGCATTATGTAATTTAAAACATGAAGACCAAATGCATGCTTAAACCACCACATTGCAACATTTTCAATCTCCAAACCCACACAAATTCCCTAAATAATTATGCAACACAATCCAAATCCACAAATTTGTAAAAATCACAATTCCCACATAAGGCCCCGTTTGGTGCGACCTAAACCTAGCCTAAAATGTAACTTCTTCAAAAATCTCAAAATTTGACAAGATGAAGTTTGAATTACATACCTTAATGTTTAGAAGGAGTAAATGAGGCTAAAAGGGGACAAATTTGGGGCTAGAACCGAAATGAAAATCGGTTTGGGGTTTAGGGATTCGAAATGAGAGGGGGCGGGCTAGGTGTGGGAGGGCGGTGCTGGTGGAGTTGCGTGGCGCGCGACGTCGGGGTCTTGCGTCGGAGGTGGTAGTCGGAGGCGAGGGGGAGTGGTGGTGGTGTGCTAGGCGGTGCGCGAGAGAGAGGGAGATGGAGGTTGAGAATGGCGAAGGTGGTGATGTCGGGTGCGCGAGGAAGAAGAAGAAAGGGAGGAAGGAGAAAGAAGAAAGAAAGAAAGAAAACGCCGCGTTTTCGGCTTTTTTTTTTCAAAATTTTTCGCCCGACCGAACTTGCACGTCCGGTCGCAAGTTCGGTCGGTTCCAGTAGGGTTGGCTTGCGGAATTTTTCACTCCGACCGAACTTGCAAGTCCGGTCGCAAGTTCGGTCGGTTCCAGAATGTTTCGGTTTTGAAATTCTTCACTCCGACCGAACTTGCAAGTCCGGTCGCAAGTTCGGTCGAAGTCAGTAGCTTCGCGGGTTTGAAATCTGGGACTCGACCGACCTTGCAAGTCCGGTCGCAAGTCCGGTCGAGACCAGAATTTCACCAAAATGTTTGTTTTCTTGCCCACAACACTTATCAACAATCACAAACAGATTCAACACGCAAAAACACCCAAAACAAGCACTAAACAAAGCATAAAATGAGCAACTAACTAGCATAACTCAAATGAGAAAAAAAAACTACGAGGTAAAAGTGACAATAGTCCGGGTTGTCTCCCGGAAAGCCGCCTTTCTTTTTAAGGTCTTTGGCTAGACCATAGTAAGGTTTAGATGAAACCTGGTTCCCGAAGGAAGATAGGACGAGCTTCTACCCGTTTAATGTCACCTCCCACGTAATGCTTGAGCCTCGAACCATTAACCATGAAGGTTCCACCTTTTGTGTTGCTTAACTCCACAGCACCATACGGAGTCACCTTAGTGATATTGAAAGGCCCGGCCCAATGGGATTTGAGCTTACCTGGGAAATAGCTTTAACCGAGAGTTGTAGAGTAAGACTCGATCTCCCTCATGGAATTCTCTCTTTAGGATCATTTTATCGTGCCATCGCTTTGTCTTCTCCTTGTAGATCCGGTTGTTCTCATAGGCTTCTTCCCGGATCTCTTCTAACTCTGTCAGCTGAAACTTTCTCTTTTCTCCAGCACTCTTGAGGGTAATTGAGCGCTTTGACAGCCCAATACGATTTATGTGCAAGTTCAACCGGTAGGTGACAAGCTTTCCCATAGACAAGACGGTAAGGGGACATACCAATGGGAGTCTTGTAAGCTGTTCGGTACGCCCATAGTGCATCATCAAGCTTTAAAGACCAATCCTTTCTTGAAGAATTTACCGTTTTCTGCAAGATCCATTTCAGCTCTCTATTAGTGACCTCGGCTTGTCCATTAGTTTGGGGGTGGTAAGGTAGAGCGACCTTATGTCTCACTCCATACTTCTCCATCAAAGCTTCGAATTGCTTGTTGCAGAAGTGAGAACCCCCATCACTAAGGATTGCTCTTGGCACTCCAAACCTTGTAAAATATTCTTTCTTAGGAACTTGGTCACCACCTTAGCATCATTTGTGGGAGAGGCAACGGCCTCCACCCACTTGGTCACATAATCCACAGCTACGAGGATAAAGAGATTGGAGCAGGAGGAAGGGAAGGGTCCCATGAAGTCTATTCCCCACAAGTCAAATGGTTCAACCTCTAGCATCACATTAAGAGGCATTTCATGTTTTCGGGAAATGTTACCCATCATTTGACAGCGGTCACAGGAGGCAACAAAAGCATGACAATCTTTGTGTAAGGACTTCCAGAAGAAACCGGCTTGTAAAACTTTTGTTGCGGTCCTTGCCGGTCCATGATGCCCTCCCACTTCAAGAGAGTGGCAATGGTGAGAATATCTTTCACTTCATGCAGGGGCACGCATCTCCTTA
Organism: Limonium bicolor; assembly: GCA_023374045.1. NCBI lineage: Eukaryota > Viridiplantae > Streptophyta > Magnoliopsida > Caryophyllales > Plumbaginaceae > Limonium > Limonium bicolor. The sequence continues at coordinate 484,560,918 of CM041777.1, read as the reverse complement.
TCACCCCATCAGCACAAGTTTGAAGAGGTGAGGATCATCCCAGAAGTAGTACTTCGAGTCAGCCAAAATTTTTCTTCTGCTGGTAGGTCAAGTTATGGGGCACCACTCCCCTTGCTAAATAATTTGCAAGATCAGCATACCAAGGGTCATCAGCTTCCTTGATCACAAAAACAGTCTCATCTGGAAAGAACTCGTTTATAGGCACACCTTCATCAGGCACTTCCATGCGAGAGAGGTGGTCGGCCACCACATTCTGCACACCCGGTTTATCTCGGATTTCGATTTCAAACTCTTGCAGCAACAAAATCCATCTCAACAACCTCGGCTTGGCGTCCTCCTTAGCAAACAAATATTTTAAGGCGGAGTGGTCCGTATGCACAATCACCTTACTGCCCAAGAGGTAAGAGCGGAACTTATCTAATGCAAAGACAACAGCGAGGAGCTCCTTCTCGGTTGTGGCATAGTTTTTCTGAGCGTCATTGAGTGTCTTGCTCGCATAGTAGATAGTTCTTAGAATCTTCTCCCTTTTTTGACATAGGGCTGCCCCCACTGCATAGTCGCTTGCGTCACACATTATTTCAAATGGAAGGCTCCAGTCTGGTGACACAACTATCGGGGGCGAGATGAGAGGCACTCCTTGAGAGTGTTGAAAGATTTCATACAGTCTTCATTGAAATCAAATTTTGCCTCTTTGGCTAATAGGTCACACAGAGGTTTCGATATTTTGAAAAATCCTTGATGAACCTTCTGTAGAACCCGGCATGGCCAAGAAAGCTTCTAATGTCTCTAACTGAGGTGGGTGGTGGTAGCTTTTCGATGACTTCGACCTTGGCCCGGTCAACTTCAATTCCATTGGAGGAGATTTGGTGCCCGAGGACGATCCCTTCTCTCACCATGAAATGGCATTCTCCCAATTGAGTACTAGATTGGTTTCCTCACATCGGGAGAGAATGGCGTCCAAATTCTCTAGGCAACAGTCGAAGTTGAGCCCAAAGACTGAGAAATCGTCCATGAAAACTTCCATGCTTTTTCGATAAAGTTGGAGAAGATGGCCATCATACATCTTTGGAACGTTGCTGGAGCATTGCATAATCCGAATGGCATTCTTCTATAAGCAAATGTTCCATAAGGGCATGTGAAGGTGGTCTTCTCTTGATCTTCAGGGGCTATGGGGATCTGGAAGTACCCCGAGTAGCCATCAAGAAAGCAATAAAAGTCTTGCCCGGCTAACCTCTCTAGCATTTGGTCAATGAAGGGCAAGGGGAAGTGATCTTTTCGGGTAGCCGTGTTCAACTTCCGGTAGTCGATGCACACTCTCCAACCGGTTGTTGTTCTTTGGGGAATCAGCTCCCCCTTTTCATTCGAGACCACCGTGATTCCTCCTTTCTTTGGCACCACCTGGGTCGGGCTCACCCATGGACTATCGGATATGGGGTAGATAATCCCTGAGTCAAGTAACTTTAGGACCTCTTTTTTAACCACTTCCTTCATAATCGGGTTGAGCCGCCTTTGAGGTTGAACAAGTGGCCTGTAGTTATCCTCCATAAAGATTCGATGAGTGCAAAAATGGGGATTGATACCCTTTATATCGGAGATTGACCAACCAATTGCCCTCTTGTGGTTTCGAAGCACCTTCAGCAGACTGTCCTCTTGTGCACCTGTGAGGGAGGAGGAGATAATGACAGGTAGATCACAAGGTTCAGTCAGATAAACATATTTTAAATGAGAAGGTAGAAGTTTCATCTCCACAGTGGGAGGCTTCTCTACTGAAGGAGGTATTCTTTGCTCGCTTCTCTCCAATGGTTCCGGTGGTGGGTAATGCGTTCTGAAGTATCTTGGGGCTCTATCCAAAGCAGCTATCATTTCATTCACCTCCGGATCCATTTCCTGTTCATCATCAGACTCAAGCAAAGCAAAACTCAAAGCATCATAATTAGAGTGAGGGGGTGGATTATTTTGCAAAATGGAGTCAACAACATCTATTGCAAAAATAGCTTCTGCATGCGCAGGTCTTTTCACTATCTTAGACATGTCAAACTCAATCTTTTCATCATGAAGACGCAGAATAATCTTCCCTTTTTCCACATCTATTAAGGTCCTGGCCGTTCTTAAAAACGGACGGCCCAAAATCAAAGGGACCTTAACATCTTCTTCCATATCAATCACTATGAAATCAGCGGGGAAAACAAAGGTTCCCACAGTCACAACCAAATCTTCAACTTTTCTTTCGGAAGCACTAGAGACCTGTCAGCAAGTTGTAATTGCACAGTAGTAGGAATGCACTCACCAATCCCAAGTTTATTAAAAGTTGAGAGTGGCATGAGATTTATACTAGCTCCTAAATCACATAGACCACTACCGCAATTAAAATCACCAATAGAACAAGGGATGATAGGCAAACCAGGGTCCCCAAGTTTGGAGGAGGGTGCCTTAGTAGGACCGCTGAAATTTCATCGGTGAGATGCACCGTTTCAGATTCTAGCAAAGATCTCTTGTTGGTGAGAATGTCCTTCATGAACTTTGCATAGATGGGCATCTGTTTCAAAGCATCAGCAAAAGAAATGTTAATTGTCAATTTCTTAAAAATACTTAAAAACTTCCCAAATTGCTCATCTAGATTCTTTTCTTTGAGCCTATTCGGGAAAGGAAGTGGAGGGAGATGTTTAGCAAGAGTGGGAGAGATAGGTAATTCAGGAGACTTCTTCTCCTTGGAAATATTTTCCTGTGGAGATTGAACTTCCTCAGGTATCTCTCGGTCTTCTTTTTGATTTCTTGATTTTGCTTCTCCTGGTCATCAACTTCATCTTGGGGAGAGGGTTCATCTAGGAGCCTACCGCTTCTCAAAGTAACCGCCTTAGCTTGGTCCTTGGGTTAGGATTTGTTTTACTTGGTAGGGCGCCAGGCTGTCTCTGAGCAAGTTGTTCAGAGATTTGATCGAGTTGAGTTTTAAGGCTCTGGTTAAATGTCATCTGGTTGGCATTGCAGGCCTCCTGCTCGGTGAACTTAGTTTGAGCGGAAGTCATGAAGTTCATCGTCATATTTTGCATGTTTTGCATCATGGCTTCCATTCTAGCCAAGTTACCATCAGAAGAGGAGGAGGATGATGGTTGTTGCTTGCTGTTGTTGTTGTTGTGGTTGTTGCTGTTGTTGTGGTCTGAATCCTGGCGGGCCACCTTGAGGTCTATACCCCATTTGAGAATTGTTTGCTTGTGGTGGCCCTTGAGGTTTATAACCCATCGAGTTGTTGGAAATATTACTCGGTCCTCCTTGGGTGGGATCGTTGTTCCTCCATGAGAAATTAGGATGATTTCTCCATGGGGCATTGTTGTTGTTATAGTTGTAGTTGGGGCGGTTGCTAACAAAGTTGACATCTTCTTGTCCCTCGATGTGACTTTTTCCTTCACAAAAATGGGTCTCATGGGGACCCGCACATATAGCACACCCCTCTGTGGCTGAAGTAGAAGATGATGAAGCTACAGATTTTGCATTCTCTTTCTGGGCTGTAGCAAGCTTCTCCACCATCTTTGTGAGTGAGGATATTTGGGCGGAAAGATGGTCGGATGGTTCAACATGAAGTAGACCGGCCGCTCTTGGAGTTCTTCCCTTACTTCTGGCCCATTGCCTCGTGTTGCTAGTCATTGTCTCAAGAAGTGCCATTCCTTCTTCAGGGGACTTGGTCATGAAACTACCTCCCGCAGATGAGTTCACAAGCAACCGGTTAGCATCGTCAAGCCCATTAAAGAAAGACAGGCATAACGATTGATCATCCAACCCATGATGGGAGCAGTTCATCAACATCTCCTTGAACCGGTCCCATGCATCGTACAAGGTTTCTCCGGGCTCTTGGCTGAATGTATTGATCTCTCCAATCAGTTGCCTCGTCCTACTAGTCGGGTAATACTTGGCAAGGAACTTTTGGGCCATTTGTACCCATGTTTGGATTGATTGAGACGGTAAACTTCTAAACCATCTTGATGCGGAGTCGGATAAGGAATGGGGGAAAAGCTGCAACCGGATTCTCTCCTTCACGTTACCGTCTTTCCCGAAGGAATTGCAGAAATCAAGGAAGAGACTCAGGTGGTTCGGAGCATCATCAGGATTTGCTCCACTGAATTTCCCTAAGTCCCGAACAGCAGTGATGTAGTGAGTCTTGAATACCCACTGCCCGGCCTCTTGAGGCGTCAACACCGGTAGGACTATGGCCGAAGGCCTCCCTTCGGTATCCGGCTGGTGGTAATCTGAGAGGGCTCGGTGTTGCTGCTGCCCATTATTCATGATTTCTGGGTTATCATCCGCCATGTGTAAACCTCTTATGCGTCGTCTAAGAGTGCGCTCAAGTTCGGATCTCGGACTAGCTAGCGGGGAGCTACTAGACCGAGTGTTTGGCATACACAGAGGAAGCACAAGGTACCTAAGCAATCACAAGAAAAACCAGCACTACAACTTAGTAAAAGAAAATATAAACAAGGATAGGATATATCAACAAAAACGAAAACACAATCAAAGAAAACAGAACACTAAACTTCAAACAGAAACTAGAAATACCGGAACTAGGGAAATTGATGGAATCAATTTCCCCGGCAACGGCGCCAAAAACTTGTTGAGCAAAAACTATATAACAAAGTATACAAGTATATGCAAGGAGTAGGCAAGTGCACCTAATCGGTGTAGTACAACAAGTGTCGTATCCACAAGGAAATTGGTCCTAACTTCCTAGTCTCGGTATTTAGTAGTTGTAATGTAAGCAGTAAAATGGGGTTTAGCCGGTGGCAAGCTTGATTGTGTTGGTTGAGTAATTTCAAGAACAACAAATAAACTAAAGGTGATAAGTTAATGGATTGGATGGAGAAGTACTTTGGGAATTTGGCAATCCCCCAAACTACCTAGATATGCTAGCAACTCTTCTTATGCCATAGTTGTCTTTCTAGAACAAAAATAATAACTCTCTAAACCCAAGATGAGTTAATTCTTACTTAGTTAATTTTAGCCTTCAAAATCAATTAGGACTAAACTCACTAAGCAGCACTAAGCAAGTTCTAGAACAAAGCTCCAAATTATGCTCACTAATCCTAGAAGCATAAATCAAGAGTTCTCTCTCAATTTGGTCACAAACCCTAACTCAAAACCAAATTGTAGTTTGGGTTCACCACAAATGCACTCAAGAGATCAATTTGAGGACATTGAAAGATAATTGAGAGAGAAACAACTATATTAAGGCATAATAAAGATTCACAAGCAAAATCTAGGGTTTGGGTTCAAAGACCCATCCCAAAGCACAATGGGGTACTACTCAAACATAGGGGAAGGAAAAACTAGAAAAGAGTAAGAAGAAGCCATTGTTGAAGCTTGGAAGCTTTGGAGAAGGTGAGTTCTTCCTTCTTCTCTTCTTCTTCTCTTCCTCTTCTTCTTCTCTTCTTTCACGTTCTTTCTCCTCTCTTTAGGGTTGTAGTCGTGTGTGTGGATAATGAGGAAGGAAGCCCCAAAAATCAGCTCTTGAAAACGCAAATCTGGGCAAAAATTCGCGTCCGACCGAACTTGCAAGTCCGGTCGCAAGTTCGGTCGGACTCTTTTAAGCGCAGCACGTGACGGGTTTTAAAGCTCGACCGAACTTGCAAGTCCGGTCGCAAGTTCGGTCGATTCCAGTGAGTTTGGGGACGGCCTGAACAGAGCCCGACCGAACTTGCAAGTCCGGTCGCAAGTTCGGTCGGCCCCAGAATGTCATTTTTTCTGTGCCGGAACTCTCCCGATGCTTCCCGTTGGCTAGGCATCCTTCCCGAGGTGCTCGAACATTGATGCTTTCTCATATAAAGCTCTCAAAATGTACTCCAAAGAGTATTTACCTATTTAAACAAGCCAAAAGTGTAAGATCACTAAAAAAACACACAAATACTCCATAAAGTGGTGAAATAAGTCATGCGCCAAATAAAATGACGACGAATAAAGATCTTGAGAGAGCATTATTTCACCACTTATCAGACATCAAGAGGAAACATATGATTTGTGTCATTGGAACTTGACAACAACTTGACCAGATTCTATCATGAATAACACAAGCACCATATCAAACTAAGAGTGAAATCCAGAAGCCATAAGCTGCCCCAAACTTAACAAATTATTGAGCTAAGATTAGGCAAAAAACTGACATCGAAGTTGATCTAGTTTTAACCTTGTGCAGTTGGAAACTTCAATTGTACCTTTCCCATTTACTTGGACTGCTTGTTATCACCAAGTCGAACCTCACCCTTTTTGCTTTCATCAAGATCAGAAAACCAGGATTGACGACCGTCATGGGTTGGTGCAAGCGCTGTCTATAACCAAACATTATCAACATCATTGTTGGCAGCGGAATATGTCATAAACAGCTTTCCCTCTTCTTGAAAGTTGCTGATGAAATTGGCCTCCTTCTTCTCATTCTTTTCCTTCTCCCAGCATACAGCTTCTTTGTGGCCCCATTTTTTGCAATATCGACACTGTATTGAACTTTTGTGGTGCTGTTCGCCAGCACGACCACCACCCTCTGTGGTTACCACGACCTCGGCCACGGCCTCGATATCCCCCACGTTGTTGTAGGTTCCGGTTTGAGAGGATTCTCCTTTCACTTGAAAGGCTTTCTCCGCAGCTTTCTCTACATTTTTTCCACTGTTTTGTTCAATCTATCTTCATGGGCTACCAAAGAACTCATTAGTTCATCAAAACAATAATCAGATAGATCTTTTGACTCCTCAATGGCCGCAACAACATAATCATACTTACTACTCAAACTCCGCAATACTTTGCTGACAAAGTTTCTTCACTTATCACTTCACCAAATGTACGCATTTGATTTACAACAGCAGATACACGTGATAAATAATCTTGCGCAGCTTCCGTTTCTTTCATAACCAATGTTTCAAATTCACGACGCAAGGTCTGTAATTTTACAGTAATTACCTTCTTATCGCCCATGAATTCTTTCTGTAGAATATCCCAAGCTTCCTTCGAAGTCGATGCTGCTGCAATGCGAGGAAATAACTCATCATCAAGAGACTGCTGAATGAAGAAGAGTGCTTTGGCGTCTTTCTTCTGACTTTCTCTGACTCGATTCTCCCGTCCTTGTTCGTCAAACCCGTTCTCAACTAGATCCCACAACTCATGAGACCTGAGTAAAGTTTTCATCTTCAAACTCCAAAGATGGTAGTTTTTGCCTTTGAAAATAGGCAGGTGGGGTTGAGTAGAACCATTCGCAGACATACTGGTATTCTGCGGTGAGTATACACGAACGTTGCTTCACCAGAGTCACCTCCTTTAAGATATCGTTCTTATGAATGAAATACTTGAAACTTGCAGCTTTGCTTTAATTGTTTCTGACCCAATTTATTATGAGGATGCTGCTGTAAATCAGGTTTGGCAAGATGCAATGAATGTAGAGCTGCTTGCTATTGCGAAAAAACAATACTTGGGAATTAGTTGATCTGCCAGAGGGAAAAAATGTGATTGGTCTCAAGTGGGTCTACAAAACAAAATACAATCCAGATGGAAGTGTCCAAAACCACAAAGCAAGGCTGGTTGCAAAGGGATACTCACAACAACAAGGTATGGATTATGAGGAAACATTTTCCCCCGTTGCTAGATTTGAGACTGTGAGAATCATATTAGCTTTAGCTGCTCAATTCAGGCTGCCTGTTTATCAGTTTGATGTTAAATCAGCTTTCTTGAACGGTGATTTAGAGGAAGAGGTTTATGTTTCACAACCTGAAGGCTTTGTTATTGAAGGCAGTGAAGGTAAAGTTTATAGGCTGAAAAAGGCTCTTTATGGGCTAAAGCAAGCTCCGCGTTCATGGTACAGCAAGATTGATTCCTTCTTTTTGATGAGTGGATTTATACGAAGTGAAAATGAACCTACACTCTATCTCAAGCGGAATGGTAATGATTTTTTGGTGGTCTGTCTTTATGTTGATGATATAATCTATATGGGGTCATCTAAGTGTTTAATTGATGACTTTAAGTCTTGTATGATGAACACTTTTGAGATGACAGACCTTGGCTTGCTGCAATATTTTCTGGGTCTTGAAGTTAAGCAGGTCAATGATGGCATCTTTGTATGTTAGAAAAAATATGCTGAAGATCTTTTGAAAAGGTTCAATATGTGCAACAGCGAAGTGGCAGCCACACAATGAATGCTAATGAGAAACTACAGCATGTAGATGGGACTGAAAAGGCTTGATCCAAGACTATATAGAAGTCTGGTTGGAGGTTTGAATTACCTCACACACACCAGGCCTGATATTGCTTTTGCAGTTAGCATGGTTTCTAGATTTATGCATAATCCAACAAAGCAACACTTTGGAGCAGCCAAAAGGATTATGCGGTATATTGCAGGAACTGCAGATTTTGGAATATGGTACTCTAGAACTGCGAATTTCAAATTGAATGGCTTCACTGATAGTGATTGGGCTGGTTGTGTAGATGATAGAAGAAGCACATCTGGTAATGTGTTCAGTTTTGGCTCTGGTGCTGTAACATGGAGTTCAAATAAGCAAGAAACAGTGGCTTTATCATCTTCAGAGGCTGAATATGTAGCAGCAAGTGCTGCTGCCCGACAGACCCTATGGTTGCGAAAACTTCTTGTTGACTTTCATTTTGAGCAGACTGAAGCTACTGATGTTTTGTGATAACAGGTCAGCCATTGCTATGGCTAAAAATCCAGCGTTTCATGCTCGGACCAAGCATATAGATGTTCAACATCATTTCATTCAAAATCTGGTTGCCGATGGAAAAAATATCTCTGAAGTTCTGTGGCACAAATCAACAAACGGCGGACATTTTCACGAAGGCTCTTCCACAAGCAAAGCATGATTTCTTCAGATCACAATTGGGAGTTTGTAACTTTGAATCAAGGGGTGGTGTTAAATGAATTATTCAAAGTTTTACACATTTATTAGATTATGAGTTTTATTTATTGTTTTAAAGTGGTTAGTATTAGTGGGATTAGTGGAGATAGTGGGTCTATTAGTTGCCTTAATTTTGGCATTACTTTGGATAGTTACCATCTTTTAGGATCTGAAATTATAGTTTACTATCTATTTAAACCCTTTGTATTCACTCATTTCACATAGTGAAATATATCTCATCAATTTTACTCTCTGTTTTTTCCAACAACAGTTGCGTCGACTATCCTTCTGTATATATCTACAAATGCGGGATTTTATAATTCGTTTGAACTCTTGTGTTCTTAATATAAGTGGATATTAAAGATGTTTCATGGTTTGTCATTTTCATCAAAGTATTAAAAATTTTAGAATACTCATTTTCTAACACTACTCTTATAAATGTATTGGTAGTCACACATGCTTAGTCACACATCTGTTCTTCATGCAAAAGCCAACTCTAAAATACTTCGGATGCTGAGTCGTGACCTTATTTCTCCTTTCGGCGGGAGCTTTCCCCAAAATATGAGTCCCTTCGTGTTCTTCCCCGTTTTTTGCTGGTCCCTTCTAATCTCAGGGTTAAATCAGTCTTGGTGATTCGTTCTGATTCAGGTGTTTTGGATTAGGAATGGGTTTAGTAATGATTTAAGAGTTGCTTGTGGGAATAAAGATAATATTTTCTTAGTGTTACACAGACTCCACGGTCTCCTTGATACTCAATCTCTTATTCTTGATTTAATTTCTACAAATCTTGACGGTAGGTATTCTTTTGCTACTCACTTGCATGAAATCAATCTAGTATTTGTCACTCTTTCCTGTCATCGGGCAGCTATTTAGTAAACTCTTGTCATCGACACTTTGTCTCACATCTTAATTACGTCTTCAACCTTGTGATTTTGCTGGTGGTTTCTTTCACACAGAGTTTTTCAGCATTAGGATTATAAAAAATTTGGTTAGGGTTTCCTTAGAAAAATGTAAAGTACTCCAAGTACCAACTGTCTTGTGGCTTTTGACTGATGCTTGCTAGGCAACACTTTTGCCTTACCAGATTAGTGCTAGTTACTTAGTTATTACTCTCAGCAACTTGGAGTGTTATTGGAGGATTTTGCTTATGCATGATGGGACAAAACTGTTCGTGGGGAGTTTTGATCTTCTATGCATGCAGTCCAGGTCAGGGGACAGTCGGTTGTCAATGGTGCTCTTTTTGCTGTCCAGAGTCTGGAAGAAGTGAAAGACCTTAAGGCCCATGAGTTCACTAGGTTCCATTCTAGGTGTGAGTTTTTGATGTCCTTAAGGCTTATTGCAATATGCACTTTACAGAAAAGGTGGCAGCTAAGGTAGGAAGACTTGCAGGAGTAATGAAAGACCCTGCTTTTTTCGATTTTAGGTGCATACATTTCAAGATTCCCTTTAAATGCATTTTCCTATCTGGCGCAGTCTACCAATATCCCTTGATGGAAAGTTTATGATTTTACAATCACATATGACAAAAGCAATGATCTGTTCGAAATGCGGTCTTTTCCTGCATGGTTCTCAATTCTCTCCCAATCTTGATTTCTTGAAGAAGGTGATGCTCCATATAAGATGGGGCTAAGTTTGAGAACTACAAGGCCAGGGCAATGCAAATGGCACCCGATTCGGGTTCTACACATGTAGCACTAGTAGGAAAAAGAGCCATTTTCGGCGGTTCGTTTTGGGCCTTTTTAGCGGTTTTAAACAGCCGAATATTACACCGCCGAAAAAGGCCTTTCCAAAGTTTCGGCGGTTATAAAACCGCCGAAAATAACTACCTTTTTCGGCGGTTCCAAACGCCAAAACCGCCGAAAATAACGGCTGTCGCAGCTCAAAATGAGGTAAAAACAGACATTTTTCGGCGGTTCCAAGTAAGAACCGCCGAAAATTTCTATATTTTTTTTTTTGGTTTTTTTCGTTTTAGTTTACAATCCCACATATATCAACAAACCTGTAAAATATACAGATACAACATCCAGATATATCCAAACTCTCTCTACGTCATATTGTAGAGGATGTCAATCACTCTTTGTAAGAGAATTGTCAAAAAATCAAAATAATGATGAAATGGTCACAAATGACCAACAACACATTTCAAATGGTCACAAATGACCATATACAAACCATTTCAAATGGTCACAAATGACCATATACATATACAACTACCAAGATATTCATTGTACTCAAACCTGTCATCTTTCACAATCTATCTAGCCATAAATTTCTAAACATTAACGTTCTAAATAACAATTCGATCGAAAAAACAAAGTGAAAATCAAACTAAATTCATAAGACAAACTCCGCCCAATCCTCCAACATAGCGTTGATCGTTTGTCTGTCGTATTCGCCAACACTAGAGAAAACCTTTTGAAAAACAAAACAATACAAAATGAGTTAATCATTAAACAAATACATTAAAATTAATATATATATATGACTTCAACATACTTGTTCTAATTGATCCTGCATATCACCAAAAAGGGTGATTATGTCATGCATATATCTCATGACATAATACCCACACTCCGAACCCCCGGGTTGACGTGGACACTTAAACAGAGAAAGAAAAAGGATTAATTACATAAGACATTTGTTCTATCAATGAAAAACAAGTGATGCATGTACCTTCACTGCAGTCCAGGGGACAGCACCTTTTACCCTTATACCAAGCTGTGAAATCATAACACTTTGATATATACTGCACATTAAATGTCATAAATGTATATTAATAAAATTAGGATATCATGCACAACAAAATTAAATTAAAAGAATTGAAATGCATAAAAAGTGGTTTATAATGTACTTACGTGTTAAGGTGTGGCTTTATCTTGAGATTAGTCGGTAATGTATGCCGAAGCGGATCAAGATATAGTATACGTGCACGATCCAAACACAACACCAGTAGGACCCAATGACCACTATGTAATACCAAAACACTAACATGTCAGTATAATGTCAAAATCAACAAGTACAACATTTAATGGAATTAAAATGATAAACACAAGTTATTACCTTTGATGGTAGGGCAGCAGGAGATATTTCTTTCTCGCTGTGATGCTGTTAGCAATCGCACGCTGTAAGTAGAGCTTACTACCTTGTACATCAGACGTCACAGCAGTGTATGACGTTCTCTCAGGACATAGAAATCCATACTTGGTAAGTGAAAAAGTTTGCATTTTCTCATGCAAAAACCTATTCATTAATTAAAAGATATAGTAATTAACATTGTTTCAGGGCATCACTTTATAACTTAATTACCAAAAAAGACTAATACTTACAGAATGAATGAGTGGACAACAGTGATAGGCACCCAGTCAGATTTCAGGATGTCCTGCACGTCGTTTGTCCACAAGTCGACTTCTAAAACTTCTTCATAGTGAAGAATGTCAGGTTCAAAGCTAAGAAGGATAGAATCTTTAGCAGCTGGGAAGTCACGGATCACATCATGCAACACTTTCATGTTTGGCCCCAAGCGTGCATATATTGAATCATCCACCAAGTTTTCTTTGGGAACGACATTGGTGGATGCTCTGTATTCAGAAGATGTAATCTTTGACTTCTTTTTTTCAGGAGACTTTGATTTCTCCTTTAATGCCTATTTGCAATCGACATACATTACTAATCATGAACTGAACATCCACACACTTATAATTTACTACAATAACTATATTAAAGGTTTGTATTGGGCGTACCTTCATACACTTCTGAATCAGGCGAACAGGCCATTGAAGAAATGCACCCTTTGCAGACCGAACCGTGTTGTACTCCTCCGTAGGTACAGGGAGTTCTAAATCAGGACACGTGTAAATCGGTTCGTCCACAGACACTCTCCCGTGATACGGCTGTAATGGCATGCCATGGACCACGTCATTCGAGCGTGATGTGTACACTCTTCCTTCTGCAACAGGTATATTTTGATTGTTGTACGGGAGCAAGAGGTTGCAGTTTATTGGATCCTACAATTTAATCAGATTAGTAGATGATTGAACTGATAAATAAGTAATAAACGATATGACAAGTAATAAAACAGTTAAAGATATAAAAATTTACCTGTACATATGCGTAAGGATACGGATCATTAGACTCGGTGCTTGTGTGCAGTCCAGCAGGATCAGAAGCAGGAGCATATGCATAAGAAGGATCAGAAGCAGGAGCATATGGCTGGGGTGCACCAGTCCCCTGACGCACTTCAGCAAGGATCTCATTCTTCAACTGATCTTTGAAGTTACTGAGGACACGTAAATGCTCATCATAAGAGATCATCCTCTCCTGACTACTACTTCCTTTCCTCGACCCGGGGTTTCCAAATACTTTTCTTATCCCTATGTTAACCCCCCCTAACCCCACTGCTCGGCCTGGATGATCTTTCTTTCCTAGCGCCCGAGACAGCTGGTCATCATGTCGATCAGGAGCCCAAGTCCCTTGGGTTACTTGCTCGTTCATTTCACCCTTTAGAAGTAAATGCATATAGGATTTATAATAAATTATAGGATTGATGAAATTGAATTTGAAAAAAAATAAGGATTAAACAAAAGTACTTACCATCTTATCAACAATTTCCTTCGTTTTCTCGAAGGGATACAGACGCTCTCCAGTTTTTGGGTCTTTCTTAGTGCGTGAAAGCTTCCAAAATGTACCCCGTTTCTGGTGCTCATCTAGAGTGCTATCCGATGGCAACTCCCCTTCTGCCACCCACTCAGGAACTCTTCTGTTAACCCCTTTAGCACCCAGCAAGTGACGATATTCATTCTTCTTCGCATTCGCTGACTGGGCCTCACGATACTCCTATTATCAAGTAAACAAAAGTACACGATGATGATTAAAAACATATACATATGTAAACCTATTTGTATGTATATACAATACTTAATTAAATAGTTAGTATGTACCTTCGTCTCCATCTTCTTGTCATAAAACTGCTGCCACTTCTCTTGGGTTATTGCTGTGTAGATCTCCCAAGGCTGGCGTGTGTGTCGCCGTCAGGCCGCTTAAGCTTCTTGGTGATGAACCATTTGACCAGATCATGCTTATGATCTGAAAATTTTTTGCGCATCATCGATTTGACCATGGTGTAGTACTCGGTTTCTGCAGGTATTCGATATCGTTTCTGCATATCATCATAAATGAAAAGGATGTTAGTTATGCATACTTATAAATCGTATCAATAAATACTGCAACTATTGTTTATTTACCTGTACGATCTCAAACATCTGCTTCTTCAATCCTTCGTCAACCTGAGGCCAGGAGAGAGTGATATCACAATACTCTCGCACTATGATGCCCAGCTCAGTAGTGAAGTCTCCAGCCCATTCCCCAGTCGGTTGTAGATACTCATTAAACTGCAGCGGCTTCGACTCAATCTTTTTTGACTTCAGAGCTTTTGTAGGACCTCGAGGTTTTACGGTCCTGCTCTCTGGGATCTGTGACCCAGAAGGTCCAGCTGTGTGTCTGCAGCTGGCACATCAGACACTATAATCTCGGCGGTGCCACTACCCCCCTCATCAGTTCGGGCCCGTGACGTGCGGCCCTTCCCTCCACGTGTTTGCCTCTTCCTCGGTCGGGCTGCGACTCAGAATCTCGCCGACCGGGTCGTCCATATCATCCATTTAACTGTCTGCACAGATAAACAATATGATTAATAACAACAAAACAAATAATATAAAAAATACGTAATCAGATATCATAAAAAATTAATATTTAATTACCTAACAAACAAACACATCATTTATGGTTTTTCGACCCATAGACCCTCATCATGATCAGACCTAGTATACACTACATCGTCTGGAATATCAACAATGTTGGTGGCAGGAACACTGTTAGAAAAGGGTGGTGTCTCATCAAATAATAATTCATCGTCATCAACATCTTGATCAACATTTGTGATCACAAATCTTTTCCCTGGTAAAACTACTGACCATCTGGAATCGATGGGATCTTCTATGTAAAATACTTGTTCACAGTCCTTGGGAAATATGAACGGCTCTTGTGTAGGACCAAGACTTGATAAATCAACCAAATTAAACCCATCATGAACCCGATAACCGTTCTGTTATCCACCCACTTGCATTTGAAAATAACAAACTTTTGAAACTGATAATCAAGTTCCCAATATCTTCAATACATCCATAATACAACCTCGAGGTTGAAATCGCTGAAGCTGGATCACCTCGGGTGTACTGAGTTGTTGCCTTCTACTTTCACCCCGCTATTCTGGTTTAAACATCTATCATCTTGTCGTTTTGTCCAATAGGTGAACCCATTGATGTCATACCCGTCGTAAGATACAACAGTTGAACCAGGTCCCAAAGCTAACCAACGGAGCTCTTCACCTACATTATCAGGCGCTAGTGATGCAAGTTTAATAACATGGTCTCTAAACCATGAACAAAAGGTCTTGTTTTGCTCTTTTGTCAACCAAACAATATTCCTCCCAGGATATTGACCTCTTAGTGTAGTCATGTGTTTCTCAAAAAATGGCTCAATAATCTCAAGGTGATGTAAAACGAACAAATGTGCTAACTCCATTGAGGATGAATCAATTGCCATAATTTTTTTCCCACTAACACCTTGACCTTCTGTCCCTCCCGTGTGTCTAGGTTGTGGTACTCCAATAGCAACTGCACCCTTTAAGTATTCAGTACAAAATTCTGTCACTTCTTCGGTTATTGTCCCTTCTATAATACTTCCTTCAGGTCGATATCTATTCTTCATCCTTCCCTTCAAAATTCCCATGTATCTCTCAAACGGATACATGTACCTCAAATATATGGGACCACATAATTTGATTTCCCTAACAATGTGAACAACTAAGTGAACCATGATGTCAAAAAAAGAGGGTGGAAAATACATTTCAAGTTGACAGATCGTAACAACAACATCACGTTGCAGACTGTCAAGTGTATCAGCATCCACGACTTTATTGCACACTGCATTTAAAAAGAAACATAGTCTTGTAATTGCATTTCGGACATCCTTCGGCAATATACCTCGAATGACAACAGGAAGGAGATGCAACATCAGAACGTGATAATCATGAGATTTCAACCCGACCAATTTCAAGTCCTTCATTGACACAAGACTTTTCCAGTTGGATGAATAACCCGTAGGAACCTTAAGGGAATGAAGACATTTGCAGAAGCTGATCTTCTCATTCTTAGACAAAGTGTAACATGCTGGAGGTAAATATGTTCGTTTGCCTCTTTCTTGAGGATGCAACTCCTCACGTATGCCCATAGCTTCCATGTCTCTTCGAACCTTTATTCCGTCTTTTGTTTTCCCAGGTATGTTAAGCAAAGTCCCAACAACAGCCTCACCAACATTTTTGACAATATGCATAAAATCAAGACAATGCCTAACAGATAAATGTCTCCAATATGGAAGTTCCCAAAATATTGAACATTTTTTCCAGATGTTTTTTTGGGTAGATTTGGACGGAACACCGAAAACATTCTCAATGTCTTTCACCTTTTCATAGATCTCTTGAGAACTCAAAGGTATACGAGCAACACGTGTTTCAGTCTTTCCGTTGAATAACTTCCTTTTTTTACGGTACGGGTGTGCTGCTGGCAACAATCTACGATGACACATGTACACGTTTTTGCCAGAAAACTTTAGACGATCAGAACAAGTGTCGTCCTCACATATTGGGCAAGCAAATGTGCCTTTCACCGTGTATCCAGATAAATTCCCGTACGCTGGAAAGTCATTCACTGTGCAAAACAACATGGCACGAAGTGTGAAGTTTTGTCTGCCGTAACCGTCATAAACCACTGTCCCCTGATTCCAACAATTTCAAATCGTCAATCAGCGGTGCAAGATATACATCGATATTATGTCCGGGTTGTTTAGGACCAGAAATCAACAATGATAACATTATGTATTTTCGCTTCATACACAACCACGAAGGAAGATTGTAAATCACCAATACAACAGGCCAAGTGCTGTGTTGACTACTTAGAGTGCCGTAGGGATTCATCCCATCTGTACATAGCCCGAGTCTCAAATTTCGATTATCACTGGCAAAATCTTCAAATCTTCTATCGATAGTCCTCCACTGTGGTGAATCAGCTGGATGTCTCAGCTTATCATCATTTTTCCTTCCTTCTGCGTGCCATCTTAAATTTTGGGCATCTCTGACATTTGCAAACAGACGTTTGAACCTTGGTATTATGGGTAAATACCAAATGACTTTTGCTGGAGGACTTTTTTTCTTAGAATTGGATGATTGGCCGTCCTTATGTTTATAGCGTGACAAATGACATTTTGGACACTGATTCAAATGTTTATTCTCTCCTCTGTATAATACACAACTGTTTGGACATGCGTGTATCTTTTCGTACTCCACACCCATAGGACACATCAACTTTTTTGCATCATAAGTGGATGTAGGAAGATTGTTATCATCTGGAAGCATGTCGTGGAATAGTTCTAGTATTGCCGTAAAACTTTATCACTCCAGCCGAATCTTGCTTTCAGATTGAACAAGTGTAGCACGGATGTCAATTTTGAAAATTTGGTGCATCCGGGGAACAAAGGGGACCGTGATGCGTCAACTAATCTTTGATATTCATCGGGCTTGTCTGTGAAATTATCCTCAACATCTTGCAGCATAGAGTTCAGTTGTTCAATCTTTTCACTATCATCGTTGATTTCAGTGTCACTCTGATCACACTCATTATCAGGAAATGTGGTATCATCGGTAACCTTTCTTGGTTCACTGTTCTGCTGGGTGGAAGTATGCACCCTGCTACTAGCTTCTAAAGACTCGCCATGCAAAAACCATATCTTATAGTTTGGCATAAATCCACGCCGTGATAGATGAAATCTGATTGCATGTAGGTTAGGGAATTTGTTGCGAAGTTCGCACTGTGCACATGGACAGGGAATGTGAGTGTCGTTCATCCTTTTTTGATGATAGAGAGCTGCTTTGCAAAATTCATTTTCCACTTTCGATTCAAAATAATTCCCTCGCAGACCGTACATCCATTCACGGTCCATTCTACAAACAACCAGTCAAAATTTAAAAAATATTTAAAAAAGTGTGTATAATAACTTAACTAACATTTAAAATATTAAATATAAAAAATAACAATAACTAACCTATCTTCGGAAAAGGATATATATCGATATGGTTCTCGCACGGCGAGTCTGAATATATATAATACGCTATCTTATATATACTACTTGGTGTTATATGCATATATATAATGTATATACACATCTATAATATATATTGTATATACTTGGTTGTATTATATGATATACACATCTAAATATATACTACTATATGATATATATATATATATATATATATATATATATATATATATATTATTATTTATATTAATGTATATCTACTCAACTAACTAGCTACTAAATATAAATAAACTAACTACACAAACATTTTATAGAACACCTTGCTGGCATATAATTATTTTGTGGTTATTCTATCGTGTTATATATATATATAATCCTGCAACTAACTATTATATATAAATCAACAAATTATACAAACAATTATGCATGATAAATTGAAATTGATTTAGGTTGAAAAAAAAACTAACCGGTATTTGGAAGGACGAGGATCAAGCGGAAGCGGGTGGCGAGTGAAGACAATGAGAGCTAACGCGACTACTACTGCCAATCTTGTGTAGTATCTAAATGAAGAAAACACAGTACAATTGATACGTCAATTCACCAAGGTCGTTTACTTCTCAAAAATTCACATAAACAATGGTAAGATAGCAAAAAAAATCACTTAAATTGGTTAAATCATTTCATCGAACACCTTGCGAGCATATAGTTTATTTTCTAAAATTGCCCACATATTGTATTTCCAATCAAACCTATCAAGCAATTACACTCCAGAATACATATATCAATCAACAATTACATATAAACAACAAATTAGGACCCAATTCGACAAAATTTAAAAGTTTCGAATCGGAAAAAAACTAACCAAATCTCTTAATTCGCGTTGGATTTTGGCAGCAGCAGACGGGGGTAGCGGCGCGACTAGGCGGCGGCGGCGACGGTGGCGTTAGAGCCTGGTGGTGCGGCGGCGACCGAGGAAGAAGAACGCGGCGATTTGTGGGCGAACTGGAGTAGAGAGGTCGAGGAAGAGAGGTATACAGAGCTTTGATAATGTCGAGTTGGGGCTAGGTATAGAAATAAGAGTGATTTTTGGTGGTTCCTATATACAACCGCCGAAATAGCCAACTAAAATGACAATTTTCGGCGGTTGTATATAGGAACCGCCGAAAATCATGCTTCGATTTGGCTATTTTCGGCGGTTCCTATATACAACCGCCGAAAATTGTCATTTTAGTTGGCTATTTTCGGCGGTTGTATATAGGAACCGCCGAAAATAGCATGACCCGACACACATTTTCGACAAAAATTTAAAAACCGCCGAAAATGGGGGGCCGAAAATGGCCATTTTTCTACTAGTGTAGAGTGGCAACGAACTTGCTTGGACTGAGTTCCTCCTCTTCGACGGAGGATACAAGCTTAGATGTTAGCCTTATGCAGAGTAAAAACACTTTTGATGTTGAGAGTGACATTTTCTCTTTGCCGGATGATTTGCATATTGATTCGTCGGATCCTTCTCAAGGCGGTAGCTAGGAAGTGTAAGTTCGGCCATTTGCTAGAGGAGGCTCAAGTGAGGAATTTTGGGACTTGAGATTGTCGAAAATGAATAGGAAGGGGAAGAAAGTAATGGCTAACTACTATTTAGATCATCTGATCGGTGGGAGTGATGGTCAAAAAAGAATCAGAAGGAAGGAGACTTTAAGGACAACTCAAAGTCGCTTGGGAAAATGAGGACATGGGTTCATAATTGCATGAGGAATGGCACTACCCATGCAATTACTTGTTTTTGGAACTTTTGGTTCAGCCTAGTGTCTCCACCTAATGTAATCGTTTATTGTGCTTTTCTTTCAAGTCGGTCTCTTGTGCTCAGGGTTAGTGTATATACTACGTTCTGAATGATTTTAAGTTTTAAGGTCTTTGTAGTTGTCTTATGTTTAGCTGGCTTAGGGATGGAAACGGGTCAGGTGAAGCTCCACCCAACTCGTCATCCATTTCATTCGAGGAAGCACTACACTTTGTTTTCAATTTCCTAATGATTTATTAAGAGTTGTCATTTATGTTTGTTTCTTTTTTTGTTAGAAGGAGTAGGCGGGGTTGGCTTTTTTCCCTGCGGGGTTGTGCTGGTCGGCTGACCCATCACCCGCAACTTCATACGGGTGACGGGTCGGGTGAACGTAGACCTGTCAAAAACGGGTTATCCGTTTGGGTTTTGGGTCATATTTGTTCGAGTCAATATCCGTTTGAGTCATTAAACTTTCCGGTCATTTTGGGTTCAGGTCATTCGAGTTCAGGTCAAATCGGGTTTGGGTTGTATTGTAACAATGTCAAGTAGAATCGGGTTTCAGTTATTTTAGGTCATGATTTTTCAAAAAATATTAAATAAATATATAACAAATTGCTATAAAAATATTCCACACAAAGATCACAAAAAATGTCAATACAATATATATATATATATATTTTGAATTTTATTCGGATATAATAAGGTTAAATCAAGCTTTTTTTCATATTTATTCATGTCATTCACGTTCGGAACAATTTAGGGCCATTATTATTTCATGTTATTCGAGTTTAACTAATTTTTAGTTACTATTATTTTGGCTCATTTCGGGTTCGGATCATTTTGGATTTTACACAATCATATTTTGGGTTATTATATTTAAATTTTTTAGGTTTTGGTCAGGTTTTGGGTTCGGGTCAAACGGGCGGGTTTTCAGGTTGGGTTAAATTTTTGACAGCTCTAGGTGAACAGGTCCGGTGACCTGGTAAAAAATATTCACTCGACCCGTCACCACATCCGTTTCACCCGTCACTCGTTTTTCACCCACACCCATGCTTACCGTCACCTATTTCCATCCCTATGTTGGCTTTTCTAGGTACTTAGGTGCATCCAGTGGGTATCCTAGCTTGATGGATGGAGTAGTTTCATCAAAGCATGTTAAGCTTCCATGGCCAATCTTGAATGATGACTGGTTTATCCTCAAGTTGCTCATGCATCCTTTCGTAGGGAACAGTTTGGGAATAACAATAGGGTCAGTTAGCTTGTTTTTTGTAAGTTTGGCTGATAACCCCCATTGTATATCTTTATCTTTGTAATGGAATGTAGTTGGTAGATTAAAAAAAACTCTAAAATAATCCATAAATTCTCTCCGAGTCGAAAGCTATTGTTGTTAGGGGTGTCCATTCGGTTAACCGAAGTAACTGAAATTTAATTCAATAACCGAATTAACCGAAAACTGAATTAACCGAAAACCAATTTTTTTCCATTTAATAACCAAAAACCGAATTAGTTACGGTTAACCGTAATAAATTTGGTTAACCAAATTTTTAAAAGAAAAATTACAATTTTCATTAATATTTTTAAATTTAAATTTTATTTTAAAAATGTTTCGGTTATTCGGTTAACCGAAATATTCTCTTCAATAACCAAAAACCAACCCAAAATAAAATTCGGTTAACCGAAAACCGAAATTTAAAAATACGGTTATGAAAAACGGTTAAAAAAACCAAATTTGGTTTACGGTTATAACCAAAATAACTGAACCGTTTGAACATCCCTAATTGTTGTTGATAGCTCGGCCTACTCGTGGAAATTGAAAGGGTTTTTTAAAAGGTAATGATTTTCAGATACCATAAGTATTCCTAGGGGTACTATAGGGTTAGGATAAAGAATATCAAAATAAAACAGGTGGCAGTAAGCATACATGATTGCCAAAATAGTTGAAAGAGTGGGGAGAATAACAAAAGCCCCACAACTAAGTACAGAGAACTCGGTCTAAACAATCAAAAGTGTTATTACTAAATCTAACCATCACTTTCTAATTATCCGCCATTTAACTGATTTTGGTATTGATAACTCTGTCTAGTGAAATCCCTCTGCTCAATATATGGGATAAAAATGGTAATGGGATAGATGAGATCTGCACGACAAGAGCGGGGAAAACAAAAGTAATATGGGCAGGGACTACAAAATTGGTTATGAATAATCAGAGGGTAAAGGAAACCGTGGAAAACAACCTGGTACTAGAAACTGAAGATGGTGCAGAGATAATATTCTAGGCAGACCCATGGATTAATGACCAACCATTAAAGAAAAACTTTGCTAGGCTTTACGTGGCTAGTGCTCAGAAAGGGGATGTAGTTTCTAATATGGGGTTTTGGGATGGAGATGTTTCAGGTGGAATTTTCGGTGGAAAAGGATATTAAGGGAGATGGAACTAATAAGCAGGGAATTTACCTATTACTTTGTGATTTATTTATCTATTAAATTAGGTGATGTTGTCCTAAATTTTCCCGCTTAAGTGTTTTATTATGCTAAATTTGTAGAATGTCCCTTACGCGTGGTTTTGTACTTTTAACAGGTTAAAATGCCCAAGAAATGGCCTATAATGTGCTAACGATGAGCTCAGGTGCATGGAAGAAGTCTTGAAGTATGTATCAAGAGGCTAAGGATTGAATTTGGACTGAAAGAGAGTGAAAACAGTCTTTCTGGTGTATTTTGGAGTTGGTCCGGACCTCTTGAAATACCCCAAATCTAATTAACATTATAAAACCATTATTTAATGGAAAATAATCCAAATATAAATCATTTCACGTACGCATGCAAACCCATGCATGAGAACGTACGTAAAAATAGTCGTTTCTCCATAAACGCTAAAACGCCTTAGAAGCATATGGTCAAACATGACCTTGTATGACCCTCTAATATTCAAACCAAGTGGTCATACAATTATTATATGAATATATAAACATATTCCCTAAGATATATTTAGTCAAAAACGCAAAACGCTCGGGAGTGCTCACGCACGCCCCTTAAAGCACGAAAAGTCCGGAGGAGTGCCGAGGTGGCACGAACTCCTATAAAATTAATTCCTAGAGTTCCTAACATCATTATTAACCATTATAAAGAGAACCCACGAAGTGGTTTCTCAAAATTCAACAAAAATCACAGGAGGATTTCTTAGCGCTCCTTTTTGCCCGGGAGTGTCCCGATGGCCCGTAAATTATGTCATGGGTTGATGTAACCCCATATAACTCAATGTAACATCTTAATATATGTTTATTTACTATAATAAGTGTTTATAAACACTTGGAACTCATAAAAACAATTGGTTTCCCAAAATTTCCTTAGAGCACAAAAACACACCTTCGGGTGTCACGAAAACGCGTTTTACGCAATTACCTTGTAGTTTTTGACATACCACGAATTAAGAATCTTAAATAGGGTTAAAATGACCCTCTAAATCAGTTGGAGGCACTACCCAACAAGGTGCTCTATAGGGGCCGATTTTATGCTCAAAAACTAGTATAAAATTTACATTAAAAATTTATAAAAGGCTTAAACATGGTGACTCACCTTCCCATGTGTTATAATACTTAATGTCAAAGTATGTAGGTCTCATTTGACCACCAAGCTGTCGAAATAATGCATTGGAATAAGGCCATGTGAGCTAGGTAGAAAACAAAATGTAAAAAGGCAAAAGTGGATCTAGATTCCACCTTTTTTTATTCCTTATAATTCAAATGACCTAACATGCTTGGTCTTAGCTCTTGAATTCCGATTGATGAGCTTCAATACTCCTTGAAATCGTCCACCTACAATGAAGAAGAAGACAAGTTACAAACATTGAAAAATCAAAGGAATAAAACTTACTTTTCTTACCTTGTCTTCTAGCTCACAATTATTTTCTTCCAACTCTTGCCTTGTCACACCACATGGCCGATCATATGCTGGAAAGAAGGGCATTTATTGAGCCAATAACTCATTGAATAAACTAAAGAAAAGAATGGTCAATTGACATTAAAAATTAACAAAACAAAAATCAAATTCCAAGTGCATTCTTGCATTTACGTGAGCTTAGCCTCATTTCTCCTCCTTGCACACTTCACTCACGAATTGGTAAGGCTCTCTCCTCTATCTTCTTGCTTCATCTTCTTCCTTTGAAGCTCTTAAGTCCATTAATGGAGTTTTAACTTCTATCTTCATCTTTAAGGTAATTTCCTAGCATTTCTTGTCAAGCCTTGAAGCAAAACTCTTCCTAGCACATCAATAAGCATTCGACATCAACTATTGTTCCAAGGAGGTTGTCCAAACCAACATTAAACCAAGGAGCATCTCAAGGTTATCTTAAGGTAGTTTTCAAGCTTGAAAATCCTTAAAGCACATTTTATTGTGCAACCGATTTCTACTTCTTCTAAGGTTCTTTTCTTCTTCATTTTCATGAAGGAAAGTTTGATCTTCAATTACCATAGGTGAGCCGAAATTCTAAGGAGAAAAAGCTTAAGGTAAATTCTTGGAAAACTACTTACAAATCTACTTAAGATCTTTATTGAAGATCTAACTCCTAAACTCCTTCACCACTTGCATATAACCAAAGTGGAGCATCAATATCACCTTGGAGAAAGCTTGGAGATTCAAGAAGAGTTCAAGCACTTAACCACCTTTGTTAAGAAGTAAGTTTATTAAGTTAATCTTTATGTTTTAAGCTTGGATAAGCTTCTAAAAATTATACAAAAATTATGTACATCTCCTAGGTTAATTAAAACCGAAACTATATGGTATTATATGCCAAGAATATAATCTATAACATATATGGAAAATATTTACCTTAAGACACATTTTGTGTCACAAATTTATTTATGTTATATACAAATTCAAGCCGAGATGTCAAGGGCAAAAATACATTATTTTGAGCTAAGAATCAATATAAGACATTACAATAATTTTTACATAAGTTATATGACTCATATGAATTTATGTATATTTATTATGACATATAAATCCACTTTTATATGCTATATGGTAGCTATTTTAATTATGGCCGAATTGTCTAAGTGAAAAATAGATTTTTATGAGTTACTTATGTATATAAACTTATACTATAAAGTTTGGTGAGTTAAAAATATTTTATTAGGCTTAAATGGCTAATTAATTAAGTTATGTGGCTTAAATGTAATTTTTACAAAGTTTGGTGAGTTTAATGTGAAAACCGAGAGTTAAAGGTTTGTTTGGTATAATTATAATATAATATAAGGTTAAGGATTAAGTTTATGAATTTTAGATAATTTAAACAAGTGTTACAATAACATTTATTAAGTTTTGGGCTATTATGTAATTTATAAAAGTTGTTATGAAAGTTTGGAACTTATTAGTGGGCGAATTCATAATTAAGAGATTTATTAGGTTCACCTTCGAAATTTTGAGGAATTAAGTATTTAGACTAAAGTTTATAAGTTATTAAGAAACTATTATAAAGTTTTGGGATGAAAATGTAATTAAGGAAAAATAAATGACAAAGCCGAATTACTTTGGGGTTAGTTTGGTAATTTAAGAATTTATATATATATATATTCGGCATTTATGGAGAATTAAAATTAAAACCATAGTTTATAAGGCATTATGTAAAGATTATAAGATTTGGTGGCTAAATTGCAATTATAAGAAATATATATATATAGGCCGAGAATTGGAGGGGCTAAGTTGTAATTTTCAAAAGTTACAATATTTAAAAGTATATACCAAAATATTAATGGTAGTTTTGTGATTTAATTAAATAAGGAATTAAAACTATGTTATATAAAGAGATTAGAATTTAAATGTAAAGTTTATGAATTAATGTGGTTGTTTTGTAAATAACCGAAATATAAGGGTAATAATTTAGATTTAAATAAATATAGGTCCTATATGGATATTTGGAGGAATTAGAAGAAAGAATTTTGGTTAAAGGAATTATGAAGATAAAACTATGACTTATATGTTATAAGGAAATTAAAGGTAACCAATAATTATAATTTATGATTGAAGGAGGAATAATAAAAACTATAAGAATATTATGTCCATGCATGACATATAAGTATACTTAGGAAATTATAAGTTGTTATGTCACCTAGACAATTAAAATAAATAACAAATATAGTACATGAATAAATAAATACATATATGTACGTTAAAGGATTTATAAATAAATCAAAGGAATAACAATAAGTTATGCATTGAATCTTGAGGTAATTAAAAGAAAAAACCTCACATAAAATAACAAATACGAAATTTGTTGAAAGATCCAATAAGATCATTATATAAGGGTAACATAAATTAACCCTCTCAGTTAATCCTATTCTAGGACTTTGTTTGACCAGACGTTGACCAGGGTATAATCAACTGCAACCTACAGTGAACGGTATGGAATTCTTGCAACCTGTTTGCTACCGGATTACACCGGCTTGTGTGCTATCTGTTGTTTGAATTAACGACCAAGATAATTAATGAAAAATGTTGTTTTACTCTTGTGCACTGTTGTGTTATTTTATATGCGTGAATGTTGCTAACTATGACATGTATGTCCCACGCATACAACACTACAATACCAATGGATTAAATACCTGCGCTTTATTGTACCGAGAACTTGTTCACAAGTTTCTCACTAACTTCACTTCATAACAAACGTCATTATCCTAAACGTGATAATTGACAATACACATTATGTTCTTGTTTAACGTCTTCTATGACACCTAACAATTCTATACTACGAGAACGAGGAGCCCAGTTGGATCTAGCCATGCATGCTACAGGAGTTGTACCTGTCTTAGGTCGTCTCCTATTCAGTTATACGTCGCGACGGAACATTTCAGTGGAGGGGAAGACTTTATTCCTCTCGAGGGTTCAATTCCCAAAAGTTCAGTGGAGAGGAAGACTTCATTCCTCTCGAGGGTTTCGATTCCCACATTTCTCAGTACAGGAGTTAACTACGTTTTCTTCTGAGGGACTAGTTTCCCAACCTTCAATTTTAACAAGGTCACTATACCTTCACTATTTGAGATATACATTTATACCTGTCAGTCCCATTGTGTGGACCCGACTATCATTAAAAGATTACTGTTCAGCTAACTTGACCTTCTGAAGTCTTGTTCTTTTTGACATTATTGTCCTTGTGTGGATACTTGAGATTATCATGCTATGCTTATTTACAGCTTTATAAATGAACTGCATGTATTCGACAATTAGTTGGTGTGGCCCAGTAGCCGATGGGCTGCACGTTTTCCATACCGGCAAATTATTTTGCTGAGCCATTTCATGGCTAAACAATTCCAGGTACCTGAAGTTGAGAAGATCACCACACTGAGAGTAGGTGGGGTAGACCAAGCTATGGGAGTCTACTACTAGTTATTTGTCTTACCTATTCATTGTACCTTTAGTTTGATTCCTAGTATCTCGGGTTGTATTCGTATTTAGACCGTGACTTTTGAGAATTGTACTTGGAGTTAGCCTTGTTGGTCACAAGGGTGGCCAACGACATTGTAATACCGCCCGGTTGTTGTATTTATTTCCGCTGCAGTTGTATTTTATTTGGGAGTGATCGCCGTTCAGGTTATTGGATTTCGGGTTGGGGTGTTACACCTCTGTTCAAATATACATGCCTGGACCAACCCCGAGAGTCAGCTATTGGACATTTTTGCACCTGGTACGGCAATGTGTCAGGTCAATGATGAGTGTCCAAATGATCATGTTTTAGAGGTGTATTTCATATGTTTTATCAACACTTTTCATGCTCATTTCTCCACTCTAGCTAGATTTCCTCTAATTTTGTGTTTTATTGGTGTTTTACACAATTGTTGCTGAAACAGGAGAAATAAAATAGCTAGGAATAAAGTAGACGAAAAGACAACCGTGTGGGCACAAACAGATCCAAAATCGGAGCTAAAACGAAGAAGATATAGTGTTTTGAAGATTAGCCTGCCCATAAGACCGACCCTAGGACCGACCCTGGGTGGGTTTGTTAGAAGTTCTGGAGGCCGAAAATGCTCGTTCCGGGGGCTGAAACTGCTTCTGGTCCCGGATGACCCTAGGACCGACCCAAGGTGGGTCGGTCAGAATTAAAAACGCACCCGAAATTGCAACTGACTCTGACCGACCCTAGATACGACCCTAGGTGGGTTGGTTGGGTCAAAATTTTGCCCAGATCTGCGTTTTTAAAAGCACAAAAAGAAGGGGAGAGAGGGGGAGGCTACCAGAAAACAAAAACAATGGGAAAAGAAGAGAAAAGAGGAAGAAGAAGAAGAAAAGAGAAGAAGAAGAAGAAGAGAAGAAAAGAAGAAGAAGAAGAAGAAAAGAAGAAGAAGAAGAAGAAGAAGAAGAGAAAAGAAGAAGAAGAAGAAGAAGAAGAAGAGAAGAAGGAAAAGGCCCACCTCCATTGAAGCTTCCAAGCTCCTCCCATGGCTATTTCTTTCTCTTTCTCCCTCCTCTACTCTCTAACGGTTGTGTAGTTTCATATGTGCTCCAGGATGGGGGTTTGACCCCAAATCCCTAAATGTTGCTTGTAATACTTACCTCTTTATAATTGTTTCTTTTGACTCTTAAATGCTTCATGAATGCCATGCATTGCATTTGTTGTGGTTCCTTGCAAAATTATGTCTTGAGCTTGGAATTAGACAAATTGGGGACAATCCCTAACTTTCATTTCTCTAAATTAGGGAGTGGAACCTTAGGGCTATTGTTAGGAGCTTGAAATTAATGCTATCTAGTGACTCTAACCTTCTTTGAATTAAGGGGTGTGATTAATTAGGTAAGATTTGATTAGTCCAAGATTTGAAGAATCATTACATTCGCTCTAATAGACAACTAAAGTGAGGTAAGTTTATGAGTACATTTAGGTATATTTGGGCGATTCCCTCCATTCCGAAGTACACCTATCTTAGCTTAGTTAGTTTAGGTTTATTACGTTTTTTATCTTCCCTTAATCAAACCAAAATCTCAAAAACCCCCAATTTAAGCTTATGCACTTTTGTTTATATTTGCACATTTACTAAGCTTATAATTAACAAGATAGTTACAAAGTCCCTGTGGATATGACCTTGTTGTACTACAATGATAGGGTTCACTGCTCTTAGTTAGCAAGATAGTTCACCACTATTTTGCTCAACAAGTTTTTGGTGCCATTGTCGGGGACTTCGGTCCAACTATCTGGTTTAAAATCTGTTTAGTTTCTGTGCATTTTTTCCTTTTGTGTATAAATTTGTGTTTCTTTTTTTAGGAACCTATCTTTGATAAATGGTCATGATGATCAAGCATAAGGTTGTTACGGCTATACCCCTAGAGCAACCTATGACCAATACATTGATTGCCAAGGGTGTTGATCCTTCCATATGTGCCCCTCTTGTGACGATCTAATCCCAAGATCAGTGACTCTCATGGAGGACCGGTTCTTATCTATCGATCCAAACCCCACTAAAAAAGACATCAACCGATGGATCAGGTGCCAAGAGAGTGGAGGAGACCACGAGAGTGCTCACTGTTCTGTGATCACGACAAGGGTAGATCATCCTGCTGAGGACTTGGGTTGCTCTCTATCGCCTCCCCCGTTTAAACTTGAGAACACGCCATTCAACCATCTACCAGAGCTTGAAGACAAGCCATCAGAGGATAACTTCCACCTTGACTTCAAGGAGTCTTCTCCCTCTGAAGTTGATTTTCATCAAGGCTCTTCCCATGAGCCTCACCAAGAGGCTGAGGACATTTACATCCTCAAATTTGAGGAGGAGGAGCCATCAAACTTTGATCTTCACCTGGAGAATCAAGGCCTTCCCCATCTATGCATCAATGAAGTAGGGTGGAAACTCAAAGTTCACCCGCAAAGTGTGGAGGTCACTTTTCCCTTTGATCCCGGACCAGAGATAGAAGACAAAGTCCGCCCCAGAGCTCTTCATGCACCTCTCATTGAAGATAAGGATGTCTTCATCCTTAATTTCGAAGAGGAGGCTCCACCAAAATTAGATCCTCGCACCAAGGATCAACAATCTTAACACTTCCATCTGAAGAAAGATCGGTGGAGCTTGCACTTCTACATTCTAAGTGTTGAGGTAACATTTCCTTTTGATCCGGGCCATTTTTCAATTATTCATGATGCCCGCCCCACCCACCCGTTGAAGCCGACTTCAGCGTTCATATTCGATCCCAGATGACTTCAAGGTGGTACGGTCTTGCCAAAGACCTTAAAGAAGGGCAGCTTCTCGGGAGGCAACCCGGATGATTTTCTTTCATTTTCATTTATTTTAATTTGTTAAGTTCTCCTTAGATTTTGTTTTTGCTAACTTTTAACCCCGTTTGTAGTTGGTTGTTTCTAGTGTTTTATGCAGGTGCAACTTAACGTCCACACCCAACCAAGCTACGCTAATTGAGGCTAAAACTCAAGTGTGGGGAAGTTCCTTCAATGCAAGCAAAACCAATCCCAGGGGAGTACTAGTTTCTTATAATTTTGTGTCTCTCATTTCTCCTTCATTTTGATTCTAAGGCATTCTTCTGCTGGGGATAGCTTCTGCTATAATGCTTGCTTGTGCCCCATGTGTTTTCCTTTTGTCTGCTTCCTAAAAGGTCTTCTGAAACCTTCTCCAGTTTGTCTGATGAACAATAAGGACATTGTTCAAATTAAGTGTGGGGGGAGTGACCTTTTTAGTGAATTGTGTGCTTAAATACTTAATCTCTCTGCTTATCTTGCGATTGTCCAAAATCAAAAACTTGGACGCTTGTGTTGTGAGTTGTTTTCATTAAGAACAAATACTGTTATGAATTGTGGGATAAATGCTCAAAATTTTCTTTTTGACTGCATTTGAGGAGTATTTTTCATGCGGTGTGACCAAATGATCTTGAATGGTTGGATTTTTATTGCTTAGGGGTTCTCTCTGTCTTCTCTCTTAGGGATCACTAAGGGGTGCTTCTTTGTAAAAATCCTTTAAGGGACTTGTGAGACGGCATTGGTAACCAACAATGAGAGTTGAGTGTTCTTAAATGTAAAAGCTTGATGCCAAAATTTTATCTTCTCATCTCTTATGCAAAAGTGAAACAAATGCATAAATCTATTTTCCTTTTGTTTTCTTCTCAATGGTCATTCTTGAGAGAAGTTGGCCATGGTAAAAGTTCTTCAAGTCACCTAATCTTTAGAACTTTGAAGCACTCCGGATCATACCCTGAAACTCTAAATTTGATTTTGCCCTGAGCACACCAATGCCACCACTAAGAGATGGTTCACACTCCTCAAAAGTTTTAATCCCTTTTTGCTTCTTCTCTTATCTTACAATTCATGTTAGTATTTGTAAGTCTTGAGCATTCTTTACTTGCATGGGTTCTTGGTTTTGCTTGAGGACAAGCAAAAAGGTAAGTGTGGGGGTGTGATGAGTGTCCAAATGAACAAGTTTTAGAGGTGTATTTCACATGTTTTATCAACACTTTTCATGCTTATTTCTCCACTCTAGTTAGTTTTCCCCTACTTTTGTTTATTATTGGTGTTTTACACAATTGTTTCTGAAATAGGAGGAATAAAATATCTAGGAATAAAGTAGACGAAAAGAAAAACACGTGGGCGCAAACGGATCCAAAATCAGAGCTAAAACGAAGAAGATAAAGCGTTTTGAAGATTAGTCTGCCCATAAGATCAACCCTAGGACCGACCCTAGGATCGACCCTGGGTGGGTGGGTCGTTAGTTCCGGAGGCCAGAAAAGCACTCGTTCCGGGGGCCGAAACTGCTTCTGGTCCCGTCTGACCCTAGGAATGACCCAAGGTGGGTCGGTCAGACTTAAAAACGCACCCAAAATCGCTACTGACTCCGACCGACCCACCTTGGGTCGGTCGGGTCGAAATTTTACCCAGATCTGCGTTTTTAAAAGCTGAAAAAGAAGGAGAGAGAGGGGGAGGCTACCAGAACACAAAGACTATGGGAAAAGAAGAGGAAAGAGGGAAGAAGAAGAAGAAGAAAAGAAAGAAAGAAAAGGAAGAAGAATAAGAGAAGGAGGAGAAGACCCACTCCATTGAAGCTTCCAAGCTCCTCCCATGGCTATTTCTTTCTCTTTCTCCCTCCTCTACTCTCTAATGGTTGTGTAGTTTCATATGTGCTCTAGGATGGGGGTTTGACCCCAAATCCCTAAATGTTGCTTGTAATACTTACCTCTTTATAATAGTTGATTTTGTCTCTTAAATGCTTTATGAATGCCTTGTATTGCATTTGTTATGGTTCCTTGCAAAATTATGTCTTGAGCTTGGAATTAGACAAATTGGGGACAAACCCTAACTTTCATTTCTCTAAATTAGGGAGTGGAACCTTAGGGCTATTGTTAGGGGCTTGAAATTAATGCAATGTAGTGACTCTAACCTTCTTTGAATTAAGGGGTGTGATTAATTAGGTAAGATTTCATTAGTCCAAGATTTGGAGAATCATTACATTAGCTCTAATAGACAACTAAAGTGAGGTAGGTTTATGAGTACATTTAGGTATATTTGGGCGATTCCCTCCATTCCGGAGTACACCTATCTTAGCTTAGTTAGTTTAGGTTTATTGCATTTTTTATCTTCCCTTAATCAAACCAAAATCTCAAAACCCCCTCAATTTAAGCTTATGCACTTTTGTTTATATTCTTGCACATTTACTAAACTTATAATTAACTAGATAGTTACAAAGTTCCTGTGGATATGACCTTATTTTACTGCAATGATAGGATTCACTGCCCTTAGTTAGCAAGATAGTTCCACCACTATTTTGATCAACAGTCAAACAGACCTAGACCTGACACTAGGAGAAGTTACTGCTAATTAAATTTCACACCTAGTCTAGGATTTGAACCTTGACAAATACCCGGACCTGAGATCTGGAGGACAATTTGGGTCATTCAGCATAGGGGTGTCAAAATCGGGTTTTGGGTCGGGTTGAGCTCAACTCGAACCCGACCCGAAAATGGTTTAGGTGAACCCGAACCCGGAGCGGGTTATATTTCTTCAACCCGAACCCGCAGCGGGTCAACCCGAACCCGACCCGCTTTTTAAAAAATATATTTTATTTTTAAAATTTTAGATTATTTAATAAATAAATATAATACTTTAATATTAATTAATTATTATGTATTATAATTAATCATAATTTGTCGATTAATTGTTTATTTTAGTCATAAATTAATCAGTAAACACTCATTAAATATAACATATTTTCTATTTTTAACAAATTATTTTTTCGGGTTACGGGTTGGCGGGTTCAACCCGAACCTGAAACGGGTTTCAACGACCCAACCCGAACCCGACCCGAAAATCATTTCGGGTCAAAAATCTCAACCCAAACCCGGCTTTTTACGGGTCGGTTTCGGATCGGGTTTCGGGTTCGGGTCAAGATTGACATCCCTAATTCAGCACACTTGGTCCGGGAGTAGTTCCCGTACATATACCCTGATAGGAAGGAGAGAAGCGATAAGGACGCGACACGATAGCTGGTCCGGGAATGTGTGCCGAACACAAACCCGGACCTAACCCCTGATTCAGCGCCTGATGGGGTAAACCTAACGGCAAGTGTACCGGTCAATTCTAGCAAGTTTTAATCTCAAAGTATTCCCTAAGTATCGAACCAGAGGAGGCAATGTCTAGTTTAAATATTTACTAATCTAACAAAATTAAAAAGACTAAATTACGTATGAATATCAGGAAATTGGGGGTTTTGGTTTGTGGAAATAAATGATGTGAAAAGATTAAGAAACAGTAAATAATAGAAAAAGAACTGAGTTGAATCTGATTCGGAAAGGTAATCCCGGTTCACTACTTCTCCCTAGATTTCTAATTCCTTTCCCTAAGTGATTTCCAAAAGAATTCTGAATAACACCCTAGAACAATAGTAATTTACCTCCGGTCTCCCACTTAGCAAATTCTAATTAGCAAAGACCGAATCCTAAGTCACGTTATGAACCCACTATTTACTAATTGCTTTAAGCACAATCTAGACTATTGGTCAGTTATCATTTTAGAGGAATTAATGTCTCTATACTAACCGATTTTGTTCCTGTATTCAATTGAAAGCCGCAGTCGTCACTTATAAGCTATCAAAATAGTAATCTCAATAATTAGCCAAATTATAGAAGATTTAGAAATTCATTAAAGAAAAGAACTTTATTCAATTGAATCGTAGAAAATCACAAAGGTACTGGAATAATCAATCGAGGGATACATAGCAAACCGGAATTGAAACCGACTACTCAGCCATAGTCATGATAACAATGCTTGAATTGAATAGAACAGACTCAGGGAAGAAAGAACTAGGAGAAACTCTGATGTCGGAAGCCGTCATGAATTCTCTGCTCTTAACCTTCAGTCTTCTCTTCTCTCTTCAACAATCTCCAAGATATTCCTAAGCATAACCTTTCTCTCTCTCTCCTTTCTGTTATGTGGTAAGCTCTCTGCGTTGTGAATTGTGTGACTGGCGTTCCTAAAGTCTCCCTTTTTATCTTTCAATTCACCTCTTTCAGTTAAGATACTGGCCGTTTTATCTCTTTGGTCCGGGACCTAGTCCATGTCTATGGTCCCGGACCACCCTTTAAAATCAGCCGCGAGAACGTCTTTAAGTGTGGTCCGGGACTTTGGATGTGTATGAAGTCCCGGACCAATCCTCAAAATTGGTTGAGAGTCAAACCTGATTATGGTCCGGGACTTAAGGTGTGTATGAAGTCCCGGATCAGTCTTCAAAGTCGGTCGAATGTTCTGTCTGAGTGTGATCCAGGACTTAATATGTGTATGAAGTCCCGGACCATGCTTAAAAAAGTGTCATGAGTCTGGCTAATGGTTGGTCCGGGACTTAGGACCTGTATAAGGTCCCGGACCTAACCTGAAATTGATGGATAATGCATGTCTTCTCTCCATTCAACTTGTTTGAAAATCCAAAATACCGCTACAATGATAGGGAACGTGTTTTCTTGAGATTTTTACCTGAAATAACATAAAAACCCATCATAGAAGACAATTGCAACATGAAGTATAAATATACTCATTAGACGGGAATTTAGGAGTAAATAGCAACGAATTAGGCATAAATAGACCCTATAGAAATAGGTAACTTCCCGACTTCTCAACTTTCTCACACTTAACCTTTGTTTGCCCTCAAGCAAATACTGCAATAAGAATATACCGGATTTCAATAGCGGGGAAGCATCAGATCAGGAAAAATGTACAAGGAAATCTAATACCAAACAACAATCATAAGTCACAATGATTAGCACTGCAGGTTTTCATAAACAGTGAAACGAGGATGTTGTTAAATACCTAAGACAATTATCATAACCGTTCAGTCAAGATTTCACTCAGGGCTTTACTTTCCACAATCCAATGGACGACAAGGGGTAAGAAGTAATGTCATATTCCACATTACCTTTCATTGCCACGTACTCATAATCAAGGAAGAATTTGCAATTAACTATTTATAATGAAAGTACTTTTCTCCCAATTTTTTGAGTTAGCATTATTCGTTTCCCCCCAGACTTTTCTCCCCATCCATGTAGCGGTGTTGGGCCTTCTATCCCAGATCAGACGATCTTAGGTAGATGAGTGATGAGGCACTCCAAGGACTTAATTACTAGATGGGAGAGGTCTGTTCCGGTTCAGAATAGATTAAAGGAGTACCTTGCCTTTGTCCTTTCCTTCCTTTCACTTCATAACTTTCCAAAGCCCCAAGTTAGTCCAAACAAAAATAGTCACAAAACGGTCTCACCTTTTATTGAAGGGAAATAGATAAAAAATTTAACAAAATATGTACATACAAGTAGTACAACCAGAGTTTCTATGACCGAAGTCCATATTCAATTTCAGAATAGTTGTTACTTGTACGGTATTCCCAACTAACTCATCCAACCACAAATTAGAACCAAGTATGTCAAAATAGAAAAATTTTGTTTGAGGGTAAGCGAAAGTCAGTAATAAAGAGATTAATAATGTCAAAAGTCAAAGAAAAATAAGCAAACTGATATTTAGAAAATAAAAGCAAGTGCAACCCCACTTTCCTACACTTTAGAAATAAGCAATGCCCTCATTGCTGCCTTAATAAAATACAAAGTGTAAAAGTTGGAACAGAACTCCCCTGGAAAAACTGGTGATGAGATCGTCTCCACACATCAAGAAAAAGAATGGACTGCTGTGAGCCTCGATTTTTAAACCATACCCTATGTTGATTAGATTGATTAGGATCTAGTCGGGTTTTAGGTCCACTTATAACCTAAGATTAATAACTATGTCATATAACATTAATTATTAAAACCTAAGCTAGCTCACTGGAACCTATTATGAGTCGCCACCTAATTTTTACCTAGATTAAATTAGGAAAGGAGAGTTCGCGTTTGGGGGCTTGTTATTCGACTTAATTAGGGTTCAATTACTTTCATTACCCCTAGAAGTCATTTTTCCTCTACTTAGCTTAGTTACGACTTATTACGAGTCGTTTTTAACCTAAATGTGCGCTTCTATTTTTTTAACGTTTTTTTTGTCAGAAAATTAAAGTGAAATTAAAAAAAAAACCTAAACTAGGATTTCGGAGGCAGAATTAGGTCAAATTTTGTTTACGTCCGTAGCCACACTAGTTTTACAGAAAAGTTGAATTTAAGAGAAAATGAAATTTTGAAAAAGTCCGGGGTCACGGACACGCTGTCCGTGGGCCCGGACATTATTTAAAAAAACCTAAATTTTGAAATTTTAAAAATCCCGCCGCCTTCTGTGGTCCCGGACATAGGTCCGAGGTCACGGACCACCCACGGACAGTTTTCTGGTGGTTCCCGACAGTGTTTTAGGCTAAAAAATTATGGGTGTGTAGCCTGAAAGATTTCCAATATGTTATTGATCAAAGATTCTCAATTTGAAGTCGAATTAAATACGAAACTTAATGCACAAGTTAGTGAACAGAAGCAAAGAAAAACGACAATTCAGAAACAGAAAGGAACTTTTTCAAACCCAAATTTTAATATAAGGTTAGATTAATCGTGGGGAGTTAGAAAATCTGGGTTCCAACCTGTTTTACCTTCGGATTTGAGGTGTTTCTTCACGTCGGGTGTCTTTCGATGCTCCGCCGGAGTCGGTTTTGGTTTGGGTTCGAGACCAGCTTCTGACTATTGGTTGTTGGTGATGTTCTTCACGTTTTGGTGTTGTTTTGGTGAAGGTTTGATGATGGATGATGTCGTGGGAGTTGAAAAAGGTGTTTTGGTGTTGATTTTGTGAGATTTCGATGAAATTTCGGGGCTTGGATGTGTACAAACGTGGGAAGGTTATGACGGCTGAGTTTCTTGAGGTGTTAGGGTTCTTGAAGTTCTTATTTGATCAAGGGATAAGGATCCTTATATAGGCTTCCTTAAAGATAGAAAAATCCGGTAAAAACCGAGATTTACCGACATTTTAGCTCAAGGGCTTCCAAAAGGAATCTGACTATGAAATTTTAAACATGGGTAAAGGATGGTATTTCTGATTTTTATAAAGTTGAATAGAATTTTTTGGATACTGGAATATTTTTAAATCCAATTTCTCGTCAGATTCAATCAGAAATTGCTAGAAAATTATTGGAAATTCGAAAAATCAAAATTCTAACGCCATTATGCCCCAAATGTCATCCTCTATCATGGGTTAAAATTTCAAAGCATTTTGAATTGATTTAACCTTTCTTTGGAGGAGAGAGAAAGCCTATAGGGGGCTTAGGAGCCTTTCAAAATTACGAAAATGCCCCTGGAGATGACTAAGTTGTCCCTAGTACTCTGAAATGCGCCGATCGAACTGGGAACCCTCGCTACTTGACCAAACTAGCCTATTAGTATAGACTCTCTTCCGGGGGGTTGAAATTTTGGGTATAACACCTGCTGAGGGTATTTTGAAAGAAAATTGGGCAGAGTCTCCTTTGTTTTTCATTCGAATGCAAACATAATAGTGGCAAGCCTGTAGGAATATCAAGAAACAGCAAACAATGCTTTGCAACAGAACAAGGGGCCATAAGCCACTTATTGCACATAGTAGAATTAGCAATATTATCAGTTACATCCCAATCATAAAAGAAAAATTAATAAAAATGCAAACTAAAAATCTAAAAGACAACAAAATAGCGAAAGTAAGAACATAAAAGAAAAATAAAAAGAACATTAAAAAGATAAAAAGTCTTAAAAGGAACATAAACCAGAAAATGAGCTACTAAGATGGATGATGATCGCGAGGGAAACACCAAGCCTCCAGCTGAGCAAAATGGGCATCATAATCAGCAAAACGCGCCTCTTGTCACGCTTCATACTCCGCATGGCGAGCCTCCAAAGCTGAAATGCGTGCTCCATAATCATAAAGGCCCGAGCTCATCTCATCCAATCGAGTGTCCACCCGATTCATGAAAGCGTCAAAACCGTCGAACCGGACTGTGGCCATCCCCCTCCAATCAGAAAACTCGCTAAGCAACTCCTCATAACCTGGGGTCGGACCATCAGCCATCAGTATAGCAGGGGCCTCACCACCAGCAGCAGCAGAAGGTTGAGCCTCATAGGCTCCAGCACGTCTAGGAACTCGCGCACCAGGTAGAGCTCGACGACGCTTCACCTACTGGTCCCCTGTCTTCTCCCACTGGAAAAATCTCATCATCGTCATGTCGAGGGTGGACCGAGGAAACTGCGGCTGCTCATCTGTACAATCCACCTGAGCGTCATCAAAAATTAACTGCAGAAAATGCGAGAAAGGCAAGGAAGCACTACTGTCCGTACCAATCACCCGGAGCATAGCCTGAAATATCACCCCATGCAGAGAAATGGGAACCATTGCCCGGGAAACTCATCGTCCAATATGTATTGTAGGAAACAGCAGTCGATGGCATTTAAATCTGCGCACTCCCGAGGGCGGACATTATACATTAATATGCCCAAGATAAGACACTCAAGTGGGGTAGGCAGTTTATCCTCAGTAACCACTTGATTATCCCGGTGAGATCACCGCTGACGGTTCTGAACCTTGGGATCATTAACAATCAAATTCAGATAATATTCCTTAGCCCAACGCTCATGCAACGCCTGATTCTCTCTATCCCCTTGCATCGACAAACGAGTCAAAATGGGTACATTTAAGAACCGTTTGATCCGGGTAGCATCTACCCTAATGTCCTTGCCCTTTACTAATGATATAATTGTGCGACCATCCTCACTCACTGTGACATTTGCATAAAATAATTTAACCAATCTTGGGTAAAATATACCACCCCGGTTCAGCAGACACACCAAATCCGGGCCCCAAATAGTCATTCTAAATCGAATTCAGCAATCAAAGACGGACAAACTGACCTTTCAGCAATAATTTTGCGCTCTAACACATGGAACCATTGTGCAGCGGCCTTGGAGACGAATTCGGAGCGGTCCGTCTCGCACACCCATAATGGTGCAGCATCCGAAGATGATGAAGCTGTAGCGGTGGAAGTACGGCTAGCACGTTTTTGAGCCATCAGGAGCTGTTAAGGTTGGAAAAAATCATAATCGAAAGGTGGTGGTGTGACGGGATTAGGGGAGTTGGTATGGTGGAGCTAGGTGAGGCGACGAAAATTGGTGTAGGTGGTGGTGGGTGGAGAGGAAAACGGAGGCGGTGAGATTGGGGTGGGTTATGGATGGAGTTGGGTGAATCTGGTGGAAGTCGAGTGGAGGCGGGATGGGGTGAGTGTTGGGCTACTGGTGGAAATCGAGTGGAGCTGGGTGAGGCGAGTGGACGACGGAAGTGACGAGAGTGGAAGTGGTGGTGGTGGCTGTTAGGGGTGGCGACGGGAGATGGTTGCGATGGCTGTTGTAGGCGGCGACGGTAGTGGAGTACGCAGGCTAGGGTTACTGGATTGAGGAAATTGTGGAGAGGAAGAATATTGAAAAAGACATGGCGGGTTTTACGTTTTTTGGAGGTGCAATTGGTCCAGGACTTAGGTCTTGGATGAGGTCCCGGACCACGTGGTAAAGTCAAGAATCTGCATAACTGGTGGTCCGGGACTTAGGGTATGGATAAGGTCCCGGACCAGCTTGAATTTTCCGCCGAAAGTCTGTTGTGCACAGGTCCAGGACTTAGGGTCTGTAACAGGTCCCGGACCATGTGAAAAATCAGCCCGAAAGTTATCTGCTCCTATGGTCCGGGACTCAGGACCCGTATAAGGTCCCGGACCAATTCCAAAACTGTGCTGAAATATCTGATTATGATTGGTCTGGGACTTAGGACCTTGACAAGGTCCCGGACCACCTTGAAAAATCTTTCTCAAGACTTCCTCCTTGCACTTTGAAAAACCATTCTTTGCATCTCCTACAAACTAATAAAACAAAACATGAAAAACAAACTAAAAGAAACATTAGAACATTTAAAAGTAATAAACAAGCGAAAAGATAGAAAGAAAAAGAAAGAACATGAAAGAAAATTGGGTTACCTCCCAACTAGCTGCCCGTCTTTTCGGTCTTTGGCTAGACCTTACAGCTGCATATTCAGTATGGAGGGTCATGAACAGTGATCATCAAATAAACCTCGATGATGTCACCACTCAGATAATGCTTCAGTTGGGACCCGTTGACTTTGAATGCCTCCCCTTCTGTGTTGATTAAACCGATGACTCCATAAGGTGAGACATTTGTCACCGTGAATGGACCGGACCAATGAGACTTTAACTTTCCTGGAAATAGTTTCAAGCGGGAGTTGAATAGTAGGACCTTATCCCCAATGAGAAACTCTCTCTTGACCAGTAGCTTATCATGCCATCTCTATGTCCTCTCCTTATAAATCTTAGCATTCTCATAAGCCTCTCTCTAAATTCTTCCAAATCGCACAACTACAATTTACGCTTCTCATCAGCCTTTTGTAGATCAAAATTTAATGCTTTAATGGCCCAAAAAGACTTATGCTCCAGCTCTACTGGTAAGTGTCAAGCCTTGTCATAAACCAACTTGTATGGAGACATCCCTAAGGGTGTTTTGAATGAAGTGCGATACGCCCACAAGGCATCATCTAGCTTTAGAGACCAATCTAGCCTGGAAGATGTGACAGATTTCTGGAGGATCCACTTAATTTCTCTGTTTTTTATCTCAGCCTGCCCGTTAGTTTGTGGATGATATGGCAAGGAAACCTTGTGCCTTACTCTATACTTTTACAGAAGAGCTTCAAACTGCTTGTTGCAAAAGTGGGTACCTTCATCACTAATAATTGCTCGCGGAATGCCAAAACGAGTGAATATATTCTTCTTCAAGAACTTCAACACCACTCTTGCATCATTGGTAGGTGCTGCTATCGCTTCATCCCACTTTGTAACATAATCTACCGCTACTAGAATGTAGAGGTTGGCCTGAGATGATGGAAACGGTCTCATGAAATCAATGCCCCAAAGATCGAACGGCTCAACTTCCAAAATAGAGTTCAAAGGCATCTCGTGGCGTCTAGATAAATTTCCCTGCCTTTGACACTGGTCACATGTGGACACAAACTGATAACAGTCCTTATTCGAAGTTTTCCAAAAGAAACTAGCCTCCAACACTTTCGCGGCTGTCCTAGCCGGACCAAAATGACCTCCTGCTTCTCTAGAGTGACAATGTGAAATGATGTCTCTAACTTCAGCCTCAGAAACACACCTACGAATTATACCGTCTGCACATACCTTGAATAGAAAAGGATCGTCCCAACGATAATGCTTAACATTGGAAGAACTTTTTCCTTTGCTGATATGTCAATTGTGGAGGAACCACTCCCTTAGCTAAAAAGTTTGAGATATCAGCATACCAAGGGTCCGTTGAACAACCAACCGTGTAGACATACTCGTCAGGGAAATGCTCATTGATTGGTTTACCATCGTCTGAAACTTCCATACGGGACAAATGATCAGCTACGCCGTTCTACGCTCCAGGTTTATCTCTGATCTCAATGTCAAATTCTTGCAAAAGCAAAATCCATCTAATTAGCTGAGGTTTAGCATCAACCTTTTCAAAGAGATACCTGAGAGCGGAGTGGTCGGTGTGCACAATGACTCTGCTTCCAATGATATAAGGTCGAAACTTGTCACAAGCGAAGACAATTGCCAGCAACTCCTTCTCTGTGGTTGCATAGTTTTTCAGCACATCATTCATGGTCTTACTGGCATAATAGATTATCCTCAAAACTTTGTTATTCCTTTGACCCAAAGCTGCTCCCAATGCATAATCACTAGTGTCACACATAATCTCGAAAGGTAGTGACCAGTCAGGAGCAACAATTACAGGAGCAGACACCAGTTTGGCCTTAAGTAAATTAAATGCATCTAAACACTCCTTTGTAAACTCAAATTTAGCATCCTTTACTAGCAAATCACAAAGAGGCTTAGAGATCTTAGAAAAATCCTTAACAAAATGCCTATAAACCTGCGTGACCGAGAAAACTCCAGACATCCTTCACTAATGATGGTGGTGGCAGTTGCTGTATCACCTCGACCTTAGCCTTGTCTACCTCAATCCTCTTCTTAGAAATCTTGTGTCCTAGCACAATGCCCTCCTGCAACATGAAATGGCACTTCTCCTAATTAAGTACCAAGTTAGTTTCCCTGCACCTGGCTAAAATTAAATCAAGTCTTTTAAACAAGAATCAAAAGTCAGTCCAAACACAGAAAAATCATCCATAAAAATGTCAATGCACTTTTCAATAAAATCAGTAAAAATAGCAGTCATGCACCGCTAAAAAGTAGCTGGTGCATTACATAACCCGAAAGGCATGCGCCGATAAGCATAAGTACCATAGGGACAAGTAAAAGTGGTTTTCTTCTGATCTTCCTTAGCAATTGGAATCTGAAAATAACCGGAGTAACCATCAAGAAAGCAATAGTACTCTTGTCCTGCAAGCCTTCCCAACATCTGATTAATAAAGGGAAGGGGAAAATGGTCTTTTCTAGTGGCAGCATTCAATTTCTGATAATCAATACAAACTCTATGCCTAGTGACCGTACGCTTTGGAACTAACTCACCCATATCATTAGGTACCACAGTTAAACCTTCCTTTTAGGCACTACCTGTGTAGGACTTACCTATTCACTGTCAGAAATTGGATAGATAATACCTGCATACAAAAGCTTGATGACTTTCTTCTTAATGACCTCCTTCATGTTCGGGTTCAACCTTCTCTGGGGTTGAATCAACGGCTTGTAATTCTCCTCAAGATAAATGCGATGAGTGCATAAAGTGGGAGCAATGCCTTTGATGTCAGCGATAGACCATCCTAACGCCTCTTTGTTCCTTTTGAGAATCTGGAGCAGAGCTTCCTCCTATTCATCAGTTAAAGCATTAGAAATAATAACAGGCAAATCAGATGGAGGAACTAAGAAAGCATATTTAAGATGACTAGGAAGAGGTTTCAATTCAAGAGAAGGTGGTGATTCCACAGAAAATGCAAGCGTCTTTGGAACTCGGTCTAGCTGTTCCTCCTCAATTCTGAAATTTTTTCGATACGGCCTCCCAGTAGAGAGCTGAAATGCTGTGGTAGAAACCTCAGGATCATCATGAGTGCTATCTATAGAATCTACCAAACACTTTTCCAATGCATCAAGCTCCGTTGGGCTGTATGAATAATCCTGCATCAAAGTGTCAATACAATCCATACTAAAACAAGCATGAACATCATAAGGGTGTGTAGTAGCCTTGGTTATGTCAAACACTAACTGCTCATCATGCAACCGTAGAATTATCTTACCCCCATCAACATCAATGAGGGTCCTCGCTGTTTGCATGAATGGTCGACCTAGAATTAGTGGCGCTACTTTATCTTCCTCCATGTCTAAAATAACAAAATCAGCAGGGAAGACAAAAGTATCGACTGAAAAAACTATATCTCTAACCACCCCTTTTGGCAAGATGATCGATCTATCTGCCAACTGCAAAGTAATTCTAGTAGGTTCACATTCTCCTTAACCAAGCTTCAAGTACATAGATAAGGGCATTAAATTAATGCTAGCACCTAAATCACACAACCCCTTACCGCAGTTCATGTTACCTATTGCACAAGGTATGACTGGTGTACCAGGATCATCAAGCTTAGGTGGTAACTTCTTCGAAAGAACAACTGAGACACTTTCAGTGAGCTGCACAGCGTCTTTTTCTACCAAGGACCTTCTGTTGGATAGGATGTCCTTCATAAACTTTGCATATATCGGCATCTGTTTCAAAGCATCAGAAAAAAGAATGTTAATTGTCAACTTTTTGAAAATACTTAAAAACTTACCGACTTGCTCATCCAAGTCTCTCTTCTTCAACCGGTTTGGAAAAGGAACCGGTATCTCAGTAACTGCACGTCGTGGAGGTGGTAAAGAAGTAGGAGCCTTGTTAACCGTAACACCCTCCTCAGCTGGCTTCTCCTCAGACTTCACTAGGTCAGCCTTCGCATTCTGTTCATCATCAAGAGGAGAGGCCCCAGCTTTAGGGACCACCGGATCAAGCTGCTTACCACTTGTTAAAGTGATTGCTTTGGCATGGATTCTGCTCTGACTGGCTAGGCAAGGAACCCAAAGGACGCTAAGCGAACTGCTATGAAATCTGGGAAAGCGGATTCTCGATGTTCCTATTAAAGGTCCTCTGATCATTGTTAAAAGTCCTCTGCTCTTGATTGAATGTTTCTAGCTCAGAAAATTTCTTCGTGTTTACTGTGATGAAATCATTCATTCTGGCCAAAACTTCTTCCATACTCAAGGATGTTCTAGCACCTGAATATTCTGTGCTTTCTGATTCTGCGGTGGCTTCTGGTAGGATTGATTATACTGCTGTGGCGGTCTCTGATTGGAGTTGATGTTACCACCAGCTTGGTAACGGTTCTGTTGTTGTGAGTGGTAACCTGAATTCCCTTGGTTGCCAAAGTAACTGGCTTGTCTGTTACCCACATAATTTGTTGCTTCTTCTTGTGACGAAGCACACTAACACATGTTAGAACTCCTCCCATAAAACTCATAAGGCGGATAGGACTCAGGAGCAGCTGCTGCATTCGACTGTGGGTTCATTACTGCACACATCGCTCAAATTGCTTCGACATCGCTTCTATCTTAGCAGCTAGAAATGTGTTCGAATCAACCTCATAAACACCAGCAGTCTTCTTCGGTGCAGCCTCCCCAGATCTTGTACCTCCCCACTAA
Organism: Limonium bicolor; assembly: GCA_023374045.1. Taxonomy (NCBI): domain Eukaryota; kingdom Viridiplantae; phylum Streptophyta; class Magnoliopsida; order Caryophyllales; family Plumbaginaceae; genus Limonium; species Limonium bicolor. The sequence goes on along the minus strand of CM041777.1, from coordinate 484,516,030 downwards.
TTAGCTGTAGTAATGGTCTCCAACAACTCCTTGATTCTAGCAATTGGCAACTCCATGAGACTTCCCCCAGCACAAGTATCTACCATTAAACGGCTTGAGGGATCCAAGTCTTTGTAAAAAGACTGCAGTACTACCTCTTCTCCCAAACCATGGTGTGGTACTTTTCGCACTATCCCTTTAAAACGCTCCCAGGCCTCAGATAATGTCTCACCAGAGAATTGCTTAAAAATAGTAATCTCTCCTCTCATGGTCAACATTCGAGATGGAGGAAATACTTTGCTAAGAACGTATTAGCTAACTCCGCCCAGGTGGTGATGTTGTCAGGCGCCAATGAGTTTAGCCATTCGCCAGCTCTATCCCTCAGGTAGAATGGGAAAAGAGTAAGTCTAGCAACCTCCTGAGAAGCTGGTGTAGAACATGCTCCTACAAATCTCAGGAAAGTGGTGAGATGGACATTGTGATCTTCGGTGACTGTCTCGCTAAATTGAGGCGCATTCATAACCATAGTCACATAATATGTCTTGAATTGCCACTGCACCCCTCCTGGTAACACAGGACTAACTATCAGTGAAACCAGCCCTTCGACACTTGGGTGGGTATAGTCCCTCATTTGCCTCTGATTGTCATCACCCATGTTAGCTTCTGGTTGAATGTCCGGAACCTCTTCGGTGATAAGTGGCTCAGGAACCTTCTCCTCTACCGGTGAATCCAGATCCAACCCCTGACGAATTCGCCTTGTCAATTTGTCAATCTCGAGGTCAAGTTCAAATTCGGGTTCACCTGCAGATCGAGTTTTAACCATAAACAAAAATTTGCTAACTGAGAATGAATTAGCGTAATTTTAAGAGTGAATTCAATTGGATAAAACCAAAAGAAACCATAAAGAAATATAAGAAATATCTCACGTAAAGCTTAAGAAAAATAAACAGAATCAAATCTAATTAAATAAAAATCCTAGAAACAAAGAAAATATTCTCGGAATAAAATCCTAAAAGTAAAATCAGAAAACAAATCTTCACAAAATCCAATAGATAAAAGAAAACTCAAATAAAATCAAACTAAAACTAAAATTAAAATTAAACGAAATGAAAAGTAGACAAAAATAAACAGAATAAAAGTAACTAAATAAAAACAAGAATAAAAATAAAACTAAATAACGTGCCTCCCCAGCAACGGCACCAAAAACTTGATGGGGTAAACCTAACAACAAATGTACCGGTCAATTCTAGCAAGTTTTAATCTCAGAGTATTCCCTAAGTATCGAACCAGAGGAGGCGATGTCTAGTTTAAATCCTTACTAATCTAACAAAATTAAAAAGACTAAATAACGTATGAATAACAGGAAATCAGGGGTCTTGGTTTATGGAAATAAATGCTGTGAAAAGATTAAGAAACGGTAAATAATAGAAAAATAACTGATTTGAATCTGATTCTGAAAGGTAATCCCGGTTCACTACTTCTCCCTAGATTTGTAATTCCTTTCCCTGAGTGATTTCCAAAAGAATTCTGAATAACACCCTAGAACAACAGTAATTTACCTCCGGTCTCCCGCTCAGCAAATTCTAATTAGCAAAGACCGAATCCTAACTCTCGTTATGAACCCACTGTTTACTAATTGCTTTAAGCACAATATAGACTATTGGTCAGTTAGCAATTTAGAGGAATTACCGTCTCTATACTAACCGGTTCTTTTCCTGTATTCAATTGAAAGCCGCAGTCGTCACTTATAAGCTTTCAAAATAGTAATCTCAATAATTGGCCAAATTATTGAAGATTTAGAAATTTATTAAAGAAAAGAACTTTATTCAATTGAATCGTAGAAAATCAGAAAGGTACTCGAATAATCAATCTAGGGATACATAGCAAACCGGAATTAAAACGAATTACACAGCCATAATCATGATAACAATGCTTGAATTGAATAGAACAGACTCAGAGAAGAAAGAACTAGGAGAAACTCTGATGTCAGAAGCCGTCACGAATTCTCTGCTCTTAACCTTCAGTCTTCTCTTCTCTCTTCAACAATCTTCAAGATCTTCCAAAGCATAACCTTTCTCTCTCTCCTTTCTGTTATGTGGTAAGCTCTCTGCGTTGTGAATTGTGTGACTGACGTTCCTAAAGTCTCGCTTTTTATCTTTCAATTCTCCTCTTTCAGTTAAGATACTGGCCGTTTTAGCTCTTTGGTCCTAGACCTAGTCCATGTCTAAGGTCCCGGACCACCCTTTAAAATCAGCCGCGAGAACGTCTTTAAGTGTGGTCCGGGACTTAGGATGTGTATGAAGTCCCAGACCAATCCTCAAAGTTGGCCGAGAGTCAAGCCTGATTATGGTCCGGGACTTAAGGTGCGTATGAAGTCCCGGACCAGTCTTCAAAGTCGGTCGAGAGTTCTGTCTGAGTGTGGTCCGGGACTTAAGATGTGTATGAAGTCCCGGACCATGCTCAAAAATGGGTTGTGAGTCTGGCTAATGGTTGGTCCGGGACTTAGGACCTGTATAAGGTCCTGGATCTAACCTGAAATTGATGGATAATGCATGTTTTCACTCCATTCAACTTGTTTGAAAATAAAAAAATACCGCTACAATGATAGGGAACTTGTTTTCTTGAGATTTTTACCTGAAATAACACAAAAACCCATCATAGAAGACAATTGCAACATGAAGCATAAATATACTCATAAGACGGGAATTTAGCAGTAAATAGCAACGAATTAGGCATAAATAGACCTCATAGAAATAGGTAAATTCCCGACTTATCAGCGCCCCCTAGGTTAAAAGAAGAGAACGAGATCAAACATATCTATCTTTCGACACATGAAGACAGTCGTTCTAGAGAGATTGGAGAGAGAGGATTGGAACAGAAAGGAGCTGTAGCAGGATAGGACAGGTTTCGTCATCGCTTCCACGACAATTTTGATGGTGTTTTCTCTTTATCTTTGTTGTCATTTATTCCTTTGCTATGACTGAGTAAACTCTTTACACTTTAGGCTAGATGTAGCCCTGGATCTCTTTTATTATGTTTCTGACAATGGTTTGATTATGATTTTAGTAAAGTTTAATTGTATGCATATTGTTGTTCTTGAATTCTCATCTAGATAGAATATTTATTGGATCCTATTTACAAGTGAGAGTTGCGATAGAGTTTAGATTAAGAGAGGAATAAATTGGTTAACTACACAACTTCGAGAGAATTAGTTGGTTAATTGTCCCTAGAGCACGAGTTAGTTAATAAGCGGTTGTAGACTAGGAAGAGTGTAACGAGAGTTGGCTCCAGTAGTTGAAAACCGAGTTCTTTTCTACAAGTGAGAGCTGCGATAGATAGTTAAACTCTGGGATTACCATCGTTTCAAAACTGCCAGGAAAGTATAAACATAGTGAAAGGGTGAAATCAAAGTCCGAAGTTTTGCTTTCCTTTATCATCACAAGATCGCATTTTTATTGCTTTATTGTTTTGTTTTAGTATTTTGTGATTCGCACTTCAAACCCCCCAACTTATTGTTATTAATCTCTTTTTAGTTTATTTCATTAGATAGAGAGTGAACTAGAAATTGTCTCTCTTAGTTCGATACCTAGGGAATACTATAGAAAAACTTACTATAATCGACCATACACTACGGTTAGGTTTTTACCCATCAAGTTTTTGGCACATGGACTGTGAGGCACGATTATTTAGTTTTTTCTTTGTTTTTATTTTTCTTAATTTATCTATTTTGTTTACTTTTAGTTTATTTTTGTTCCAGTATTTTTATTTTATTTTGATTTTAGTTTTTTTTCCAATCTTGTTTTATCTATAATTTTTTATTTTAATATTCTTAGATTTTTTTTAATGCTCCTTTAATTTTAGATTAATTGTTTTATCTATAATTATTTCATTGTTTTAATTGATTTATTTTATTTCCATTTTTGTTAGTTTATTATTTTCTTGTTTATTTTAAATTTAGTACTTGTCTTTAGTTTTTGTTATTTTCTTTAGTTATCTTTATCTTGTTTTTATCTAATTATTGTTTTTATTCGTTTCTAATTAAATTATGTTTGTTACTTAGTCGGCAGGAAAACCAGAATTTGAGCTAGATCTTGAAATCATTAGATTGGCAAGGTGAGTCTGTTAGGTGCTAAATTTGGATCCACATGAATAAGAGAAAGTTCACCAGTTATTTGATAAAGAGGGTATTTGCTCTGAGACTCCGCCATCCGATTCGATTGCTCCATAAACATAAATAAAAATTAATGGTATAATTAATTCGAAGAGGCAACTAAAGGACTATGCTCATCCTAGTGTGAAGGGACTTACAACATCGATAATAATTCCTACTCTCCCGGCTGGCACTGAATCACAGTTCAAGACACATTACATCAACATAGTCTTGAACGCGCCAAAATTCAGAGCGTTAGTCATAGAGGATCCCAACGCCCACCTCACATCGTTCCTACGACTAGTTCAAGCCTGCTCCGCTCCACCTACTCAGGAGGTAGCGAGACTCACTTTGTTTCTGCTTTCATTAAGGGATAGAGCTACTTAATGGCTGAAGTCGTTGGCCCCCAACAACATCGCCAGTTGGATCAACTTCGCCAACACTTTCCTTGCTAAGTATTTCCTACCTTCTCGCATGTTGTTTATGAGGGGTGAGATTACTAATTTCAAGCAGTTCACAGGTGAATCGCTATCTGAAGTGTGGGAGAGGTTCAAAGGAATAGCTAGAAGAGTTCCTCACCATAGCTTGGCATAGGAAGTAGTCCTACAGTCTTTCTACAAGGATATAGATCCCCAAATCCGTCTCTTGGTGGATACCTGCACCGAAGGAAGTCTTATGGAGCTCCCTAGCTCTAAACTAAGATAGTTGCTGGCAATAGTGAGTAATTCTACGAATGAGTTGGGAGGTGCAAAGGCTGCCCAATGAGTTCTTCAATGACAGACAATGGGTATATGTGAAATAGATTAGATTACTCTTCAATTTGCCAAGCTTGACTCTGTAACGAAGCAATATAAGAAGATGGCTGCTATGATAAATTTCAAATTTGTGTTGCTGTTGTTTCAACCTCTTTTCCTGTGAGTTCCGTGGAGGAAATGTTGGAACATGTCAATGTATGCCGCAGCAAGAAGAAGTGGTTAGTTATGTTGGGATTAGGCAGGGTAACTTCTATGGTAACCAAAACAACCAGGGTTACTAACAACAAAGGTACCAGCCTAACAATAGTAACGTTGGGCAACAACTAAACAATTTATTGTATCAGCAACTGCAGTAGCATTAGCGGACGTGGAATTCTAGCAGTGGTACTTCCTCGAATTTGAAGGCTCCCCTCACCAACTTTGTTGTTATAGCCAAATTGAAATGTGCATAGCAGGAGACCTTCAATGCTAATCAACTAGCGTTCAATCTAAATGTTGAGATACAACTTCAGTATATTTCACAACAGTTACTTCAGCAGACTCCAAGTAACTTGCCTAGCCAAACTGAAAAGAACTTGCAGGAGCAAACTAACATTGTGCTTGTTATAGAAGATGATGCTCCAGTGGCTGCTCCGGTTTCTTCTGTTGAGGTACAGGAAGAAAACTTTGATCAGTATCATCCCTCTCACACTGTTTAGGCCATCTTAATCTCATATGCAAAAAAGGTTGTAGCCCGAGCTGAGGTGTGAGTTCCGCGTCACGAGACGGATGATTAGTTCGAGAAGGATATATGAGCTCGTAGTAAAGGTAGTTGCAACAAAAAATGGTAAAAATTTGTAGGGTCTTGAGGTTCAATATGAAGCTGATATTCAGATTTCGACACCATCTATGGAAGCTTTTGAAGAGGACACTTCCTCGCCTCCTCGGGATGGCAGCGCCCCAAAGACCGCTCTTGTTCCTGATGTTCTTATTCCTTTTCCGAACAGGGCTAATCACACCAAAGAGGATAGCAAGTTCAATAAGTTTCTCATTATTTTCTGGTAGCTATCCTTCAATGTCCCTTTCATGGACTTGGTTGCTAAAGTGCCTAGCTATGCTAAATTTCTTAAGTAGCTTCTATCGAATAAAATGAAACTACTAGAGGCAGGAACTTTTCAGCTCACTAAAACATGATCAACACTCATTCAAAAGTGTCTTCCAGATGAGTGTGAAGATCCGGCGAGTTTCACTCTTCCTTGCAGATTAGGAGCCAATGCCTTTGCTCACTACTCATCTAGGCATCTCGATTATTCTAATGCCTTATTCAGTCTTTAAGGAGCTTGAGATTGGTGAACTCAAGCCCACATGAATGGCGCTTCAGCTTATCGACCGTTCAATTATTCATCATCAAGGTATGGTGGAGGTTGTTTTTGTAAAGGTGGAACATCTATACTTTCCATGCGATTTTGTCATCCTTGATATATAGGCAAACTCCACCGTCCCACTTGATAAGTGGGAAATTTATCTATATTTATGTGCATTAATTGTCAATTAATTTAGGACATAATGTTATAAGTTTCCCCATTTAAGTGTTATTTTATATTAAATATCAAGAGCATTCCTTACATGTGGTATGCTAAAATAGGGTAAATGCTAAAAAGAAAGGTCTAGGAGCACGTGTAAAGAGGCTAAGGACCAAAACAAGACCGTATGGGAGTCAGGACAACTCTTCTAGTGCATTTCAGAGCTGGTTCGAGTCTGTGTACTAACAAACATTCCCGGACTAGACGATACCAAAAGCTATTGCCTTATTTGGTGCTTGGACTCCCGGACCAGACATGATTCTACTAAGAACCTCTATCGAACCCCCCATGGACTAGATCATTCAAGATCGAACCACGTAAATCCTGATGTCTTCATCTTTGCTATTCGTTACTACACTCAAACCATCATCATACCACATAAAGAAGTAATCTTGATCTAAATCCATAGGTTACACTCTAGTGTATAGATTACCAGACTAATTAGATTATCATATCTAACAGACACCTCAAAGGCTACCAAAGTCTCCTCATGTCCTTATAAAGACCAAAATATGTCTAAATTCGAACATCCGAGTTGGTGGAGGATGGAGTAGGGGATCATTTGGTCATGGGTTCGAATTCTTCAACCTCCACCATCTCATTCTAGTCCATCCTGTCACATGGGGCTTGCCTTGTGTGATTTACCTGGGTGATGTGATTTGTAGATGCTTGCTTCAGTCTCTTGATTTACCCATAGCGCACTTAAAGAGTAGCGGCTGCGGGTTGCCCTAAAAAAAATTCTTTCAAGCTACAAAAAGTTTACAATGCTTATTAACTTTCATAAAGACTAAAATATGGCAGTGACCCTAAAATATTCAAAAACAATCTTTAAACCATGATTGTCTCATTATCCCTAGAATTTCAAGTTCTTTTTAAACTTCAAATACCACTCGAACTCTCTAAACCCTTCAAAAACATTCAATTGTTCAAATTATCATTCACCCTATGAAACCCCTTAAAAAATTTTCAAATTTCTTGTTTTCTTTCCTTTAACATGCGCTACTCTTTAAATATCCTATGAGACCATCAATTCATTCATCTTTGGTTCTATGTGGTGTTAGCTTGACACAAAGCTTGTCAATTAGCGCATCCTTATCTTTTTACTATAACATATTTTTTAGATGAATCTCTCTACATTAAGTTTAAAAAAAAGCCCGGACAATGGGAGATGAAAATATCCTCAAGTGTTATCCGAAGTCGTAGTCCTAGTGTGAATACCACAAAGAATCTTGTGCTTTAATTATCTATGTCTCATCCATTAGGTATTTCTTGTAGTCACATTTTAGACTACAATATTCTTTCATTTTTATTTTCTAATTAGTTTTTACTCAAAGTAAGGTAACAACTCATAGCTATCCATGCCCTTCTAAAATCACGTTATATGAGAACATTAAAAAAAAGGAAAATTTCACAATATACACCTAAGGTTTGGGTGAATTTTACGAGATACCCCTGAGGTTTCATTAACACTATGAAATACCCCTAAGGTTTCATTTTCTTTACGAGATACCCTTGAGGTTTCATTTTCATTACGAGATACCCCTAAAGTTTCAATTTTTTTACGGGATGCCCCTCAGTTCAAATTCTGATATATTCTATTTTTCATAACCCTATTTTACCCACGCATCGTAACCTCAAGGGTTTATGTTCAATTTTTTTATAAAATTTAAAAATAAACAAATACGTAAACAATAATTAAAGATCATATCAAGTTGGAAATCAATTTTAAAAAATGAATATATTTAAATAAATGAAAAACAAAAAGATTTAAATAAATGAAAATGACAAAATAATCAAAATTAAATTATTTTGAAAAATAAACATAAATTGTTAAAGTGTTACGTAGCGATGACTTAAAATCGTAAAAAGTTTATAACAATACTATGAAGAATATTAAAAGTAACAATTATATAGTACATAGAAAAACTCATTATTTAAAATTGAAAAATAAAGTATAAAAACTATAAAATATGATCTTTTTCTTGTGATTGTTGATATCAAATAATATATTTGCTGATAAATTTTTATAATTTATGATGTTATTTAAAAATTTAATATATTTGTAATAACTTGTTCGATTTTAAGTCACCGCTATAATAGTTTTTAAATTATGTAACAATATATGTTTTCCAAATAAAGTAATTTTTAATTGTTTAGTCATTTATATTTATTTTTGAAATTTATGATTTTAATTCTTTTATTTTATAATTTTTATTCATTTTTTAAATCTGAATTCAAAATTTATGTGTTCTTTAATTATTTTTTGTGTATTTTGTTTTTATTTATGAAAAATTGGCCATAAACCCCTGAGTTACGGTGCGAGGGTAAAATAGGGATATGAAAATTTTAATATATCAGAAGTTGAACGGAGGGGCATCCTGTAATAAAATTGAAACCTCAGGGGCATCTCATAATGAAAATGAAACCTATCAGGTACCACGTAAAGGAAATGAAATCTCAGGGGTATTTTGTAGTGAAAATGAAATCTCAGGGGTATCTCGTAAAATTCTTTCAAACCTCGGGGGTATATCGTGAAATTTCCCTTAAAAATTTAATATATTTAATATAATTGTTATAACTTTTCGATTTTAAGTCACCGCTATAATAGTTTTTAAATTATGTAACAATATATGTTTTCCAAATAAATTAATATTTTATTGTTTAGTCATTTTTATTTATTTTTGAAATTTATGATTTTAATTCTTTTTGTTTTTCTATTTTATTATTCATTTTTTAAATCTGAATTCAAAATTTATGTGTTCTTTAATTATTTTTTGTGTATTTTGTTTATTTTGTAAATTTATAAAAAACAAATTGGCCATAAACCCCTGAGGTCACGGTGCAAGGGTAAAATAGGGATATGAAAATTTTAATATATCAGAAGTTGAACGAAGGAGCATCCTGTAATAAAATTGAAACCTAAGGGGCATCTCGTAATGAAAATGAAACCTCAGGGGTATCATGCAAACGGGAAAATGGGAGACAAATAGAAATAACTAAGAAAATTATCCTAGAAAAAATCTATAAATCAAAAAATGTCCACGGGTTGCAAAATAAATCCCGATCAATGAGTATAGTGAACTATAAGCTACCGGGGTCGAATCCACGGGGACTTAGTTATTAAATCTAATCCTAGAAAATAACAAATTAAGAGGGTTATTGGTTGTTTTAGTTTCGTGAATTAAAATATGCGAAATAACAAGTAAGTAAATAGGGTGAAAAGAAAGGGTGAGATGGAACTCCGGGTCAGGCTGTTTCTCTTGGATAGATCTAGCAATTCTTACAGTCTGTCACGAGCGTGGATTGGCGAATTCTTTAATTTTCTTCTTTGCACTAAATCCTAGTTTCAGAAAAGCTCACCTAATAGAACATGCGAGTTCTAATCCAGAAACAAGCAGAACACGTATAGGTGGATTAAGCACAAATAATTAATTTAGCTCCTAAGGGAAAACCTAATATATCCAATTCGATTCTCCACAGGTTTTCAGATTAATAAGACCTTCCTATTACTCACCGATCAATTCGTAATAAGATTCGCAAGGCAACTCAGATAATTCATGAGATTAAAGGAGAAGCGCAGGAATTAACATTAATCTGAAACAATCCAAGAATTCTCGTATACAAACTGCAGAAAGATAAAACTAAATCATATCGAAAATACTACAACCTTCCCCAGAGCCAAATCCTTTTAGCCTAGCATATTCGTAAAATAGATTGAAAGAAATAGTGGAGCATTCATCTGGTGAGAATGGATGACTACTGAATCTGCTCTATCCAGTTCTACGATCTGCTAGGAGAAAGGTTGATGATGAGTGAATCTGGAGCAGAAATCTTCTTCTCCGAAGTTGAAGTGGTGGCGGCAGGGCAAGGAGACTGAGAGAGGAGCAGCGTGAATGGTTCGTGAGTGAGTTGAGTGTCTGAATTCTGAATGCCTCTTCTGTCTCGCGCACGCTCCTTTATAAAAGAAATTTTTGGACATAAAATACATACGTCCGGCTCACCTGTCCGGGTCACTTAACCGGACGTGAGATAGAGTTGTCAGGCGAGTTTTTCTGGTCTATGAGACGTCTGGACCACCTGTCCGGGTCAGTTAGCCGGACAGCCGGGCTTGACAGAAATATAATAGAAATCTGCGGCGCTACACTCGTGGTCGTAAATACAGACGACGTGAGCACGTGTCCAAGTCACAGGGTCGGACAGGAGAGCCGGACATGTGAAAAATTCAAAAAAACACACTTCTGGCCTGTCCAGACCATCTATCCGGGGCAGTTAGCCGGACACGTTACAACATGTCCGGGTCAATGGGCCGGGCAAGTCGGCCGGACACCTGTATATTTGTGCCTTTTTTCAGTAAACTTCGACAGGGTCCAGATTCTTCGTTTGAGCTCCAATTAGCTCCTCGTTTCGGCGTTGGAAAGCTCTTGAGGAGAACTATACATTTTCACCATCATTTCCTACTTTGAATATAAAAATTTGCATCAGTTCTTGCCTAAAGTAAGGATCAGGAAAAACATAGGATAAGTGTGAGAAAACGCCCAAAAGGTTGCATAAAATAAGAATTTTACACCAATAAAACCATGTTGATTTCACACTTATCAAATCACCCCACACTTAGCATTTTGCTTGTCCCCAAGCAAAACTCTCAAGCACAAGTAGAACCGAGCTAATGGAACTCAACAGGAAAGGAAGAGCACAGAAGATAGGAATTGCTAGCTTTACCAATCAAGGGGGCAATTCAAATTATTCAAAACAATTCATTCTTTCCAAAAACATGAAGTCATTCGGAGCTAACAAATAAGAAACAAAACCATAAGAGCCTTGCCTTTAACCTTGAGCCAATCCACCTTTTTCCTTCACAAACCATAGAAACGGCAAGGGGCATGAAGTAAGATCATATTCTATCATACCTTTCAATGCCACATACTCTTGATCCATAAGAGAAATTAATCTGTATTCAACATAGCATTTGCATAAATATTTCAATTAAAGCGCAACTAAAATTAGCATGCTTAGGATCAGCGGAGTACCTTGTCTTGTTCTTTTCAACCATTTCAATCCAGTTCATTCCAAGGCTCAAAGCCAAAAGCAAGGTTTAGATGGAGAATATTCTCATTTGTTTCAGTATTTTCAGAATAAAGACTTCAATTTAGCAATTAAAAACAAGAAGAATCTCAAAATTTTACACCCCAAGATCAGCTAACCAGCTAAACTTCCTCTATGACTTCCTTCCAAGTTGAGTAACCACAGCTAAACTTTAACAAATGCAAGAGAAAAGAGCTCAGAGGCACACAAAAAACAAGCAATGAAGGAGCTTACCCCACCCCACACTTAGAGTGAAGCAATGTCCTCATTACTTAGGAAGAATTAACATTGCGTAAGCAATCCAACGGGATGCAAGAGAAAAGAGCTCAGAGGCGCACAAAAAACAAGCAATGAAGGAGCTTACCCCACCCCACACTTAGAGTGAAGCAATGTCCTCATTACTTAGGAAGAATTAACATTGCGTAAGCAATCCAACGGGGGAAACAAAATTACACACAGTAGATCAGAAGGGAGCGTGTAAAACATAAAAGAGTAGAAAAGTAAAGAATACTCCCTAGAGTCCGCTCAGGGTGTGTAGCAAGGCCAACCCCACACTTGAGTTCAGTTAAGCGATGAAGTAAGCAAGCTGATAATATTATCTGCAAAGCCAGAAGAACTCAAGTGGAACCAGACAAAATCATTAGTAGAAAAATAAGAGCAAGGCTCTTGCAGTAAGCATACACCAGTCAACACACACAACTAAAAGAGAAAAGAGCAAAAAAAACAACTAACAAAGAAAATGAAAAGAGACACAAACCGGTGGGTTGCCTCCCACCAAGCTGCCAGGAGTTAGAGTCATTGGCTAGACTTCACAAGATAGCATCAAGGAGGGCCGCCACAGCAGCTAGTAAGGGCTTTCTTCAGTCGGAAACGCCATTGCAAGCGCGGCTTCTTCAAAGATTCAGAATTCGGTGCTGGAGTAACAACAGAATCAACAGGAGAAACAGGAGTAGCAGAAAAGGAACTCTCAATCAAGGATACTCCAGGTGCAGAAGGCTGAGCAAAAGCAGAGCCAAGGTACTTCTTCAGACGAGCACCATTCACCTTGAAGACCTCTCTAGACTTGTTCTCTAGCTCGTAGGCACCATAGGAAGTGACTCCCACAACCTTAAATGGGCCGACCCAGTGGGACTTGAGCTTTCCAGGAAAGAGACGAAGTCTAGAGTTATACAACAGCACGTAATCACCAACTCTGAAATCTCTCCTCGGATCATCTGTCATGATTCTTTAGAGCTCCTTGTAGATCCTAGAGTAGTCATAAGCTTGCTCCCTTAATTCCTCCAGCTCAGACAATTGAAACTTTCGCTTCTCACCAGCAGCATTCAGATCAAAGTTCAGGGCTTTTAGAGCCCAATAAGCTTTATGCTCCAGCTCAAATGGGAGATGACAAGACTTCCCACACACCAGCTTAAAAGGAGACATACCAATGGGAGTCTTGAATGTTGTTCTGTAAGCCCACAGAGCATCATCAAGCTTAACAGACCAATCCTTCCTGGAGGAGTTGACTGTCTTTTAAAGAATCCATTTTAGCTCTCGGTTACTCACTTCTGCTTGACCATTAGTTTGGGGATGATAAGCAAATCAACCTTATGAGTCACCCCATACTTAGACATCAAGGAATCAAAGGCCCTGTTGCAAAAGTGAGAACCACCATCACTGATGATAGCTCTGGGCACTCCAAATCTAGTAAAGATGCTCGTCTTTAAAAATTTAACCACAGTTTTAGCATCAGCAGAAGGGCAGGGGATTGCTTCGACCCACTTGGAAACATAATCTACAGCAACAAGGATGTAGTGGTTTCCATGAGAAGAAGGAAATGGGCCAGCGAAGTCAATACCCCAGACATCAAACAACTCAACTTCTAGAATTCCCTTTTGAGGCATCTCATGCCTTCTTGAAATGTTCCCCATCCTCTGGCAATTATCACAGTGAGAGCAGAAGCGGTGGACATCCTTGTGTAGAGTTGGCTAGTAGAAACCACACTCTAACACCTTAGCAGTTGTCCTGATGGGACTATGGTGTCCACTTGCCTCTCGAGAATGACAGAACTCAATCACACTTTCAATTTCTTCATCGGGAAGACACCTTCTAATCAAACCACCAACGCACACCCTAAAGATATAAGGGTCCTCCCAAACATAATGACGGGCTTCAGACAAAAATTTCTTCCTCTGGTTGTAGCTTAGATCGTGAGGAATCAAACCAGAGGCAAGATAGTTAGCCAGGTCAGCATATCATGGCTCTTTAACTTTCCCAATCACAAAGATTGTCTCATCAGGGAAGAATTCATTTATGGGAACCCCGTCATCTGGAGTCTCAAGCCTAGACAGATGATCTGCAACTCCATTCTGCTTTCCTTTCTTATCAACGACTTCCAAGTCAAATTCTTGGAGGAGCAAGATCCATCTCAGGAGTCTAGGCTTAGAATCATTCTTTTGGAAGAGGTACTTCAATGCAGAATGGTCTGTGTGGACAATGACCTTACTTCCTAGTAGATATGGCCTGAACTTATCAAGAGCAAACACCACAGCAAGTAGCTCTTTTTCAATAGTGGTGTAATTTTTTGAGCTTCAGATAGAGTCTTACTTGCATAAGTGATAACCCTCAGAATCTTGTCCTTCCTCTAACAGAGTGAAGCACCAACAGCGTAATCGCTAGCATCTGTCATGATCTCAAAAGGAAGAGACCAATCAGAAGGAACCACAATAGGAGCAGAAATGAGCTTACTCTTGATAGTCTGAAAGGCTTTTAAACACTCCTCTAAGAATTGAAATTTCACATCTTTCTGCAGAAGATCAGACAAGGGCTTGGCAATTTTGGAAAAGTCTTGGATGAACCTTCTATAGAACCCTCCGTGACCCAGAAAAGATCTGACATCCTTAACTGAAGTGGGAGGAGGCAGCTTCTCAATGACCTCTACCTTAGCCTTATCCACTTGAATACCAGCTTTGGAGACCCTGGAACCAAGCACAATACCTTCTTGTACCATGAAATGACACTTCTCCCAATTCAAAACCAGATGGGTCTCCTCACACTGGCCTAGTATCTGATCCAGCTGATCAAGACACCCATCAAAACTCTGGCCATACACAGAAAAGTCATCCATGAAAACTTCTATGCTCTTCTTAATAAAATCATTAAAGATTGCCATCATACAATGCTGAAATGAGGCTGGAGCATTACAAAGACCAAAGGGCATCCTCCTGTATGCAAAAGTACCATAAGGACAGGTGAAGGTTGTCTTATCCTGACCCTCTAGCGCAATGGGAATCTGAAAATAACCACTATACCCATCAAGGAAGCAGTAGAACTCTTGCCCAGCTAACCGCTCTAACATTTGATCAATAAACGGTAGCGGGAAGTGATCCTTCCTTGTGGCATCATTCAAACGCCTATAATCGATGCACATCCTCCAACCAGTGGTTTGCCTCTGAGGTACCAATTCACCTTTCTCATTGGGCACTGCAACTATCCCCTCTTTCTTGGGAACAGCTTGCCCAGGAGAAACCCAACGACTATCAGAGATGGGATAAATAATACCTGCATCCAGAAGCTTGAGAACTTCAGCTTTCACTACTTCTTTCAAGTTTGGATTCAATCTCCTCTGGGGTTGCCTCACTAGCTTGACACTGTCTTCCATGTATATTCGATGAGTGCAGAACCCTGGACTGATTCCTTTAATATCTACCACTGACTACCCCAAAGCTCCCTTGTGCCTTCTTAACACCTCCAGAAGTCTGCTTTCCTGCGAAACAGACAAAGATGAAGAAATAATAACATGCAGGGTACTACCCTCTGCCAAGAAAGCATACTTAAGATTTGAAGGAAGAGTTTTGAGTTCATGAGGAGAGGGCTTCTCTACTGAAGGAATGAGCCTCTAAGTAGGCCTGTCCAGTGGCTCCACGGGAGGAGCATAAGGGCGAAAGTAGGATCAACCCTGGTTGAGCTGCTGGACAACAGTAGCTACCTCAGTGCTCTCCTTATCATCCTCAATTGAGTGGCATAACACCTGCTCTAGCAGATCAGAATTCTCAAGCAAGAAAGAAGAGTCATCAGCATTCTTAGCAACACAAGCATCATAATCATCAGAACAATCAACGTCAACTGAAAGCACAGCATGAGAAGAAGCATTTGTTCTCATCATCTTAGTGATATCAAAACTGAGTTCCTCATTATTAAACTTAAGAGTGATATTTCCCTTGTCAACATCAATAACAGTTTTAGCAGTTCGCAGGAAAGGTCTACCCAAAATCAATGGCACTTTAACATCCTCATCCACATCAAGAATGACAAAATTAGTAGGGAAGAAGCTACCAACACCTACCACAACATTCTCAACCATACCTCGAGGTTTGATTGAAGAACGATCAGCTGATTGCAAGTTAAAATTAATCGGGACAAGCTCATCAGCATGAAGCTTCTTAAACATTGAATAAGGCATCAAATTTATACTCACTCCAAGGTCACAGAGTCCAAAACCACAGTCCATGTCTTCAATGGTGCAAGGGATGATGGGCTGCCCAGGATCTTCACACTTAGGAGGAAGCTTCTACTGGATGGCTGCAGAGCATGTCTCTGTCAGCTGAACGGTCTCACTCTCCTTGAACTTTCGCTTGTTAGAAATCAAATCCTTCACAAAGTGAGCATAATTAGGCATCTTCTTGATAGCATCAATCAAGGGAATGTTAATAGTAAGCTTAGAAAACACATTCAGGAATTTCCCAAATTGATCATCAAGTTCTTTCTCTTTCAATCTATTAGGAAAAGGAAGTTCCTTAGGAACCACTTTACCCTTGGAATTTTTAGCAATCAAAGTATGGGAAGGGAAAGAGATAGGAGTCTGGGTCTCCTTATAAACTACCTCAGGAGGGGCTGGAGGCCCTGACGGTGCACCGGTGCTAGAAGAAAGAAGACTGGTCTCTTCGCCAGTTTGGTCCTCAACCACTTGATCTTTATTTATCAGCTGCTTCCCACTTAGAAGACTAACTCCCTAACAAACCTCTACTTCATCAACATCTAGGACGGTCACTACCTTCATCTGCTCCTTTGGATTGGGATCCGATTGAGAAGGTAATGAACCAGGAGTCCTTTGATTCAATAACAACTGAGTCAGCTGTTCCATGTGCTGCTCAAGCTTCTACTGACCAGCAGTTAGAGTCTGATTGGTAAACATCTACTGCTCATACTGACTCTGCTGCTTGGCTTCCAATTTAGCCAACAAATCTGCAAGATTGGAAGTATTTGAAGAAGAAGGGCCTGATTGTTGAAACTGAGATGGCTGATTCTGATTGTAGGACGGCCGAGAAAAACTAGGAGGCACTCCCTGAGTAGGCTGCTGAGGCCTTATCTGATATGAGTTCAAGGAATTATTGGGGTTGCCATGCCTCAAGTTCAGATGCTGATTCTGAACCCAAGGCTGCCTATTGAAAGATTGACCCACATCATTTGCTTCTTCATTTCTACACGTCTCAGCTATCTCTGGGCATGATTCAAATTCATGTGGCCCACCACACTGACAACAACATAAATCATTGGAGCTAGAAGACACCTGCTTCACAGAATGAGCAGGAGCTTTACCCATCGTGAGCTGCTCCAACATCTTCAACATGTGGCTCATGGTAGTCTCTGTCTAAGCCTGCTTAGCAGCCATCTACTCTAGAAAAGGGTCTACAATTCTGGATGAACTAGAACCCACAGTAAATACTCTACCACCACTGGAGCTCCACTGTCTCAACTCCTCACAGTATGACTCCATAGCAGCCATAAACTCTTCGCCATTCTTAGCTAGCGGGTTACCACCTAAGGCCGAACGTACCTTGCCCTTATTCTCATCTTTAAGCCCATGGAAGAAACCAAGTGGTAGAGAGGTAGTGTCCTGTCCATGGTGAGGGCACTGGCGCAGAAGCTCCTTGAAGCAGTCCCAAGCTTCACAAACCGTCTCAGATCCTGACTGCTTGAAAGTCATCAACCCAGCAATCAACTGGCGAGTTCTTGAGATAGGCAAGTACTTCTCATGGAATTTCTCTGTCATATGATCCCAAGAAGTGATAATTCCTGGAGGCAGACGATATACCACTTAGATGCCTCTCCTAAAAGGCTGATCAAAAATAAGCACAACCTCGCATACTCCTCTAAACCAGGAACAAGACCTAGAGTGTCCAGATGAACCAAGAACCGGTGCACATGGTCTAAAGCATCTGCAGGATCTACTCCAAAGAAACACCCAGCTGGATGATTGTGCACAGCAGTCGATTGATGTGATGGTTTCAACTTTTGCCACTCAGCAAGTAACTCAGCGGTCAAATGTGCAGAACAACCGGGCTCCCTCTCGGAGTAGCAGGTATTCTGTTGATTGTACCCATCCTAGCATTATTCTGGCCATTTTCGATTTGAGGAATATTATCAGCCATGTCGAAATCTAGCTGCCTTCTTGCTCTGAGAGCCTGGAGGAAAGTCCTTTCAATCTCAGGATCAAAATTTGCTTCATGAGGACCAAAGGAACGCGTTCTGCGCATCCACTAGGTACCTGCAACAGCAAGGGAGAAAGAAATAAAAAGGATTTAAAATTAGAACTAAATAAAACAAGAAAACAATAAAAACAAAAATTAACGAAATAGCTAAAACAAAAAAAACCTTAAAATAATTGAAAATAAAATAAGACAAAGAACACAATATAAACTAAGAATATAATAGAAAATAGTAATAAAATAAATTGAAAACAAAGAAACTAAAAAAACAGAAATAAACTAAAATTAAAATTAAACAAAACAAAACAAAACAAATGACAACCAAAATCAAGGACTAGACAAAAGTCAAGTCCCCAGCAACGGCGCCAATTTGCAAACGGGAAAATGGGAGACAAATAGAAATAACTAAGAAAATTATCCTAGAAAATCTATAAATCTAAAAATGCCCACGGGTTGCAAAATAAATCCCGATCAATGTCGAGGTCGAATCCACGGGGACTTAGTTATTAAATCTAATCCTAGAAAATAACAAATTAAGTGGGTTATCGGGTGTTTTGGTTTCGTGAATTAAAAATATGCGAAATAACAAGTAAGTAAATAGGGTGAAAAGAAAGGGTGAGATGGAACTCCGGGTCAGGTTGGTTCTCTTGGATAGATCTAGCAATTCCTACAGTTTGTCACGAGAGTGGATTGGCAAATTCTTTAATTTTCTTCTCCGCACTAAATCCTAGTTTCAGAAAAGCTCGCCTAACAGAACATGTGAGTTCTAATCCAGAAACAAGTAGAACACGTATAGGTGGATTAAGCACAAAGAATTAATTTAGCTCCTGAGGGAAAACCTGATCTATCCAATTCGATTCTCCACAGGTTTTCAGATCAATAAGACCTTCCTATTACTCACCGATCAGTTCATATAAAGATTCACAAGGCTACTCAGATAATTCATGAGATTAGAGGAGAAGCGTAGGAATTAACATTAATCTGAAACAATCCAAGAAATCTCGTATACAAACTGCAGAAAGATAAAACTAAATCATATCGAAAATACTACAGCCTTCCCCAGAGTCAAATCCTTTTAGCCTAGCATATTTGTAAAATAGATTGAAAGAGATAGTGGAGAATTCATCTGGTGAAAATGGATGACTCCTGAATCTACTCTATCCAGTTCTATGATCTGCTAGAAGGAAGGTTGATGATGAGCGAATCTGGAGCAGAAATCTTCTTCTCCGGAGTTGAAGTGGTGGCGGCAGGGCAAGGAGACTGAGAGAGGAGCGGCGTGAATGGTTCGTGCGTGAGATGAGTGTCTGAATTCTGAATGCCTCTTCTGTCTCGCGCACGCTCCTTTAAAAAGAAATTTTTGGGCCTAAAATACACACGTCCGGGTCACTTAGCCGGACGTGAGATAGAGTTGTCAGGCGAGTTTTTCTGGTTTGTGAGACGTCCGGACCACCTGTCCGGGTCAGTTAGCCGGACAGCCAGGCTGGACAGAAATATAATAGAAATCCGTGGCTCTACACTCGTGGTCGTAAATACAGACGACATGAGCACGTGTCTGGGTCACAGGGTCGGACAGGAGAGCCGGACATGTGAAAATTCGAAAAAACACACTTCTAGCATGTCCGAGGCAGTTAGCCGGACACGTTACAACATGTCCGGGTCAATGGGCCGGACAGGTCAGCCGAACACTTGTATATTTGTGCCCTTTTATTCCGTAAACTTCGACAGGGTCCAGATTCTTCGTTTGAGCTCCGATTTGCTCCCCGTTTGCGGCGTTGGAAAGCTCTTGAGGAGAACTATGCATTTTCACCATCATTTCCTGCTTTAAATTTATAAATTTGCATCAGTTCTTGCCTAAAGTAAGGACCATGAAAAACATAGGATAAGTGTGAGAAAACACCCAAAAGGTTGCATAAAATAAGAATTTTCACCAATAAAACCATGTCGATTTCACACTTATCATATCACGTAAAAGAAAATGAAATCTCAGGGGTATTTCATAGTGAAAATGAAATCTCAGGGGTATCTAGTAAAATTCGCTCAAACCTCAGGGGTATATCGTGAAATTTCCAAAAAAAAAAAGATTATTGGTTTTATGAAACTTTACTTTAATCTTTTTGATAAAGTGCAATTAATGGATCGAATTTGGGTCGGGTGGAGCATCACCCAGTACATCATTTATCATCCATCCATCTGTCACTCGGTCAGCCTTCGTCCATCCGTCATTCGTGGATAATTTGGGTGGATTAGTTGATAATCGAGTAAAAATTTTATGTGTATAATATTGTTCGATTCCAGAAGAATATAGAAATTAGTGTATAAAAAATTCACCTTACGTCGAGAGCATATAAAGATTGTAGTGAAGAATGTTACTATTTAAATTCAAAGTATTTAATCAATAGAGAAAATGGAAACAATTATTGTAAACATAATAAGTATTCATTAACTTAAATGATCAAACTAATTTAAAAATATATAAAATTTTGATATTATCTAATGACATAATATACGCATGCGAAAATTCCTACTAAATATGTTTAATGAAATTTTGTCCATAGAGATGGTAATGTCACTGCACATTGTTTGGAATCTATGTATTTTTCTGTTTCTAGATTTAGTTCTACTATGTCCTGGTGTTCTGACTTTCCTATTTCAGTTGGTAGTGTTTGTTAGTCTGACTGAAAGCATTAACACAAGCTAGTGACAGTGCCTATGTGATGCAGATTAATCTATTAACAAATAATAGAGCTCAATATCGAACGCATAGTTAGGAATTTCACGATATACCCCTGAGGTTTGAGCGAATTTTATGAAATACCCTTGAGGTTCTATTTTCATTACGAGATACCCCTAAAGTTTCATTTCCTTTAGAAGATACCCCCGTGGTTTCATTTTCATTACGAGATACCCCTGAGGTTTCAATTTTATTACGAGATACCACTGCGTTCAAATTCTGATATATTTTAAAAACACATATTTTACATAATTTTGAAAACTATTATTGTGGTGACATAAAATCATAAAAAAGTTATAACAATTACATTAAATATAAGAAATTATTAAATAATTTTGTTAATTATAAAATTTTATTAACAAATATATTATTTGACATCAATAATCACAAAAATGATCATATTTTATGGTTTTTAATTATACTTATCTCTCTAATTTTAAATAATGAGTTTTTTATTTACATGTATGAAATTGTTACTTTTAATATTTTTCATATTGTTGTTATAATTTTTTTATGATTTTAAGTCATCGTAACATTTTTATAATTTATGTTCATTTTTCACAATAATACAAATTTTTATTATTTAGTCATTTCCATTAATTTTTTTTTGTTTTTGTTTATTTAAATATATTCATTTTTAAAATTGTTTTTAAATTTTTTATGATCTTTAATTTTTTGTGTATTTTATTTAAGTCTTAAATTTTAATACAAATTTGATCATAAATTCTCGAGGTTATTGTAGAGGCATATGATGGGAGGGTAAACTAGGGATATTTGAAAATTATAATATATCAGAATTTGAACGGAGGGGTATCTCGTAATAAAAATTAGGGTCTGTTCACTTTGGGCTAACAAAGAAAGGGAAACGGTTTCATTCCGTTTGATATTGTTTGTTTAGACTTTTTAATAATTTTGTTTTCCCAAATTTCATTTTTGTAAACCCCCAAAATCCCTCTTCCCTATTCCCCGCATAATCCCGTGGAAAACTTTTCCCTTTCCTCCACCTTTCTCTCTTTCCTTTAGGTAAATAATTATTTTTTCCCAAAAAAACGTGAATCATCATTTGAAAAATTATGTTTCCTCTCTTTTCTCTAAACAAATAATTAATTCCCCTCTCTCTCCTCAAAATAATTATTTTTGCTCTACACAAATCATAGTCACGGTTGAGAAATTTCTGGAAAAAATGTTTCTCTGACGAATGAAACTCACGAATGATATTAGATTCGTTAATATACAAATAATAATATTTCTTTAAGAATTATTTTTTTTTGCAAAAAAAATATTTTGCAAATCTAATAATAATAATTTATTTTACTATTTAAACTAATATTAGATTCCCAACTTATCATATTATTTTTAACATTTAAAATGAATATTACCTGATTTGAAAATGGTAAAAAAAAAAAGAACATAGAGTTATGGCGTAAGATTTTAAAAACAATTTAAAATATACAATTAATTAATAATATGGGGTATTATAAAAAAATCTGGAATAACTTACATTATGAAAATGATTAAATACACTGGAATGATTACATTTTAGAAAGAAGAGAATATTACTATTGAATGAAATAAGAATAATTTTCAGAAAAATGGGATGATTCCCATGTCCAAAACCAAACAATAACAAAGGGAATCATGGGGAGTTCTATTCCGTTTCTGGTTGGAGCCAAATAGACTTCTTGATTTGGGGAATTCCTTTCCTTTCCATTCTCTTTCCTAATTCCATTCTGTTTCCTTGTCTCGAAGTGAACGCCCCCTTAAACCTCACGGGTATCTCGTAATGAAAATAAAACTTCGGGGTATATCGTAAAGAAAATGAAACCTTATGGGTATCACGTAATCAAAAATGAAACCTCATGAGTATATCTCGTAAAATTCGTTCAAACCCCAGAGATATATCATAACATTTGCCAAAAAAATATTACCAATTGAAAAGAGAAACGGTGTCGTATTATATTAATCGACAAATCCTCTTCGCTTTGAACCGTGCGGCACTGCCTGGCTCTACCAGTTACTAGTTTCCACTCTCTGCCTGGCTCGTCGCGCTCTTGAATCTCAATCATTCTGCCGGTGTAACGGGTCAACTCTTGCCAACGAATTTGTTTTTGGGTCACCTAGAGAATAAAGCTTAGGGTTTTCTAATTTCTTCCTTCTTTTTGTTTCCCTCTCTTTCTATCTCATTAGATCGTAGTGGAAACAGGTTCTATTATAGTTATGGACATTGCGATTATCTCTCTGGTGATCGGATTACTCTTCGCTTCTATGTTTCTAATCCCGTTGCTGTTTAGTTCAGGTAATTTCTCTCTCCCACCCTCTTTCCCCTAGTAAATGGAAAAGGAAAAGAAAGAAGACTAGTAAAAAGAAAAAGAAAAATTTCAGATTTGTGCAGCCGTAGTATCAAAGATCCGTATTTAATGCAGGCAAAGCAAAGAGTGAACAGTCGAGTGTCAATGTCAACGCTAGCTCTAAGGTACTGTTGATATATTTCCAGTATGATATTGATTTTTCTGTCACCTATCAAGTGTCCATGCCATTATACTAGATTTTTCTGTCAACGCTAGCTCTACGCCGATTCATGTGGTTATTGAACAATTAAGGTTTTAGTTTTAGGCCGTTTGATTGGGTTTTCTGATGTATTAATATTTTACCGACGATGTCTTGCTGCTGTGGAGAGTTCTTTTTCTCCAATTTCATGCTTCTGTAATCGTATTATGTTCCATACATAGCTATGTATCAATGAAGAGCTAGTATCTGCCATGATTTTCCTATTGCAATTCGCAAGATCATTAGAATAATGTACTGGCTAGCTCTATCTTAACTTTGCTCAATGCAACTTCAATTCAAGGAAATATGTTGTTTTTGCTCTTTGCTGCATCGTATAGAATTTAGCTTAGCTATCTGTAGAATTTATTGATGTTCTTGACTACCTGCCAGGGTCCCAAAAGTTATACTAAATCTGAAGTCTCCTTGCACAACAAAAGGACTGATTGTTGGATCATAATCAATGATAAGGTTGGTTAAATTTTTCAAGTTTATTATGCCTCCCAATCCAGCTATAATTCTCTGTTGGAGTGGCTCCTCCCTTAGTTATCCTTTTTTTCTTTTAGGTATATGATGTTACACCGTATGTGGAGGAGCATCCAGGTGGTGATGCTATCCTAGTGCATGCCGGGGATGATTCTACTGAAGGGTTCTTTGGGTATGAACTTCTGTTTAAATCCTTAAAAAACTTTAGTTTGTTGATAGATCATGGTTGATGGGTATACATGAGTAAGCATCTGGCCTCTGGGCAACATTTTTATGTGCTTCATATTTCTCTTATGAAATTCATAGTAATATTACATTATCTGAAACTGTGAAAAAAAATTCTCTCCCCGATCACAGGTTCAGGGTTTGTTTTTCTTTACCACTTTCCTTTCGAAATGTTGGTTTTAGGCAGTATTACCTTTCCTTCAAAAATTTATTACTAATTCTTTATTTACATGGCAGGCCTCAGCATGGAACCCGAGTATTTGACATGATTGAAGATTTCTGTGTTGGGAAGTTGGAGAAGTAATAGATTGATCCACAACAACACTGCCGGGCACACTGGTCCGTTGATCTTGATTAAGTCGATTCAGAATGTCTGTTCGAGTTACCATTGAAATTGTAGTGATTGGGATCATTGAGGGACTGAATTGTTCAGGCCTTATAAGCTTGATGGATCCAATTAGTGATTGCTGATTTTCAGACTGAAGGAAAGTATGTATTTTTTACCCGAATCTAATTGTAGTGATCAATCTCCTCTCCTAAAAAAAGGAAATTAATCTCATTTTACATTCTCCCTTTTTTTACTAGGCTGGAAATCCTGAGTGCCTCTCAGGTGTGTTGTCAATAAGAGTTTTTTCTGAAAAATTCCCTGTAATTTTGCCAATACAAAAAGGTCAGTTCATCTTAGCACTGGCTTGAAGTGAAACTGGAGTTCTGACTTGCTGTAATACTTGTGTGGTCGTCTCCAAACTAGTAAATCATTTGCCAAGGGAACGTTTGACAGGAAATCATCCTTTTTTCCCGTACAGATTGTATGGGGATATTTATTTGGCAAACACTCGGCAGTTCTTTTTTTCCTGAAACTGTATCACAGTTTTTTGAATTTTGGGACATTTGCAAGACTTGTACAGCTTTGTGTGTTTGATTTTTTGTTGAGAAGATGTTTCCTTTTGTGTTGGCCTGTACAAGTTTTATATGATTGGTTGGCTTCTGATAGTATTTGAGGATCAATTCTAAGTTCATTCCGCCTATCTACTCAATTAATGGGTTTTCAGGCTGATTGTCACTCGCAGCTTTTATAATTAAGCTGGTAGAACCATTCCAAAGGTGTGGTTTGAACGTCCAAAAGTTCTTTTTAAAAAAATAAAGAAAGAGCAGCCGCAACACCCACATCATTCCCCAGTATGTAAGAGCCCTCACCTTCCTTAGCCATAATAATAGAGTATGACCTGTCAAAACAATACCCATAGATTATCCCTTGGAAGACCTGTTGCAGGAAACAAATAGAAATCTAAAGCCCTTACATATCTAACAGCTGCCGCCTTCCTCTCCCTTGTGATCATCTTCTTCCACTCGCCAATTGGTGCGCCATTGCTTGTTAGTGAACAACAAGTTATACCGGAGCTTCCTTCGTACGTTGCTTCGTTAAGCAATGAGCAAAATTCAACCTGATACTATCGGAAAGTACCCCCTCCCTCATAAACAGCCCAACGACGTAACCCTTCCCTGCCCAAACAAACGCGACAGTGAGAGCGTCTTGGTACTCTCCCACAAAGATGGACATAAGCATATAGAAATCAAACCCAAGAGCTGATGCAAGAAGCAATAAACGAAACGGGCTTAAGCCTCCCTCAAAACCTGACACCACCCTGACTAGACCTCTAAGCAAACCAAAAAGTAGATCAAGTCCCCAGAACAAAAGATAGTTTTGGATTCATGATTTAGTGCTGTCTGATGCTCGATTGTGTTTTAATTGATGACTAAGTACATAAAGGTTGGCAGGTTTTGCCTAATTTTACCGTCCATGAAATAACATATTACAAGACATTCTGATCATTTTGATATGAAACAAGATCTTAAAGCAAGAATCACCAGAAGGCTAAATCACTTTAAGATTGCATCCCAGGAGTACATATTTCTTTGGGCGTCCAAGTGAAACAATTGACCAAAAAAAAAAAGTGACCCAGACCTACCAACTCTCCTCATTCTACCAACAACCAAATGTATAAAAAAGCAGACCAAAAAAACAATAAAAAGAATCTTAAACAAGCTAAATTGCCAGTTTCAAAGGGAGTTATGATTCCAAGGCCCATTGCTCCGTTCCTTCCACAATGGATGAATGGTCACTTCCACTGGTAGAATTATCACTGCCACTGCTATATCTTCTCCCGATCAAGTGGTTGAGAAGAACACCAGCTGCCACACTCACATTCAAGCTCTCCACAGCAAGAAATGACTGATACTCTTCTCCGCCAGAGACACGGTCAATCTCCTCCCCCGCGTCGCCTTCTCCCTCTCGATCTGAAGCTCCACCAGCAGAAATATCAGCAGGAATGTTCCCGGGGATTCTAACTAGATCTGTGCACGACCTCTCCACCAACGGCCTCAACCCTGTGCCTTCACTACCCAGAACAAGTATTGTTGGCTCACCTGGACGGACCTCGTTCAAAGGAACAGCTCTTGAGGAAATAGATCCCCCAAGAACCCTCCAGCCATTCTCAGACGAAGATGTCAGGAAGCTCATCATATTCTTGCAAGATCTGAGTTCCATCAACTCAAGCGAGCCGGCACTGGCTTTGCTCACTACACCACTCAGAGGAGCTGAGTTTTTGGCACATAAGACCACACCCGACGCACCAAAGAAGTAAGATGATCGTATGATCGCCCCTAAGTTCTGAGGATCAGTGACCTCATCCAGAGCTACCCAAAGTGGACTCTCCCTAGCTTCCTCAGTCGAGACAGGATCCAGCTCTTTGACATTAACCATTTCAAGGGGGGAAGCATCAAGAACCAGGCCTTGGTGTGGTCGGTTATCAACAACCATGTTAAGATCATGTTTTGAAATCTCCTTTGTGCTGATACCAAGTTTATCAGCCAATGCCAGAACCTTCTCAAAACCCTTCTTGTCCTTCTTCTTCCTATTGTTCCTATTCAAATCAAGCCCTTCTTGGACATACAGCATGTAAAATTCTCTCCTCTGAGCAGATAAAGCAGCCAAGACTGGACCGACACCATAAACTCCCTCACCCACCATCCTTGGCACACTGGACTCAGTGGCCTCTTTGAAGGTTCTTCTACCCCAGTTTTCCTCCTTGGTCCACCTCCTCGACTCGGGTCTTTCATAAGCCCTGTTAGGATTAGCAAATTTCCCAACCCTATTCCTAATCGCATACCATCTAGGATCATCAATGGCTTCTTTTTCCCCTTCTACTACATCTTCTACTTCATTTTGCTCATCAGCTCTGTCAAAATATTTCAATTGCCTGTTCCCAGTCCTACCGTTCGGTCTATTCCCATTTCTGCTCCGCTCTTCCCACGTAGAGGCTGAATGACTTCTATTTCTACCCCGCTCTTCCCATGTCGAGGTTGAATGACTTCTATTTCTCCCCCGCTCTTCCCATGTTGTCGAGTTATTTCTACTCCGCTCTTCTGAAGAGGAGGAATGAATGTTATTTCTACTCCGCTTGGCTCCTGTAGAAGAGGAATGACTTTTCTGAAGGATTTTTTCAGCTGATTCCTCCCAAGAAGATCTTCTGCTATTATTATCCTTAGCTTTCAATTTAGGAGCCTTATCGGTTCCAGCATCAGCTAACCAAGGAAGAGTTTCTCCAGCACTGTCTAAATCACTTCCCACATTGGCACTCATTGAGCAATAACTCGAAAAGAACATGCCACCAACTCTGCTGATGCTGAGTTGGGAACGCTGCAAACGTGTTCCGACACAGGGACAGTAGAATATACTTCTTTCATTGTCGATTTTTGCGAGAATCACAGAACAAGCAGGGGAAGCTTTCCCAGGTTTAGATGACTCGAAGGAACTACGAGCTCTTCCGGACAACCCATATGAGGGAGTGGAGAAGATGGCAAGACTAGGGTTTTGGGATGGTTTTGGATAGAACCCAGATGACAGTAGTCGAACCTTCGAAAGCGGAAACGGGTTAAAGTTATTGGGTTGAGAGGATAACCTTAACGCCATGGGCAAAGCTTGATGCGTCTTCGACAAATAGCCGCGCATAATCGCAGCCTACGCCTATAGTTTGCAGGATACTATTTCAATTTTCAATCACTGAGGAGCACGATGATTCAGATAGAGAAACGTCGTCGCAGAACTGAGATACTCACAACTTGACCTGGCAATTCGGGTCACTCGGTTCGGGTTCGATTCGGGTCAATTTTTAGATATTTACTATTTGTTTTGATTTGGATCGGATCGGTTTATCTGGTTAAAATTTGATTCGGATGACTTCGGTTTGGTTGATTTCGGGTTCGGGTGCTTTCGGTTCGGATTAACCTCTGTGATTTTCGGTTTTTTTGGTTTATGGGTCAAATTCGGTTGACTTATACGTGTTATGCTTAATTGATAAAAATTTTAAAGTACGAATTTAAGCAACCTTTGTAACTTGTATTGATTTTCATATTTGGATCCAAATTCTCTTAATATAATGTTACTCTTGATGAAGATTGCTATTGTGTATTGGTTAGTTATACATAATCAAATTGGATGACAATATTTTTAATATTAATTTTTAACTATAGATTTATTAATTGTATCGACCAAGTATAAATTTTAAATTTGGTGAATCAGTGTTCAATATTCAGCACTCGACGCCCAGTTTATCCCCCCTCCCGGCTCCCCCCACGCCCGACACTCTGTGCCTCCCGATATCCTTTGTCTGTCACACCCGCACGTGTTTTGCGTCAGCGCTCGCCACCTTGAGTGAGCGAGCGTCGCGCGCCCAAGCCAATCCATCACCATCTCACGCCTGTGCCCCTGTGCGGCCGTCACCACCACCTTGCGTCGTGACTTTGTGTTGTGTGTGCGCCGCCTATCACCGTCTCGCGTGCGTGCCTCTTATGGGCATCCTCTAGTAGCTAATCGCTCCCAGCCAGGGGTAGTCCCTTTATCTTCTTATTTTGTCATTTTTTTAATCCGAATTATGTATACATACAAATATATTTAAGTGAGATGTTAGTTTTGTAATCTTTATTCTTTTGTGATATTAATAAGAGACCTAAGTAGTGATGTGATAATATATACACATACACGATCATACCATTCCCAAGCTTCGTTTTGTAATCTTATTTAAGTAAGCTGTAAGTTTTGTAATATTTATTCTTCAACATCTACACATCAATCGTGGTTATTATATTTCTTAACTGATAAGTTTATAAGTTTTATAATTGAAACTTCATCAATATTCAAACCATTCTAAATCCATAACATAAAGAAACCAAAGTTTATAAAAATATAGAGTATTATAAAATAATAATGACACATAATAATCTACCATTTATAATACTTATTTTCCTCATTTTATTGAGTCATTTTCTTTAGGTATATACTCATCGATCCTAGTTAGTATATGTCTCAGCAGAAAAGGTTAGGTTATATAATTAAACTTGATGAACATTTAAACCCTTACCAAGTCTCATGTCCTAAATATAAAGAAAACTAAGTTTATTAAAATCTAAATTAATAGAGTATTGTAAAATAGTAATGATACACATTTGTTTGTATTATAAAATATTTTAAAACAAAACATCTATAGTTGGTAGTATGAACACTAAACTATTGATGATAAAATTAGTGATATATTGGAGTATGAATAATTGATAAAAAAAACAAGAATCATGTGAATTGGTGATAAAATTGGAGCCAAGATATTTGGTCCTTAAGATTTAAAAATTCGACGGATAAAATGCCATCAATATTCTCGTGATAAATTAGGGCGCGTTCACTTTGAGACCAGAATACGCAATATATATATATATATATCTTCATATTCATATTTATATAAATTTAAAATAATATATATATATATATATATAATATTTCTATTAGATATAAATATTATATATTAATAGTTTTAAAGTATATACATTAACATTTATATAAAATTGATGCCATATATATCATATATATAATATTATCTTCATATCCATATTTATATAAATTTAAAATAATATATATATATATATTCTATTAGATATAAATATTATATATTAATAGTTTTAAAGTATATACATTAACATTTATATAAAATTGATGCCATATATATCAATACTTATTTATTTTAAAGATGTTGATTGATATAATAGAAAAAATCAGAACAATTATGGAAATGAAATCATCGTAAGTTTTGGCGGTCATCTTCATTTTCACTCACGGTAATTTTGCAGCCCCAACCCTATCTTCATTTTCTTCTCTTTGCTTGTCTGCCTCTCCGCCTCTGCCGAGATTCATCCTGCTGCATCTCTTACACACCACGGTAAATTTGCAACTCTAAATTAATCTCTTCTCTTCAGTCTAACTTCTTCTTCTCTTCATTGTTGTCACGGTAATTTTGCAACCCTAACTTGTCTTCTTTTCTTCATTTCTGTCACGGTAATTTTGCAAGCCTAACTTGTTTCTTCTCTTCATTTCTGCCACTGTAATTTTGCAAGTCTAACTTGTCTATCATGATCATTGGCATCCTTGCTGCCTTCTTCCAGTGCGTCTTGAGGCTCAATGGCTTCTGAACCATTGGAATCGGTTATTGTTTGTCCATCAGCTGTAGAAACCTCAGTAGAATCACGAGCTACAATCTCCTCTAACTTAGACTTTCACCTTGCTGTTGCTTCAGCTTGGTAGAAGGCTGTTATAAGCTCCGGTCTCAAAATACAGAACCGTGATGCTGGACTAATGAAATTAGCATCACGAGGAGTCACTCTCATCAAGTCCAAAAGGTAATGTCTATCATCATTGCCAATAATTCCTTTACACTCTACTGGGGCAGCTAGTTTAAACACATTTCCAGACCTATCAAGAACTGAGTGATCCTTCAAGTGAAGACGTTGGGCAGCCTTTACTACCTTGGGCAGCCTAACTTGTCTTAATCTCTTCATTTCTGTCATGGTTTGCAAGCCTAACATTTCTACACAATAATTTTGGGAGTCTAATTTGTCATTTTCTCATCATTTCTGTCACGGTAATTTTGTTAGCCTAACTTGTGTTCTTCTCTTCACTTGTGTCCAAATTTACCGCTGCTCGCTTGTTTCACAGTACAACTCAAATATTAATGAACAAATTAAGCACAAGAATCAAGTTATAGTAGCAAAATTACATATCCATGTACGTACTGCTATATGTAATGTGATTTGTATTCTGTCACGGTAATTTTGTGTCTGTTCTGCTGCTGCTTGCTTGATTCTGGTCAGTCACGGTAAATTTTGCAAGCCTAACTGGCGAACAAGAATGATAATGCTCAGTGCTGCTGTCTTGATTCATTTCTTGTGTATGTTATGTGCAGAGATTAGTCCGACTCACTGCTGCTGGCACACCAAATGAAGACGGGGCTGAAAAACTTCTTTCTGGCAGCAGTATTATACTCTTAACTTGTCATCTTTTCAGTTCAGTCACAATAAATTTTGCAAGCCTAACTGAAGAACAAGGATGATAATGCTCAGTGTTGCTGTCTTGATTCACTTCTTGTATGTTATGTGCAGAGATTAGTCTCTGACTCGCTGCTGCTCGCACACCAAATTGAAGACGTGGCTGAAAAACTTCTTTCGGGCATCAGTAATATACTCTTAACTTGTCTTCTTTTCAGTTCAGTCATAATAAATTTTGCAAACCTAACTGAAGAACAAGGATGATAATGCTCAGTGTTGCTGTCTTGATTCACTTCTAGTGTATGTTATGTGCAGCGATTAGTCTCTGACTCGCTGCTGCTCGCACACCAAATTGAAGACGGGGCTGGAAAACTTCATTCGGGCAGCGGTAATATACTCTTAACTTGTCTTCTCTTCGGTTCAGTCACGGTAAATTTTGCAAGCCTAACTGGCGAACAAGGATGATAATGCTCAGTGTTGTTGTCTTGATTCACTTCTTGTGTATGTTATGTGCAGAGATTAGAGTCCGACTCACTGCTGCTCGCACACCAAATTGAAAACGGGGCTGGAAAACTTCATTGGGGCAGCGGTAATATACTCTTTACTTGTCTTCTCTTCGGTTCAGTCACGGTAAATTTTGCAAGCCTAACTGGCGAACAAGGATGATAATGCTCGGTGTTGTTGTCTTGATTCACTTCTTGTGTATGTTATGTGCAGAGATTAGAGTCTGACTCACTGGTGCTCGCACACCAAATTGAAAACAGGGCTGGAAAACTTCATTGGGGCAGCGGTAATATACTCTTAACTTGTCTTCTCTTCGGTTCAGTCACGGTAAATTTTGCAAGCCTAACTGGCGAACAAGGATGATAATGCTCAGTGTTGTTGTCTTGATTCACTTCTTGTGTATGTTATGTGCAGAGATTAGAGTCCGACTCAATGCTGCTCGCACACCAAATTGAAAACGGGGCTGGAAAACTTCATTGGGGCAACGGTAATATACTCTTAACTTGTCTTCTTCTCTATGGCGATGGATATGCGATCAGGAACATGTATGTCTCAAGATCCTTGTCCGTTAGAAGATGTTGATGGTGGTGATAAGAATGTTCAAACAAATAGTACCCATGGTAGCACGCATGAAGTGACAATAAATGTGAGTGTGATAAATGCCAACTTCTCTACTGAGTCACAAATGGTTGAAGGAAAAAGAAGCGGAGTATGGTATCATTATGTTTTGATTGATGGTTCAGCATTCAAGGATGGTAAAAAGAGAGCTCAATGCAAATATTGCAAAATCAAGTCATTTATTGCTGAGCGTACATCTGGAACTTCAAAGCTTCATGGTCATTTGAAGACATGTAAAGCCTATGCTATAAGTAAGAGTTGAGGAGGTAATGTGGTTCCATTTGATCAAACTACTTATCAAGACTTGTTGTCCAAAGCAATAATCAAGCATGGATATGCTTTTTCGTGGGTGGAGCATGAGGGTAATCGTAAAATTCATGTGTATTTGAATAACCAAGTCCAAACAATATGTAGGAACACTGCAAAGGCAGATTGTTTGAAACTACATAAAAGTTTGAAAATGAAGATGAAGGAGACCCTAAAAAATGTTCATGGTCGAATATGCTTGACTAGTGATATATGGACATCTTGTCAAACTGAGGGGTATATGTGTTTGACAGCTCATTTTGTGGATGCTAATTGGAAGTTGAGCAGTATTGTGCTAAATTTTTGTCACATTGACACTGCTCCCACGATGTATGGAGCTGTTTTGTCTTTGCTTCAAGATTGGGGTATTGATTCCAAGATCTTTACAATCACCTTGGATAATGCCTCCAGCAATGACAAAATACAAGACTTGTTGAGAACTACACTCAATGGTCGAGATGCCTTGCTGTTTAGAGGCTCCTTCTTTCATGTTCGGTGTGCCGCGCATGTGCTGAACCTTATTGTTAAGGATGGACTCAAGGTCATTGATCACATTATTACCAAGGTTAGAAATAGTGTGAAATACATCAAGTGGTCAGAGGGGAGAAAGGAAAATTTTCGACAATGTGTGAAGTTAGCTAAAATTGAAGAGACTAAAGGATTATGGCTTGATGTTTCTCCAAGATGGAACTCTACGTACATGATGCTTGATAGGGCTATTTTGTACCGTGAAGCTCTTAAAGAATTAGTAGTTGTTGACAAAGCATACCATCATTGTCCAACTATTGAAGAATGGGATATGGCTGAAAAGATTAGGGATGTTTTGGAACCATTCTTTGAAATTACTAATTTGTTCTCTGGAAGCAACTACCCTACTTCGAATTTGTACTTTGAGAATGTTCGGAAGATTGCCATGCATATATGGAAGTTGAGTTTTGATGATAATGAGGTCCTAAGAAACATGGCAAGGGAGATGCAAATCAAGTATGATAAGTATTGGCTTTACGCTGGTGGTGATGATGACTACATTTCCTTGTTCGATTGTGTTGTGTTCTTGATCCTCGTTATAAGTTGTCTTTCATTAAGTATTGTTATCAGAAGTATAACAATGACAAGCAAGAAGCTGCAAGAAAGACAAGTGAGATCAAACTGAAGTTGGAGAGGCTCCTTAAAGAATATGCTATACATGATAGTCATGTCTCGCACGAAACTTCCTCAGCCACCAACACCAAGTCTGATAACATTTCTATAAACCGGAAGCGGAAAATTGATCTTCTAGCTGTAAGTTTCTTACATATTTGTCTTCATACACTTTTATGAATTATTTTGGTTACCATTTCCTTTTCTCTATCATTGTATTATTACTAAGTGAGTTGAAACCATTATTATTGTTGTATTTAAATATATTCTAGGATTTTGATGATGAAGATGCCATACTCTCTACTACCACCGAAGATACACTATTGGATGTTTATTTAGAAGATGGAAGATGGATAGAAAATTGAAGATTGATGTCTTGCAGTTTTGGAGGGAAAAAGAAACTCGTTATAAGGAGCTTTCTCATCTAGCTAGAGATATTTTGACTGTTCCTCTTACAATCGTTGCTTCCGAGTCAACCTTTAGTATATGGAGAAGAGTTTTGAACAAGTGGAGAAGCTTATATCTTCTCGAAAGTGTGGAGCCTTTGATAACTTCGCGTAGTTGGATATACGGTTATGAAGGTACCTTTTACGTTTTATTTTATAGGTTTGTTTGTTTAAAAATTTTAGATTTATATGTTGTTTATTTTTTTTTCACAGACCCTTGAAGAGGATGAGTTTATTGGTTGCGGTGTAGTTGGAATGCAACTTAAATCTCATGAATGACATCCTTGAAAGCCAAATCAGAGTAAAGTCAAACATCAAGAAATTCTCAACTTCTGGTGTCTGTTTGATCTGCAGTTCTCAGATTTTGAGTTAACTATTTTGTCCCTTTTGAGTCTTGTGTTGCCTATACTAAAGAAGCAGTTCAGATCTTCTTTAATCGGTAGTGCATTTTGGGCAGTTTGATGGTGTAACTAATATTTATTTGATACGAATGTATATATAATTGCTTTCATGTTTTCCTTTGCAAAAGCACGTCCACATTTCAAGAAATGGACAGTTGCTATTGGCTAGTGGTTATTAGTGACAAAGATCGGTCATAGGAAATGTTGTAAGTTAGACTCAGATGGTTGTACAATTCTATGTTAGATAAAGATGATATATCGCGTAAAAGTATGTACATTTTGGCCAAATTGCTCGGTTGACTACTAAACATGCCATTATCTTCCTATAACTAGCATTAACTTTTGTGCATCAATTGTAATGGGTGCTGCTAGCTAATGAATCGTAGCTTCTAGATTTAGGATAGATTTAGTCATTCATTAGTCGGTCATAAAATAATATGTTTTTTATGATTTGTTGATTTATAAGAGGTTAACCAATTCCTTGGACATGACAAAAGATGACAAGAATTATAAAACTAGAATGAAAACAATTCTTTATTTTAGTCCTAGTCATGAAAATTATGTGTCCGTATATGTCAATAATAAATAGAAGGATAATGGATGTTTGTCTAGTTCATATGTGCAGTCGGGTGAATTCGGTTCGGTGAATTCGGTTCGGGTGGATTCGGTTCGGGTAGATTCAGTTCGGGTGGATTCAGTTCGGTGGATTCGGGTCATACCAAATTTCGGTTTGATTCGGTTTTGGTTTGGTTCGGTTCGGATTTTTGGGTCATTTGGGTCAAATCATTCGGTTAAATTCGGGTTCGAATCGGGTTGGATCGGATCGGTTTTTCTGGTTGGGTCCACCGTTGCCAGGTTACTCACAACGACGTCCTTGATCAGCGAAAATTCTAAGCAATCGCAGCCGTTGAAGAGAGCAATCACGCGCCAGGTTTGATATGCTCAAAGTCACAGATATGTCAATCTTGACCCAAACCTGAAACCAGAACTGAAACCGATTCGTAAAAAGTTGTTTGGGTTGATATTTTTGACTTGAAAAGATTTTTGGGACGGATCAGGTTGGGTCATTGAAACCAGCTTCGGGTCTGGTTGAACCTGTTAACCCGAATAAAAAAAAATTTGAATTAAAATAGAAAATATGTTATATTTAATGACTTAAATTAGTGTTTAATGTTTAATTTATGATAAAAATAAACATTTAATCAATGATTTTTGATTAAATATAGTACATAATAATAATTAATATTAAAGGATTATATTTTTATTAAAAATCCAAATTTAAAAAATAAAATAAATTTTTGAAAAAAAACGGGTCGGGGTCGGGTCAAACCCACTCCAAGTTCAGGGTTGAAGAATATAACCCGTCGGGTTCGGGTCAGGTTGGGTTGACCTAAGATATTTTCGGGTTCAGGTTCAGATTGGGCTCAATTGACCCAAAACCCAATTTGACACCCCTGCTCAAGAGTAGTAGTATCTTAATCTGAAATTGTTCGTGGAGTGAGTGATTAGACCATATCCTTTTTTAACCTAATAGCATTTTTTAACAAGGAGTGTCATTAAAGAAAATGTGCTCAAAAGAACTAGTTCAGTTACATGACAGTTCAAGAGATTAAATAAAACAGTTTGTTACAATTCATAATTAAGAAAGAAAAGTAAACTATGACACCATAGAGTCATAGACACAACTACAACTCCATAGATAAACCATCAAATGTTGAAACCGGGGAAAATAATAGACTGTTGGTTAAGTTGACGTTGATGAAAGAGATAGATACGCCGTGCTATCCCGTTTGATAAAGTAAACATAGCATAACTAGTAAATCTGAGTTGTCCTTCTTTCTTCAATGCAAACTTTACAACTTCATAGAAACGACAAAGCCATTTTGTTTTTTGGGGTATTGTGCCAGAATGTCAACAAAACCTTGAGGAAGATGAAAGAATTATCCAAATTTCCCTAGCAGATGTTGTCATGAGGCACAACACTGCTGGAAAAAAAATAAACAATGTTTTTATTTGTCTTTTGGAACATTTTATAACCGTTTTTTATGCCAGCGATGCAAATGGTCGAGCCTCTTAAAGAACGTGTTATAAGCGTTTTTTTATACATTAATTTTAAAGAAGCTTATCGCTAAAGTTTTTTAAAGTGTGTAAGGCGGCAGGAATCTACGAGGCATAAAGAACGCTTTCACCTTGAAGAGTTCTTTTGTCTGACTAAAAAAATGTGGTTTAATAAGCGTTTTATGAAGCTTTATAAACAACGCTTATATTGATAAGCGTTCTTCTTATATGGTCTTTTTTTATATTTTTATTTTTTATACAATTTATTACCCTGTGCATAACACAAAATTAAAATCACAAAATCATTCAAAACCTGTTTGCATTATATATACCAGATCAACAAACTGGTGAATTTTAATTAATGATCAACAGTAGTACTTTGTTTGCATTAATATTATACCAGCGCACATAGGCTTAAGTGTAGTATCGATCAACTACAACATTGTAACTAGCTAGTTAACCAAACTACTAAAAATGGTTCAAGTTCATCATAACATGTACAATACAACCATTTGAAAATAGAAAAGATAGATGACTCATGACTTCTTCTGATCAATTTAGTGCTTTCAACACATGTGTGCGCGCTCTCCTTGACAAACTTGAGATCGGCTTGTGAATAAGTATTGAAAAGAATTCAACAAGCTGCACGCGAGAATTATAAAAGCAATTAAGTACACCATTTAAACTTATCCAAACATGCAAATAGTTAAAATCACCAATTCAAACACAAAGTATTATAATACGTACCTGAGAAGAAATTTCCAATTCGTTAAGACAGTTGTTACTTGTTAAAGATGGAAGTACCGATGATCATGATGATTCT
Source organism: Limonium bicolor (assembly GCA_023374045.1). Taxonomy (NCBI): domain Eukaryota; kingdom Viridiplantae; phylum Streptophyta; class Magnoliopsida; order Caryophyllales; family Plumbaginaceae; genus Limonium; species Limonium bicolor. The sequence continues at coordinate 484,478,385 of CM041777.1, read as the reverse complement.
TCTACTGATACAAAAGAGACAGAAGAAGAAAAGCATGATACAAAAGAGACAGAGGCAAATACAGATGAAAGGATGAATGAGAACTCAGAAACAGAGAGGTTGAAGAAATTGGGTAAAAAGTTAAGTGAGGCTGCCACGAAGTAGAGTCCAGTGGAGATTAACGAATTACTGGCCCACTTCATGACCTTGAATGAAGAAAACGGTTTTCTAGAATAGTTGTATGAGGAGGATAAGAGGAACTTTAGTCGATTATATGGTGGCATGGAGGACTATATGAAGATAAAGTGGTACCAGATCGCCCGGTTGATGAGTTTCATGACTTATGGATGAAAACGGAGGTGGAGAAGCTAGGCACTTCTCCATCTTCAGTTTCGATTGGATTCACATCTTCTTTCAGCTTTGACCATCAATAGGTCTGAGAATCTTCAAACACTTGGACATGATGTCTATAGATTGCATGCAGTCAATTGGAATACTAGCCACACACTGTTGATGTGGGGTGCATCATACCTTTTAAAAAACTAGATGAAGATCTCTAGGAAATTAAAAAGATTGAGAGATTCCCCCTAAGTATGATTCCTCCTGAGTTTGCATGTTAAGCGACTTTAACAAATGATAGCAATAAGTGACAGCTTTTATGCACAATAAATGACAGCTTTTATGTTATACTGTAACCTTAGTAGTAAACTTTCTACTATGGTTATAGTATAACATAAAAGCTGTCACTTATTGTGCATAAAAGCTGTCACTTATTGCTATCAAGAAACAAATGATAGCAATAAGTGACAGCTTTTATGCACAATAAGTGACAGCTTTTATGTTATACTATAACCATAGTAGAAAGTTTTCTACTAAGGTTACAGTATAGCATAAAAGTTGTCACTTATTGTGCAAAAAAACTGTCACTTATTGCTATCATTTGTTAAAGTCGCTTAACATGCAAACTCAGGGGGAATCATACTTAGGGGGAATCTCCCAATCTTTTTAATTGCCAAGGGACCTTCATCTAGTTTTTTTAAAAAGATACGATGCACCCCACATCAACAGTGTGTGGCTAGTATTCCAAATGACTGCATGCAATCTATAGACACTCATGTCCTAGTGTTTAAAGATTTCACAGACCTATCAATGTTCAAAACTGAAAGAAGATGCGAATCCAGTCGAAACTGGAGATGGAGAAGTGCCTTGCTTCTCCATCTCCATCTCCATCTCCATCCATAAGACATGAAACTCATCAACCGGGCAATTTGGTACCACTTTATCTTCATATAGTCCCCCATGCCACCATATAATCGACTAAGTTTCCTCCTCTCCTCCTCATATAACTATTCTAGAAAACCGTTTTCTTCATTCAAGGTCATGAAGTGGGCCGGTAATTCATTAATCGCCACCGGACTGTAACGCCCCTATTTAACATAAATGCAGCGGAAAATAAAATACTAAGGCGATTACAGACCATCGGGTTCCAAGCACCCGGCACCAAACCTCACCAATTACAACTTACAAAATTATAAATGCTACGGTCTGAACTCGAGAAAACATAACTAGTGCAAGATACAAAAACTCTCCACAATTCCTAATTCCCATCCCAACCACTCATACTCTTCGTGGCCACCTGTATAACAATTCGTACCTGCAAGATGAAACCAAGCAGCCCACCCCGGGAGGGGTGAGTCAGTTCCCTGGAATGGAACTGGTACAACTCTCCAAAACAAAAGTTTAAAATATAACTCTTGAAACAAACAATAACTCGAAGTCAAATGCTTAAAACAAAACAGAAGAACAAGGCACATCAAAATCACCAAGTCAAAGATATCAAGTCAAGGATAGGGATAAATAACAAGAAGTAAAGTGAGTCAACTTAAAAGAAACCACGCCAGAAGTTAGTGAACATCCATTGCTTAAGTTAGATTCAGTTCCAATTAGGATTAGAAAGACCCAAGTAGTCACAAGGACTGGGAATGAAAGAAGATATCCAAGAACCCATAACTCAAGAGTGGAATAAAACCAATTGGGAGAGATGGCCCCCACCGCCAGTCAGTTGTCACAAGGACGAGGTAAACAGACCTCCGCTGTCAGTTGTCCACTTGGACGAGGTATAACAGACCTCCGCTGCCACCGACCCGTTCTCAGTCATCGGTGAAAAGTGTGTGCACCACTTAATAGAAAGAATCCATACCCAATATATACCAAGATTGACATTTTCCCATATTCCCACTAGTAACTGCACGAGTGCAATACCAAAACACTCAGTCCTACAGAGTGCAGAAGCGTAAACCCTCAGCAGTTAATATCTAATGAGACAACCAAAAAGGAGGAACCAATAATCATGAAAGTTGTACATTCAAGGCTCAGTCAGTCACAACAGGCTGAGTTAGTCACACAAACAATTTCCTTTCAAGATTCATTCAAACTCATTTAGCGTTTCTCAAGACATTCCATAAAATTCGTCACCAAAAGCATCTGAGTACGAGAAATCGTACCTGATTAGCGCTGTAGCAGTCCTAGTAGACTCGTGCAAACATTCAACACACTCTGAGGAATATTAAAGGTAGTATATCATCAATAACTTGTAGCCTAAGTTAAACTTAAACAAATTCCTCACTCTTATTTCCTAAGTCTCAAATGTCTTTTAAGCCCTCACTTAAATGTTATGTGTAATCGTTGACTTATATTAGAATGTTGTATAACCCAAGGTTGTAAGACTAGGGAATGTATGTTATTAACACTTGTTAATTGTTACACTCTTATCCACTTTATTCATACTTAACCCTAATTCTCAATTCAAGACTCTTGAGACCCTTATATCATAAGTGCATATTATATTATTCATCTAATCTTAGAATCTCAATAATAATTTTTTAAGCTTAATACTTTTATTCTTAATTTAGAATAAATATCGGGTTATGACCTATGATAGGTTTATCTTAGAATATTATACTATTATTTCACAATGTAATGATTAAGTATTTTATCAATATTACCAAATAATCCATTATGATTAAGTTTTCCCCTCAACTTAACTAAGATCTACATCATGTATATTGGAAACATGGTGTTATAGATGCATTTTATGATAACCTAATTGAGTTACTAAACTCATTTATCTTATGTTTAGTTTAGGATGACTTTTATTACAACCATCTAATAATCTTATCATAAGATGTTAAATTGCTTCTCATCTTGAATAACTATATTATAGTTAACTTAGATTTATCGAACTCTTACATTTAGTATTCCAAGGTATATTATTTACTTTATCATTAACTATATAATAAGGCACTTTAAGATAACCTTTTATTTATCCTTTCTTACATTTAATTTCCCAAATGTTTTATTTTTACACACATTCCCGCTATAGACTATGTATAATCCTTTTATACCAAATTTTAATAAACTTACGTCTTAAAATACATTTTTCATATTGTTTACAAAACCTAAGGTTTCAAAGGAATAACTAATAAATAACTCCTTTATTATTTTTAGGAACATTATATCTTAACATAAGGTAAAATTTTATCTAAGAATTAAATCCATTCATAAGAGAAATTGTCAATTATTTAATAAGATAATCTATTCTGAAAAATTCTCGTATTTAATATTAAAATAACATATTAACATTTCTAGTGCCGTAAAGTATATCAATATAATACCTTATGTACTTAGTTCCACCTGATTAAAGGTTCAAGGCTGTAAATATCTAGTTTCTATTTACAAACCCAAGTTTAACTACTAAATACATCACTTAATTATAAACTCACATTCTGAATGTGGGTAATAAGTGTATTTAATATAGCTTCTCCAGTTTTAAGAAACTCAAGGATTATTATTTAGATTAATTCCTAATCATAGTTTAATAGTTTTATATCCTAATCCTTCTAATGATCTTATCTTGAAACATTAAGTTATATTTCAATACCATAAATGTTAAGAAATGATTAAATCTAGACTTACTAATCCACCACATTTAGATATAAAAGTATTTTATTTTTTTATTATGTTTATATATTAAGAACATTTAGATGTAAAAGTATTATTTATTTATATTATTATATAGTAAGTTCTATTGTGTAAAATCTAATTACAAATATTCCTAAGTCCCAACTTATTAATTACCTAACCAAATTATAGATTTACATTCTGTCTTTGACAAATAATATTACACATGTATTTTAATATGGTTTATATAAATCTTAGAAATCCAAGATAACTCTTTAAGCTTAATTTCATAACCACAATTCAATACCACCTCATATAATATTCTTTTAATAGTATTATGTATAGGTTTAGTTTAACTTATTAATTCCTTCATATTTATTTGCTATAAGGTATTTTATGTCTTTTATTTATTTATTTATCGTATATGTACTAGGATTTATTCAAGACATTCTTCATGTAGTTTTATTGCATTTAATTATTTATATTAACTTTACACATATCTACATCCAAAATATGGTCTATAAAATAAAGTATTTTCCTTAGTTTCAATTAAGTATATTAACTACCATATTATATAATTAATATAAATGTAGATTAATTTAGTTCCTTGATTTAACCTAAGTTACTATTTTATTTCCTTTTATATATATGTATATATATATATATATAACTTCACTTAAAAGTTTATACCCAAAAATATTTATTAACATTCTATATTAAATGTTAGTTTAGTCGTATTGTATTTTCCCCAACCTATAAAGTTCATTAATCAACTATACTTTAAAACCGTAGATTATAACATATCTTATGAGAAACAGAATTACAATTTTTAGACCTATTCCCTCTTGTCTAAAAATTCTCAAATTTAATATATAGTAACTATGATATTTTAGACATATTATAAAAATTTTATTTCCTAAAAATTGCTTTATTAAATACCTAAGTTGATTCTTACAAGGCCGTAACTTATAAAAAAACTTAACTTACGTTTATAACTCCAAATTTATATTAATTTATATCAAAACGAAATATACTCTATAATTCTCACTTGTATAAAATCTCATTTCAAAATTCATTCGGGAAGATCATTAAATTAGTCAAACAAGGTTCAACCTTACCTAGATTCATTATTTCATGTGCAGTCCAAGATGCCAACTTCGCAGATCTGGTTCTCACAACCTAAAGCGATTAAATCCAAGGTCTTTATCAATTTTAAAAGAGGAATCATATCTCTACACATGGGTGAAAGAATCATTGAAAACGGAGCACTGTGGAGAAAGTTATAGACTCTTCAAGATTCGAGTTTACCACTGAAATTCTGGGTTGCTATTGCGTTATGACCGAGTTGCCTACTTCGGACGCTTAATGCTCCCAAATGAGGACGATTCAGCTTTAGCTGCCTTAAGGAAAGTTGAAGAAGAGTTAAAGAGCTTTCCAACAAGGTATGGTTCATTAATTTTCGTACAAGGATGAGAAAGTTATGATAGGGACAAAAATCGGATTTACCATAAGATTCTGAAAATTCTGGGCAGAACTGAATCAGGTGACGAACTTTAGACGCGTTTCTGTACCAATTGGTTGTGATTCAGCCTTCGATGTATAAATACAAGTTGAAGAGGAATCCATGATCTTTAAAACGAGCTATGGAACAACGAATTTGGATCCAGAACGAGAGAGTTATAGATCTCACAAGATCTGAGTTTACCTAGTCGATTTTCTGGAAAAATCTGGGCAAGAACACGACCTGATCGAGGCAGCTACTTTAGACGCCTTAATCTTTCAAACGATTGAGAACTAGCTCGAGGTTCCTTCATAAGAGTTGTAGAGCAATTTAAGATCTTCAAAACGAGGTATTGTACGTGAATTTTCATTCACAAACGAAGAATATACGATTGAGCAAAGTTTACCTCATCAACTGGAATTTCCAGATTTCTGGGTTGCAGTATCTCGGGTAGGCAACTTTCGATTGATTTTCCCGTCGATGTAGAAAGGTTTAGATGGTGTATGAGTAATGGTTAGAAAGAGGAATGATAGGAGAATCGAATGCAAAAGACGGCATACCAAATGGTGGAGTAGAGAAGGAGATATAGGCGTTTCAAATTCGACCCTCGACATGCCAAAACTGTCGAAAACTGGGACTGTTCAGTGGTAATGCCTGGCTGACTGACACGTCAGCATTTCTCAAAATTTTGGCTCTAAACTTCAATCTATCATAACTTTGGCTAGGATGATCCGTTTTTAACGTTCTTTTTATCGATCTTCATGGTTTTTCATAACCTATTTATTGGTATAGGTTTCATGGCCTGGTTTGACCATTCTCAAAAAGTCAACTCTAGCAAGGCTTAATAAGCTTTAAGGTTTCTAGAATTTTATATTGACTTTTATGTTTCAAAACAATGTTCCAACACTTCCTAAAATCTTTATAATATATTTGGAGTGTTTAGAAATTTTCCCAAGATTTATTGACTTATAAATCTTATTATTAAATTCATAATACTATATAATAATGTATAATAATTAGGGTTAAATAGGAGAAAACCCCTAAATAATTTCACAATTCCATATAATAATTTAATATTCATAATTCCATACCATAATTTAATATTAATAGTATTATTTATGGTTTAATAAAAGAAATCCCCTAAATTAATTTAAATTAATTTAGGGGTATTTCAGTATATCCCCCTTAACAGAAACTTCGCCTCGAAGTTTAAAAATCAACTAATAAGCACTCACACCACTTCGGGTGTGCTAAAACAATAATAATTCCAACGAAATTCCATACCAATCCAATCCTTTATTTCCATCCATTCCCATTCCACATTCCACTCGAGATTACTCAAACTCAAACTGAACCAAGATATACCGAGATATTTCATGATAAAAATAAAAGTCACATGCGGTGTCATAATGTAAAAACCAAGTACACACATACACCTCTTACTCTGCTAATCACGCAACAGGGCATAATCTGGATGAGGTAGCGAAGAAAGATTATGCTCTACCCCCCCCTTAAAAGAGAACTTCGTCCCGAAGTTTAAGATTTATCTACCAACTACTCACACCCGCTTCCGGTGTGTGGGTAAACTAAATATCAAGTTGTACTACAAGCTTTAAAATGTATACCAAACAATCAACCACTCAAGGGTATTCATCCAATAACAATTCCCAAACATTTGTTTCCGTTATCAAACACTACATTCAAAGAATTCAGCACCTTATTATCAAGCTTTGTTGTAAATTTTATGGCACTGTTGAATTTATCTATGATCGATATTTATTTGTACCCCCTGATTGTTATGTATTTGTATTTTCTTGATTATTATAAAATTTTATTTTATGATCCTTACCTATTCATTTTATGACCAGTACGAATGATATGTCCATTATATGTTCATTTTATATTGTATGTTTATTTTATGAAGATGTCGTACCCCCCCTTAAAATAGGGTACGACCCATATCCGTCTCGTAATAATGAAGTGGAATTTAAACTCACTTTTAAGGAGCACTATATTTTACATCTCCTATGGAGATTCCTCCTTCAAGGATGCAGTTCATTTTTGATGCACAATATCACTCGTTGTTATTCTGGCTTGATTATAATTAAATCTTTTAGTGTTCCCAACATGCTTTCCTAACTCATTTCGCCTCTCTTACGGTCATTGGCAAGAACAAAGTTTAGAATTCATCATTCATATAGTAGGTTAAGTTTTGAAAACGGAACATAGGTTATACTTAGATATTACTATAATAACATTTTAGTTCACTCTTTCTTTATTTAAGTATTGGATGTAGTAGGTATCAAAATCTTAATCATGTGATTTGGAAACTATTAATTCATAAAAGAAAAATTCCATTATAATGTAATGTAATTATTTAAATGCCATCCTTACTACAACATTTCTCTAGAAGCATTTTATAACCTAAAGTTTCTTAATTGTCAAGGCTTAAAAATTCATGAACTTATTTAAAATAGTATCATACTATATATTAAAACTTCTTTTTTCTTTTCAATGCAATTAAATCTTTCATGAAACCTTGTACCGAATTTATAACCTAAAATACGTAAATATGCCATTTATGTTATTTTCACATATCAATATATTAACAAGCTATAAATCAGGTGTAACATGTTTGAGTAGTTTAAATAATATTTTAGATCATATAATAAGTCTAGATAGTCTTTCAAAATTATATTCAAAGCTTTATTAGCCAACCATACATTAAAATTTGTATTATATTCCTTTATAAAAATACACCTTCTGTGACTTCTAAAATTTTGCATATGTATAATGTTAAACTTCCAAATAAACATGAGAATTTCCAATTAAGTAACTCTCTTTTTTTTTTTCTAGATGCTCATTACTCCAAGTATTTAAGAATCAATGATATTTAGTTTAGTATTACTCTTCCCTTCACTCAATCTTTAAGTTACTTCCTTTAATATATTTTTTATATTTAATAAGGGGTAATGTTGTACCTTGGAGTACCCAAATTTAAATCCCCTTCCTCCATGTATAGGTATTTTTCACCAAATATTTAACTCAATAAACCCTTTACATGTATGAATTTTAATACTGAATCTTAAGATACAAATTTTGAATTGTTCATTGTGGCTAGTAATGAAATATGCCTAGCTCAAGATTTCATGATGGTAACGTCTTACCACCAATCCTCCTCAAGTTCAACACAATCCATCACTTGCGTAGAAGATTATTTACGGTTAGATGACAAGGCTTGTCTAGCCCCTAGACTTCCAGAAGTGAGTGTGCACCCCCACTACTTTCAGCCTAGGAGTTCGTCGCACCAGGCACTTCCCGTAGGGTGTTAGGTTTATGTATTTTCTTTCTGAAGTTAACATAGAGTTTTAGTGTGGATTACAGGTTTGGATGTTGATCTTTTCTGATGAGTTACTAGTTCTTGTTAGTTTAATAATTTTCTAGACTTAAGATTTATCTTAAACATTATCTTTAGGTAATAATTTGTACCAAGTAGTTCTTGAGATTTATTTCAAGCTTTAAAGGAGTTGAAGTATATATCACTTAATTATTCAAAGCTCCACTTGTATACTATTTCCAACCAAAAGTATTCTTTAAAATTCTGGGAACATGTGTACAAGCTTTTAAAGCGTTGCTCTCTTAGCCATGTATTTTCCATACGTATGCTTTTGAAAGTAGTTCAATGTATGATTTATTCCAACCAAGATCTTATCATACCTAATTGATAATGTTCCAGACTTATTATTATATTATTATTTTTCTATAGTTTAATGATCAAACGGTATGACACACACTATTCCTAACAGACATTCATACAAAAAGTGTATAAAGAAATCATTCACTAATCCAAGAAGGGTTAGGAGTCGTGCCTTACTGGAATCCTCACTTCCCAATTCTACCCCAATTCCCCAGTTTTAAGGGCACCTATATTCTAACTATTTCACTCGGCTTGTTTCCTCGGGTTCAGAGCGTAACTACGCTCTGATACCACTTTCTGTAACGCCCCTATTTAACATAAATGCAGCGGAAAATAAAATACTAAGGCGATTACAGACCATCGGGTTCCAAGCACCCGGCACCAAACCTCACCAATTACAACTTACAAAATTATAAATGCTACGGTCTGAACTCGAGAAAACATAACTAGTGCAAGATACAAAAACTCTCCACAATTCCTGATTCCCATCCCAACCACTCATACTCTTCGTGGCCACCTGTATAACAATTCGTACCTGCAAGATGAAACCAAGCAGCCCACCCCGGGAGGGGTGAGTCAGTTCCCTGGAATGGAACTGGTACAACTCTCCAAAACAAAAGTTTAAAATATAACTCTTGAAACAAACAATAACTCGAAGTCAAATGCTTAAAACAAAACAGAAGAACAAGGCACATCAAAATCACCAAGTCAAAGATATCAAGTCAAGGATAGGATAAATAACAAGAAGTAAAGTGAGTCAACTTAAAAGAAACCACGCCAGAAGTTAGTGAACATCCATTGCTTAAGTTAGATTCAGTTCCAATTAGGATTAGAAAGACCCAAGTAGTCACAAGGACTGGGAATGAAAGAAGATATCCAAGAACCCATAACTCAAGAGTGGAATAAAACCAATTGGGAGAGATGGCCCCCACCGCCAGTCAGTTGTCACAAGGACGAGGTAAACAGACCTCCGCTGTCAGTTGTCCACTTGGACGAGGTATAACAGACCTCCGCTGCCACCGACCCGTTCTCAGTCATCGGTGAAAAGTGTGTGCACCACTTAATAGAAAGAATCCATACCCAATATATACCAAGATTGACATTTTCCCATATTCCCACTAGACTATTAACTGCACGAGTGCAATACCAAAACACTCAGTCCTACAGAGTGCAGAAGCGTAAACCCTCAGCAGTAATATCTAATGAGACAACCAAAAGGAGGAACCAATAATCATGAGTTGTACATTCAAGGCTCAGTCAGTCACAACAGGCTGAGTTAGTCACAAACAATTTCCTTTCAAGATTCATTCAAACTCATTTAGCGTTTCTCAAGACATTCCATAAAATTTGTCACCAAAAGCATCTGAGTACGAGAAATCGTACCTGATTAGCGCTGTAGCAGTCCTAGTAGACTCGTGCAAACATTCAACACACTCTGAGGAATATTAAAGGTAGTATATCATAACTTGTAGCCTAAGTTAAACTTAAACAAATTCCTCACTCTTATTTCCTAAGTCTCAAATGTCTTTTAAGCCCTCACTTAAATGTTATGTGTAATCGTTGACTTATATTAGAATGTTGTATAACCCAAGGTTGTAAGACTAGGGAATGTATGTTATTAACACTTGTTAATTGTTACACTCTTATCCACTTTATTCATACTTAACCCTAATTCTCAATTCAAGACTCTTGAGACCCTTATATCATAAGTGCATATTATATTATTCATCTAATCTTAGAATCTCAATAATAATTTTTAAGCTTAATACTTTTATTCTTAATTTAGAATAAATATCGGGTTATGACCTATGATAGGTTTATCTTAGAATATTATACTATTATTTCACAATGTAATGATTAAGTATTTTATCAATATTACCAAATAATCCATTATGATTAAGTTTTCCCCTCAACTTAACTAAGATCTACATCATGTATATTGGAAACATGGTGTTATAGATGCATTTTATGATAACCTAATTGAGTTACTAAACTCATTTATCTTATGTTTAGTTTAGGATGACTTTTATTACAACCATCTAATAATCTTATCATAAGATGTTAAATTGCTTCTCATCTTGAATAACTATATTATAGTTAACTTAGATTTATCGAACTCTTACATTTAGTATTCCCAAGGTATATTATTTACTTTATCATTAACTATATAATAAGGCACTTTAAGATAACCTTTTATTTATCCTTTCTTACATTTAATTTCCCAAATGTTTTATTTTTACACACATTCCCGCTATAGACTATGTATAATCCTTTTATACCAAATTTTAATAAACTTACGTCTTAAAATACATTTTTCATATTGTTTACAAAACCTAAGGTTTCAAAGGAATAACTTAATAAATTAATCTCCTTTATTATGTTTTAGGATGAACATTATATCTTAACATAAGGTAAAATTTTATCTAAGAATTAAATCCTCATTCATAAGAGAAATTGTCAATTATTTAATAAGATAATCTATTCTGAAAAATTCTCGTATTTAATATTAAAATAACATATTAACATTTCTAGTACCGTAAAGTATATCAATATAATACCTTATGTACTGAGTTCCACCTGATTAAAGGTTCAAGGCTGTAAATATCTAGTTTCTATTTACAAACCTTTTTTTAAGTTTTAACTACTAAATACATCACTTAATTATAAACTCACATTCTGAAGTGGGTAATAAGTGTATTTAATATAGCTTCTCCATTTTAAGAAACTCAAGGATTATTATTTAGATTAATTCCTAATCATAGTTTAATATAGTTTTATATCCTAATCCTTCTAATGATTTATCTTGAAACATTAAGTTATATTTCAATACCATAAATGTTAAGAAATGATTAAATCTAGACTTACTAATCCACCACACATTTAGATATAAAAGTATTTTATTTATTTTATTATTGTTTATATATTAAGAACATTTAGATGTAAAAGTATTTTATTTATTTTATTAATTATATAGTAAGTTCTATTGTGTAAAATCTAATTACAAATATTCCTAAGTCCCAACTTATTAATTACCTAACCAAATTATAGATTTACATTCTGGTCTTTGACAAATAATATTACACATGTATTTTAATATGGTTTATATAAATCTTAGAAATCCAAGATAACTCTTTAAGCTTAATTTCATAACCACAATTCAATACCACCTCATATAATATTCTTTTAATAGTATTATGTATAGGTTTAGTTTAACTTATTAATTCCTTCATATATATTCTATTTGCTATAAGGTATTTTATGTCTTTTATTTATTTATTTATCGTATATGTATACTAGGATTTATTCAAGACATTCTTCATGTAGTTTTATTGCATTTAATTATTTATATTAACTTTTACACATATCTACATCCAAAATATGGTCTATAAAATAAAGTATTTTCCTTAGTTTCAATTAAGTATATTAACTACCATATTATATAATTAATATAAATGTAGATTAATTTAGTTCCTTGATTTAACCTAAGTTACTATTTTATTCCTTTTATATATATTATATATATATATTAACTTCACTTAAAAGTTTATACCCAAAAATATTTATTAACATTCTATATTAAATGTTAGTTTAGTCGTATTGTATTTTCCCCAACCTATAAAGTTCATTAATCAACTATACTTTAAAAACCGTAGATTATAACATATCTTATGAGAAACAGAATTACAATTTTTAGACCTATTCCCTCTTGTCTAAAAATTCTCAAATTTAATATATAGTAACTATGATATTTTAGACATATTATAAAAATTTATTTCCTAAAAATTGCTTTATTAAATACCTAAGTTGATTCTTACAAGGCCGTAACTTATAAAAAAAACTTAACTTACGTTTTATAACTCCAAATTTATATTAATTTATATCAAAACGAAATATACTCTATAATTCTCACTTGTATAAAATCTCATTTCAAAATTCATTCGGGAAGATCATTAAATTAGTCAAACAAGGTTCAACCTTACCTAGATTCATTATTTCATGTGCAGTCCAAGATGCCAACTTCGCAGATCTGGTTCTCACAACCTAAAGTGATTAAATCCAAGGTCTTTATCAATTTTAAAAGAGGAATCATAGCTCTACACATGGGTGAAAGAATCATTGAAAACGGAGCACTGTGGAGAAAGTTATAGACTCTTCAAGATTCGAGTTTACCACTGAAATTCTGGGTTGCTATTGCGTTATGACCGAGTTGCCTACTTCGGACGCTTAATGCTCCCAAATGAGGACGATTCAGCTTTAGCTGCCTTAAGGAAAGTTGAAGAAGAGTTAAAGAGCTTTCCAACAAGGTATGGTTCATTAATTTTCGTACAAGGATGAGAAAGTTATGATAGGGACAAAAATCGGATTTACCATAAGATTCTGAAAATTCTGGGCAGAACTGAATCAGGTGACGAACTTTAGACGCGTTTCTGTACCAATTGGTTGTGATTCAGCCTTCGATGTATAAATACAAGTTGAAGAGGAATCCATGATCTTTAAAACGAGCTATGGAACAACGAATTTGGATCCAGAACGAGAGAGTTATAGATCTCACAAGATCTGAGTTTACCTAGTCGATTTTCTGGAAAAATCTGGGCAAGAACACGACCTGATCGAGGCAGCTACTTTAGACGCCTTAATCTTTCAAACGATTGAGAACTAGCTCGAGGTTCCTTCATAAGAGTTGTAGAGCAATTTAAGATCTTCAAAACGAGGTATTGTACGTGAATTTTCATTCACAAACGAAGAATATACGATTGAGCAAAGTTTACCTCATCAACTGGAATTTCCAGATTTCTGGGTTGCAGTATCTCGGGTAGGCAACTTTCGATTGATTTTCCCGTCGATGTAGAAAGGTTTAGATGGTGTATGAGTAATGGTTAGAAAGAGGAATGATAGGAGAATCGAATGCAAAAGACGGCATACCAAATGGTGGAGTAGAGAAGGAGATATAGGCGTTTCAAATTCGACCCTCGACATGCCAAAACTGTCGAAAACTGGGACTGTTCAGTGGTAATGCCTGGCTGACTGACACGTCAGCATTTCTCAAAATTTTGGCTCTAAACTTCAATCTATCATAACTTTGGCTAGGATGATCCGTTTTTAACGTTCTTTTTATCGATCTTCATGGTTTTTCATAACCTATTTATTGGTATAGGTTTCATGGCCTGGTTTGACCATTCTCAAAAAGTCAACTCTAGCAAGGCTTAATAAGCTTTAAGGTTTCTAGAATTTTATATTGACTTTTATGTTTCAAAACAATGTTCCAACACTTCCTAAAATCTTTATAATATATTTGGAGTGTTTAGAAATTTTCCCAAGATTTATTGACTTATTAATCTTATTATTAAATTCATAATACTATATAATTATATATAGTAATCTAATATTTAATAGTATTCTGTAGGATTAAATAGAAGAAATCCCCTAATCTAATTTTCATAATTCCATATAATAATTTAATATTCATAATTCCATACCATAATTTAATATTAATAGTATTATTTATGGTTTAATAAAAGAAATCCCCTAAATTAATTTAAATTAATTTAGGGGTATTTCACCGGACTCTACTTCGTGGCAGCCTCACTTAACTTTTTAGCCAATTTCTTCAACCTCTCTGTTTCTGAGTTCTCATTCATCCTTTCATCTGTATCTGCCTCTGTCTCTTTTGTACCATGTTTTTCTTCTTCTGTCTCTTTTGTATCAGTAGAAGAATAATCATAATCGTCAGTACTTTCATCTTCAACAGAGACAGCAACCGTCTCCATCGGCCAAATTCGTCTGACTTTTTATCCGATTTTCTCTGTGATGTTTCAGTGTTGTCCAGATCTGATTATTCGATCTACTAAAGCTTCCACAACATATACACTAGTCAGAGGTGACTAAAGGAATCGAAAAGGAGAGAAGAAAGTTCGTGAAGGAAAATAAAGTTGGTGGGCCCATCCGAGTTCAATTTTTTTATTATAGGTTGATGACGATCGAAGGTCATAGGCGCTAGCCAAAAAATGTAAAGGGATACTAAAATAATAACTACAAGAAATTAAGAAGTTGTAAGTAGCTAGAGGTCTCTAATATGGCCAATGGTGGTCATACAGATTTCTAAAACATTAGAGGGTTAATTGGAATGCCTAGCTTGACCGGATAACAAATCTGAGAAGAATGTGAAGGAACTTAAAAGTTTGATGTTGGTATTGGTAGAAACGTAGATAAACTTCTGGGTGGATGTTAAGGTAAAAGCAATATGGGGAAGGGGACGTCAGGCAAGCTGCCATAATGCTATGTCTTTGTAACTAATTAATACATCCCATGGTCATCTAATATTTGCTCCCTAGGTTATACTATAATATAATATATAGCATTAATTTATAATACACCCTATAATCATCTAACCAAATTAATTTCGCCATATATAACCACGTGGCTATATTTGTATGCATGCCGAAACGCATTATATTACACATTAATTCCCAAGTCCATTAATTGTACAACCAGCAAGTAAAATCAGCACATAGTACAACAATATGTGCGCCTGATTAACAACAATCAGCACATAGTAAAAATTAGCAAGTCCATTGGTCTGCATGCAAAATTATTCCCAAACACACATACACTTTATTTCACACCTTTAATCCTAAACAAACAGAGTATATATGTTCCTGATTAACAAGTTTGGTTTGCAAGCACACATAGGTTAACAACAAATGCGTGCGCCACATGCTGTTTGGTTTGCATGCAAAATTATTCCCAAACAATACACACAATATATTTCACGCCTTTTAATCCCAACAGAGCATGTATTTTCCTGATTAAGAAGTTTGGTTTGCAAAATTACCTCATCAGCCCAAGAATAGAGCCGAAAGATCTAGCGCGCATGTATGTTGTTCCTTTCGCTAGTTGGGGTTGTAATCCAGAGGCGTCGTGCGTGCGACAGGGCATGTATGTCTTGTTCGTGCGATTTTGCAAACATTAATTACCGATCGAAAGATTATATATATGACAAAAAAGGATAGGCATGCGTATATATGTATATATCTGTTCGCAGATTGAGGGCAAAATTACCGATAACGAGAGGAGCCGATATCAATCGACGCATGCATGTGGCCTGCCTTCATCTCCCCAGTGCTGGAAGATACATAGAATATTTAAGATCGATTATCGGGAGGGAAGAGAAGAGAGGCGCCACGGCGGCAAATATTGTGATGTTTCTGGGAGAAGAGATAGAGCGGAGAGAGTGAGGTTTACAGAGGGAGATCGAGGTTTACAGAGGGAGAGCGAGGTTTACAGAGTGAGAGCGAGGTTTACAGAGAGTGGATGGGTAGGGGAACAGTCACAATTAGACTGATGAGAAGACTGGGCGGGAGGGCGAAAACTGTTTATAATTTAGGTAACATAAAGAACGCTTCACTTAAGAAGCGTTTTATGCTACTTACGATCAGCATAAAGAACGCTTCTTAACTGAAGCGTTCTTTATGTTATCGCGCCCAAAGATATAAAAAACGCTTCTTAAAGAACGCTTTGAAAGCAAGCGTTGTTTTTATCTATGGGCGCGATAACATAAACAACGCTTTCTAAGCAAAGCGTTTATTAAGATGTCCCGCCTATTATAAAAAAACGATTTACAATATAACTGTTTTTAAAGCGGTGTTGTTTATTCTTTTTTTTTCCAGCAGCGCAAGTCCATCTGTCCATGTGTACTCGGCTACATGATAGGAGACTTCTTTAAATTCGCTAACTTCATACACCTTAAAAGCTTTTATTAGGGTTAATGCGATACCAGGAGCACCATCACTCCAGAATAACACATTATTGTTTAATCTTTTAGTCTCCAAACTGAGTGGATAGTTTCCATTGGGATGTCTCTTTCAGATCATGTGGGTTAATGACTCCTTTATCCATATATTTTCTTCACTATCTACCTCAAAGGCCATGGGCATGGGTGGATCCAATGTAGAGCGTAGTGTGTCAACTGACACACATGCAATTCAAAATAAAACAAAAATTTATTTATATGCTATAACTAATCATGCTTAGTTAAGTGGTTTGGCACTCATGTGTTGATAAATATGAGTTGAGTTCATAAATGGTTAATGCAATTTGTTTATTTCATTACAAAATATCATCTAATATATTTAAAATAAATTGAGTTAAAGGCTAAAAAATGACCTTAATAATAGTTGTATTTCACTTTGTAAATCACTCTTCATCTGTGTATTTTATATTTTGCTTTTAAATTTTTTAGTTTCGTTTTAGTCCTTATATATTTTAATTGTATCTTTCTTTCCTCACCTAATATTGTTTGTTTTCTCTAATCTTGATTTATTATGCACTCCCACCTTTCCACCTTTTTTAATCTCTAAGAATAACAAAGGCTCTAAAGTTAATTATTTAATTTGTTGGTTAACATTTACTACTTTGTCAAACTAAATTTGTTCTTCTAGTTTGTTCATGAATGATGCTTTACTAACTTTGATTAAGAATAATATGTTTTTTATACTGTTTTTAAGAATATAATTAAAATATGTATTATTGTACACCTTATACTGTCAATACGATCACAACTTCAACATAACATTATATAAAAACTTATTGTTTACTTTAAAAATCTGGATTTATAAGTTTGACACACCTAATTTAAAATTCTGGGTCCGCCACCAACCGTTTTTCTTGGCCAATCGTTTTTTGGGCTACAACAAATGCATTTTTTAAGCACACTTTTTATAAGATGATTCTAAAGATGAAGAATTTGAATGCTAGTAAATATGCCTACCTCTTGAGACTCCCTTAGAAAGTTGGGCAAGACTTAAGTTTGACTATGAGTGCCTAGAATATAACTAAGCTTTAATGGAAAATTATGTTGTGATAGAGACATTTTAACTAAACAGTGTTATATTCTTACAATGGAACACATAAAAGCACTTGAGAACACTTAAAACTTTGTGGAAGGATTTATCTCTACATTGGGTTTGCACAGGACTATACCTATATATACTTTACTTGAGGATAATGACTACTTCTACTAAGGTTTTAATTTCTTTCATTACTTCTTGACAATAAATTAAGCTGATAACTTAATAATGCTAATATGTAGGCATTAGAGTTAAGCTGATAGTAAGACATTATTAACGACAAGCTAATGGAGAACAATGGGTTGATCAAGGCATTTGTCCCGGGATTGTCAAAAAATAAAGGCAATTGAGAAGAATGAGCATACAAGAAGTTGTATAGCCAAACCTGCTGGAACAAGTATGTTTGAGGTGTTGGATGGATATTCTCACTTAGAGGTTGCTATTGAGAAAAGAGAATACACACATGGCAGATGGAAACATATAAATATCCCATGTAGACATGCATACAAGGCCTTGATCTGCAATAAAGTAGAGAACCTCTGAACTATATGCATCCTTATTCTTGGAGAAGGGTCATAGGCTACTTATAAAGAGAATGTTAACCCAGTTCTTTTACAAGAATAATGGCCCATTAAGGAGAACCTACCTATCCTTGAGCATCCTGAGGTGTAAAAAGGCCAACCAGAAATAGAACGGAAGATGAGAAACAAATATGTAAAAGACCAGTGACTTGTAGGGCCGAAGCACACAACACTAAATTCCCGGTTTGGACACTTTGTCCAATTAACGTCGGGCCGGTGACAAAACATGCAAAAGAACAGCACTTGGAAAGTGTTATTTTTAACCTTGCAAAACAACCGCACTTGCCAAGTGTGATTTTTTTTTCTTTGTTCATGGATAGCACTTGCCAAGTGCTGCTCTTTTGCATGGTCAAAATCGGCCACCCCCATCTCCTCCCTATAAATACCCCACTCTACCTCCCTCATTTTTCACACAAATCTCCTTATGTCTTCTAAACATTCTGGAGATCTTGTAGGTGCATGTGCACTGCTTGAAAGAGCTCCATCGATATCGATGGTTGATTCAAGTAGTGAACGTGCGTCTACAAGATCTTCAGAATATTTAGCAGACAGATGGAGTGACTAAATCTAGTTTAACTTTTTAAGAACTGTGTTTTGCTTATACAACTCTTTCTAACATGGGAGTACAAGGAAGTTGCATTTGTAGCTTTTTGGCTGCGTTCGGACATGGCATTTATGTGGTATAAATGTGGCATTTTTTAGTTTGGCATTTTTGACAAAAAATGTAAAACCGCCACCTCCGAACAACAATTTTCAAAACAGCCACAAATATACCAGCACAAAACAACCACAAAAAAACCAACAATTTATGCTGCAAATATAATGAATACCGTAAACAGAGGCGGAGCCAAAAACTGTAATTAAGGGGGCGAGAATATTTTAATAATATAAATTAATATTTAAAAACTAATTTTTAATAAATTAATTTAAATTTTCAATATTTATAATTATATTTTGAAAATGATATTATATATTAAATTTGACACAAAATTAAATTAAAATTAAAATATATTGATTAATATATTATAAATTAGTTTATTTTTCCTTTTTATTTTTAGTTTTTTTATAAAGATTGGTATTCTAAATTATAAATTAATGAAAATAATATAGAACAATGGTTTTAAACTAGTGGTGTTTTTCTAAATTGTTTATTTAGATACGGATAAATAGTCTCTTAAAACTATTACTATCTATCAATTTTAATAAAATATTCTACAAGGAAAAGAGTAAACTAATAAAAATTAAGATGCAAACTTTCAATTATATCAAAATTATTACAGTACAAACTATTTGTAGTATTCAACTTGCTGACAAACCGTAATAGTTTGTACAAACAGTTTTGTAATTAATCATTACTTAGCAAGTTGAATTTTTATAATTGATATTTCTGAAATATACTACAAATATTTTGTACTCTAATAATTTTGATATAATTGAAAGTTTACATCGTAATTTTTATTAGTTTACTCTTTTTCTTATAGAATATTTTATTAGAATTGATAGATAGTTATAGTTTTAAGAGAATATTTATTCGTATCTGAATAAAAAATTTAGAAATACACTACTGTACTAGTTTAAAACTTTTGTTCTATATTATTTTCAATTAAATAATTAGTATACCAATCTTAAAAAAAACTAAAAAAAAAGGGAAATAAACTAAAAATAATTAATCTATATAATTTTAATTTAATTTTGTGTCAAATTTAATATATAATTTTTTAAAAAATATAATTATAAATATTGAAAATTTAAATTAATTTATTAAAAATTAATTTTTAAATATTAATTAATATTATTAAAATATTCTCGTCCCCTTAATTATAGGTTTCTGGCTCCGTCTCTGTTTACGGTATTCATTATATTTGCAGCATAAATTGTTGGTTGTTTTGTGGTTGTTTTGTGCTGGTATATTGTGGTTGTTTTGTGCTGGTATATTTGTGCTTGTTTTGAAAATTGTTATTCGAAGGTGACGATTTGATATTTTTTATCAAAAATGTCAAACTCAAAAATCCACATTTATACCACATTTATGTCATGTCCCAACGCAGCCTTTTCTTTCGTTTATACCCTTATGGACTGGACTGGATTTCGAAAAGTATGCCACCGGCCCACCGCGACGGTGCCACCTTTTCTTTAGAGACGAACAAAAGAAGAACTTACTGAGAGTGTGCCACGTACGAATGAATCAATCATGCCTGTCCCCGCCTCTCGTTCCGCTGTAGTAGTCTATGATTCCACTTTTACATACACCTATTGGAATCGTTGATTCTCACTGAACGTAAGTCATATCGAACATCAGAGAATAGAGGAATAGCTAGCCGCCGCTTGACAACGAATTTGATTCTTTTTTTGTCGAAAAATTAGTCGGGTGATATTACTGATCCATTTTTTTATAAGTAATTACTGATCCACTTTTTTTATAAGTAATTACTGATCCACTTTAAAATTATTTTCCTTTTTTCCTGATTTATATCAAATAATTTTATGATTTTTTATTGATATTTAAATGTTGTGAAAATTATATAAATAATATTGAAATATTATATTTTTATTTAATTCTAAATCTAAAATTTTAAGATTATACATGATATGTGGGATTTGATTTCATGTTGGATTAAAATATAATAAAAAATAAAGTAATTATCAAGTGTAAAAAAACTAGATAAATAAAAAAAATAATATTTTAAATGTTATAGTTCACTAAACATATGTGATGTAATTTTCACGTGACAACTAATTAGATTCAAAATGTCGTCTTTGATAACTTTCACATTCTTGGGATAAAATGATTTTATTATGTATCCATCCACATAAACTATTAGAAGCTTGTACATTTATTAAGAAAAGTGGAATAATGACGTATGTATCTCTGCTTTTTTACTTTTCTATCCAGATAATAATTATTTTTGTGTTGAATAATAAAGTTGAAAATGGAAAAAAAGTGTGAAAAATTAGAATGACACATATTTTTAAACAAGAATAACATCCTAAAACGACAGATATTATTACTCTGAGTATTGATTACGACCGCTATTATTTTCCCAAAATAAGATTAATTTTAACAATTCACTTACATACGTTCCAAGTGACGATTGTGCTGACAGACAGACAACACCTAGCGCCTAGTT
Organism: Limonium bicolor; assembly: GCA_023374045.1. Lineage (NCBI taxonomy): Eukaryota > Viridiplantae > Streptophyta > Magnoliopsida > Caryophyllales > Plumbaginaceae > Limonium > Limonium bicolor. Next base: position 484,456,693 of record CM041777.1, on the reverse strand, counting down.
AGGTTAAGCTATTAAACACCTAACGAGTAGGGATGAAATACCCCAAACCTTAATGCGTTAATTAATTATGTAATTATAATTTTCTAAGGCTAATTAAGTCCTTAAGATCATTGGTGAAGAAATGAAAACCAAAAAGAAAAAGAAAATGCGTAAAAGTCACAAAACGTGAAAACGCGTATTTAATTATTTTAGGAGGTACATAACCTTTATTAGGGTTATAAATATATTTTTATACCTTAATTACACATTAAGAACATGTGGGAAAAATTCCGGAAGAAAACGGATCCAAACAATGCGTTTAAACGCTAACGGAGTCTTAGAGCGCGTTTTTCGAGAAAACCCGAAAACGTGACTTTAAACAGTTTAAATGACCCCGTAAAAATAATAGTTGATTATGTAACTATAATTAAACATTAATGGGAGTTTAATAACCATTAAAATTAAAGGAATGAGAAAATTCCGGAAAACGGTCCCCGTTAGTGAATAGTGCTAAACCGGGTAAATAAACAAGTGTTTTCTGTTAAAAGACGAAAAACGCTCCAGTATGTTTATATTAGTGGGCCGGTTTTATTAATGTAGACAGCCCACCCACACATGACTAGTTAGCTAATTTATTAAGTCAAGAGAGAGCCAAAATAACAAAGGGCACAAATACCCCTCACTCCTCTCTCCTTCCTTACTTTTCTTTTCCCCTCTCTTTCCTTTCTCTTTCCTCTCTTTCCTTTCCCAGCCGGCTCCTTCCTCCCTCTCTGCCGATGGAGTTCTCCTCCACAAGCCAACAATGGCTTCCTCACTTCTTCTTCATCTCCAAGCTCCATTTGAGCTCCAAATCAAAAATAAATCACATATTCTTCTTCCTCTCATCTTCCTCTATCATCCTCTCTTTTCAAAATTCCAAAAGGATGAAGTTGACCTCCATGGGTTTTCCCCATTTGAAGAGAAAATGGCACCAATGAGAAGCTTGGAGTCTCCTCTTCCTTCTAAGGTAAAAATTTCCAAGAGAAAGTCATTTTTCCTTCAACTCTTGGTGTAATCAATTTTTCACCATTTTTGATACCTTGTTTTCTCCTTGTTCTTGAGCTCCAAATTGATCCTTCAATGGTGGAGAAGTTCCCCTCTTGATTCAAGGGTGAAAATCCCTCTTGAAAGCTTCACAAAGGTAAACCCTAACCTTGTGCTCTAGCCCTTTGATTGAATTGAAATATTGCAAGGGTTTAGATAATTAATTGAGTGTGTTTTGTGTTCTTGAATGTTGGGATGGAGTTTGGAAACTCCATGCCCTCTTAACCGATTTTGGAGAAGATATGGAGCAAGAGGAGAATTAAGGAAACTTGTGAAATTAAGGTAAGGAATCCACCTTAAACCTTGTTATAATTGTTTAAGTGTTTGGGATGGGTAAACAAATTAATGAACCCAAATTGTGGATTGAAATATATGTTGGAATGTGTTCAATTGATGTTAGAAGAGGTTTGTGAATTAATGTTGAATGGAGGGCCTTTAGAGCCAAATGTTTTGAGTTTGTGATTGATATTGTGGTTATGGAGTTTATGGTGATTGTATTGTTGTTGATGAATTTGAGGATTGTGTTAAGTGCTGTTAGGACCCTTGAAAGGGTGTGGCTAGATTAGGGATGAAAATGATGGAAATTGATGAGGATGAATGTGTAGAGTTTATGGGGAGGTTATGGCGAAATTTTGGTAGAAAATGAGTGTTTTTGACTCTTTGATTTGGTGATGTTTTTGGTTGATTTTAATGTGTGTATGATGCGTTAAAACCCCGTGGAAATGTGTTTTCGATGGGCTATTTTGCTACTATAAGTTATGTATGTTTTGTGGGGGATTTGTGGCTTGGTTCTAGTTGTTTTCCGTAATGGATTTTGCAGTTTTCGGTATGTCCTAACATGTGTCCGAACATTGAAGTTCGGACATCATACGACGGAAAATTTTCAGAACTCTCGACTTATGTCCGAACATGCAAGGTCGGACGCATGTTCGGACCAACCTTTGTTTTTGCATAACTTTTTCGTTTGAACTCCGTTTTGAGTGCCGTTTGCGGCGTTGGATTCCTCTTTTCGAGTACTATCTGTTTTGACAAGTTTTGGCATATGTTTATGTATATTTTGATTTTAAAATGACCGATAATCTTTTGAACTCCATTTTTGTGTGCTTCAGCCTTCTAATGATAGGGGATTGGGTGGTAATGGTTTTGGATGATGTTTAGGCCTTGTTTGGTGACATTAAAGGCCTTAAAATGTGTAAACAAGTGTTAGGTTTGATGTGAGAGTTGTGAACTTAAGATCACGAGAGTAAAATTAAGTATAACGGGATTAACTATGGGCGCACTAGTCGTTTAACAATTGTATTGCCCCGATTTAATGGAAACAAATGTAATGTTACCAGTTGTTCAAAGATTATTCAAGGAACCTAAGAGAACGCAATAGAGTGGACCTTGGTGACAGGTATGGTTTTCTTGCAACCTGTGTCCTACCGGATTACACCGGCTTGTATGCCAATGTGTTTTTCTGTGTGTTTGCCACCTTGCAAGATAAAGCATGAAATGAGTTTACAGTAATTCATTATTGTGGCGTAATTAATTCCGATACCGCTTAACCTTAGTTATGTGTTAAATAATAGTTAACCGACCTTAGGTTCACATAAGAGATCGGTATTCGGAATAAACGTCCCAACCCATGGGAACGTTCTAACTACGGCTATCCGTGCGTTATTATGTTGTGACTATGCGTGATGTATGTGACTTGTTTAATATGTTGTTGATGTTGGATACTGTTATCCGTGTTGTTGAAATGGGATATGATTTCCCTTATGTGTCTAACCGAGTTAGTAACACTATGTGACGTATGTATGTGATAAGTTCCATAAGGGAACCTCTAACTAATAAGTATATGTTATATGGAGAGGAATCCGGGGTCCTGGTCGCGCGTATTGTTTGGGAGTTAATATATATATGTGAATTAACTCCCATCCTGTTATGTTAGGGTTGTTTTCCTTCATTGGATTTCGACCTCCCACTAGCTTAGCCAAAGCTTACCTACCACCTCCACTCCATCGGGCTAGGAGGGAAATTATGTACAATGTTGGTAGGGTGTTGAAGCCTAAGTTCGCTTCGACTCCCTCTTTGTTATGTTACGGTTGTTCTTCCTCCTTGAATTACAACCACCCACAAGCTTAACCAAGGCTTACCTACCTCATCACTATTGGAGCTAGGGGAAATTGTGTATGTTGTGTACGGTCCTATATGAGGCCGCCACTCAAGTAAAGAAAATGTATGTATGTTGTGCTCGGGCTTATATCACCCCGGCACTCCCTAAGTGAAGTTCATGTACTCTAAGAAGAGTGAAATTAGGTTGTGTATGTTATAAAGTGAAGTGTGTTGTTATGTTGAGTGTGCTAACCTTGTGTCTGTATTCTATTAATGGATGTTTGCTTATAAGCGTGATATGTGTGTGAGTTTGTGCATGTTTGAAATAAACCAACCGCATGCTAAGACGACAAATAGTTGTGCGTGGCCCGGTAGCATGCGGGCTGCGGGATTACCATACCAGCAAAGGTGCTGACCCCCTTTGGGGGCTCCCATACTTTTCAGGTACAAGGAACTGGAAGCCGTTCGAGAGTAGGACGGGGTAGTGTTTGTATGTGGTAGTCATGAGAATTGTGGATGTATTATAGGTGTAGTAAGACCGAAAATGTATCGGCGTTAGTTGGTAATTACTCGGTACAGTTGTAAAGTAAGTGTATAATGAATGTTGGACATGGAACGGGATTAATGTAGTTGCTCGGGAGTTTAGTCCATCAGACTGGTACAATGTATGTATGTTAGCCTTGTAGCCACGTGGGTGGCTAACGGCGTGTACACCAAAGAGTTAAGTTATGTTGGGAGTTGTGATTTCCGCTGCAACGTGTTGTTAAGTGTGTTTTAGTAGTTGGGGTGTTACAAAAGTGGTATCAGAGCGAAGTAATCGCTCTGATGACTGAGTTACCGAGCTTAGGAAGTACCGAGTTAAGAGTTTAGTACTTTGGGTTAAGGGTTGAGTGATAGCGTGAGAAGTACGCTAGTTAGGGAACACCAGTGTGTACTGGATACCTACGATATCCATCCCGCCCTCCACAAACCCTATTTATAACTCGGAAAAATGCCAGAGAATGAAAGTCCTCTCTTACCCGGGATACCCGATCTGGCTGTTATTAGTATCCTTATAAGTGCGGAGACCTGTCCTCCTCGGCAGATTCCGAAGGGCGTGAACCCCGAAGACGTTCCATTTGAACATATTAACCGCTCTTGTTAGCAAAAGTGAAGAATCATAAGAGAATGGAATTCCCAGCACCCTGGGTCGACGTGCGAAGCAGTCGAGGACAACCAGCTTGCAAGCACTAACCGTGCAACAGTGGAGAAGTGAAGTAGTAGAATCCGAGACTAGTGTCTGCGGGACTACAATGTTAACTAATACACCAACGGTACACCAACCGATTAAGGAACTACAACGTAGTACAAGGAGAATACGATGCTAAGAAAAGGGGCCCCCAGAATGGGAAACACCCTAGTTAATGGATGTCGTGTGATGACAGTGAGAAGTACCCAGAGGATTCATTGTTAAGACTGTAAGATCAAGTAAGGGCCAGCAAGGCCATTGATGTTAGTGCGGAAGAAAACAATACCGCAACCAGTGTGTATTGAACCGAAAACCAGCCAGCATGGCGCACTTGCCATGGCAAGTGCTGCTACAACAAAGTTGTGTGGGAGATTTTTAACAACTACCGGTAATTAGTAAAGTACCATGAAGTTAAGTGAGATCATCCTAACCGTGGAAGGGCTTAATAGCCTGACCTCTGTACTTGGAAATACACCAGTCAGCAAGAAGCTAGACTTGGTTAAGGCAAGGAAACGTTGTAAAACCACAAAAAATTTTCTTTCAACCTAAAATCATTTTCAAAACCGTTTTCAAAACCAATTTTCTTTCAAACCCACTTTACTTCCAACTTCCTTTTAAAACCAGACCAGAAGACCTACACCGGCCTCAGTGCCACATGGTAGGTAAGTTGTACCCAGTTTACTTTCGAATAACCGGATGGAAACCGGTAAACCCAAGGGCAACGACCCGAGGAATGGATTGAGTTCATAATAATACAACGGTGGATAAACTTTCCCTGGATTAAGTTCGGGAAGCACGGAATGCATATTATCACGGGATAATATAAGGGAGTTAACAACAGAATACTTCACCTAGGCGTGTGACGGACACTACAAGTGTACCAACAGTAATGTGGGACGACCGCACTCCGATAGGAGCTCGTGGGCCTGACAAACCTTCTTATGGGGTAGTCGGGCAAGTAGTAATGTATCAGTAGGATACCCCACGTATGTATACGAGTGGAGTCTGGAACACGGGAAGTAGTCGACTCCATACTACGGTCCGAAGTAAAAGTCAAGCAAGTAATAAACTACCATCGAATGGTTGAAGTAAAGGAACCCAGTCAAGTTAAGAGTACTAAAGGGAATTAGTAAGTTTATTTTAAGGAAATATTTAAAGGTGAATGAGTGCGAAATGCACTGGTTAGTAAGTAAAGACGTCACACATGTCTTAAGAATCCTGAAGGATGAACATAATAGCTGGAGTAAGTACCCAGCCTACATATGGCGAGGCAAATGCCTACAATGGATATGTTAATGTGCAATGATCGGGAAGAGACTCCCGAGATATCAATTTCACTAAAGAGGATATTTAGCCCAACAAAGAACGCAGAGCGAAGTAGTAAATTAAACATACAAATGAGTGCAAGCCAGATGAAATGGCATAACTTAGTAACACCCAGGAACTATCCTTAAAAGGGTGTTTGGATCAACAATGGTTGAATGAGATAACGTGGCAGAAACGCAAGGGTTGAAACTAACACCTGGATTAAGCATAAGTTGTCAGGAAGAAGTCTGACATCCTTGAAGGAGCATCCCATGAAAGGAACGACGACCTTGTCATGGAGCCCAATACAACCTATAAACCGTGTAATATGTACGGAGAAGTAAACGTGTGTGAACAGCCTACAATGAGTAGAGCTCGAGACAATAAGGCTTATAAGCCACAAGTGGAATGTGTTAAGAAAATGTTATTGATCACAGAGATTCATGTTATATAAGTAAGTAAGTGGATAACGAACCACTGCTTCAAGAGTGGGGATACCTCATGATATGTGAGACCGCAACAGCGGTAGTTATGTGAATTAAGTTCAGGGAATGTGTTAAGAGTTGACCATGTTGTTACTACAAAAAGAGTTGTACCAGTTGTGGAGACTGAAAGAGTGATAAGTCGAATAGCAACCACCATTACGTGTGGGATGCTAGATGTGAAATGAACAACGCTCAAGGAGCATAAAGACTCGAAGAATAGCGTATTCAGCAACCAGCCAAATAAATGGCGAAACACAGTGGAATGGTGGAAGCTAATATAATGACGGATGCAGTGTAAGCTAATGTTATACAATGAGTGAAAGCACGGACCGCAGCAAGCGACCGTTGCATAAGTATTGTTAAATAATAATGTGGCAATAAGACCAGTTATGAGTGAAACTCAATGGACATACAAGTAAGTGATGAAACGCAGACTGGACAATGATCCAGTAGTTAGTACTATGTGATAAAGAACTCAGTGTGAATTCCTATTGCAATCGCATAAGAGACTTACTGTCAAGAGTTTACGCCTCTGCACTCTGTATGACTGAGTGTTTTGGTATTGCACTTGCGCGGTAATGATCGAGAGAGATAGCTAGGAAGTTGGGAAATGTTAAATGTGATGGAAGGACAAAACTTATGGTGTGATAAAACCGATGCATAAGAGAAGCACGGTCGTACCAATCAAAGAATACTTGATTGAGAATAAGTTACTACAGTAACACGATTATTAAATATCGGTATAGAATATACCACAAGTGTTGGAAATAACCGAGAGAGTACTACGCGCTTGGTAGTTACTCAAACTCAACTGACAGTGAGTCGGAAGAAATCAAGTAAGTCATTGGGGAATACAATAAATTATCATGGAAGTGAATAGAAAGTGTGTAACTCACCGAATTCGCTCACGGTAAGAAATACCACGCGTCGGTTGAGAAACCGTTATTACCAAGATGAAGGTGATAATCGGAGATGTACAATACAATAAGAATAATGTATGGGGCAAACTAAGCTCTAAAGTTATCAACAGTTGTGCAGCAGAGAAACTAGTGAGCCAGCAATTCAAGTGTTAAATGTGTGTAGTGAACATGAGTGGATGGCTAATTATTAACGCCTAGAAGTTTCACAGGCCAGAATCGAAACTGGTTATGAATTAAATAAACTCTAAGGAGAATTCTTGGTTAGGGACTAAACCGCCAGTATGGCTAAGATCCTCAAAGCAGAACACATTGTATAATAAACCGCATGGAGATAAATCACTTCACGACGGCAGAACGTTATAAACCAGTGATTAAGTGATTGATTACGTGGGCGTAATCCCTTTTAAGGGGGGTAGAGCGTGAAACCGTTTAGTGTGTTTTACCGTACAAGTGTACGTGAACTGTGGTGTGCATAGCACAAAATGATTTGTTTGATGATTGGTGCGTGTGTTACATAAACATACGCATTCATTCATGGTTTAATTATGGTAATTGCGCACTGAAGATGCGAATACCATTGTGATAAATGTGTTTATTTTGTTAACAGTTGTGTGCGAAAGTATAAGTATAAGGGAGTAGAAAAACTCCCGGGGGAACTAAGACCCGACTATGTATGTTCATATAATACTAAATGTAAAACCGTATATTGTATTTTGATAAAAGTATATATATATACAGTGTTGTGAATTATGAAGGGGTATGAAACCGACATAGAACCTAGTGAGAATTGAATTCCCTAGGTAACTTGGAGAAAGTTGAATTTGGATGACGATTGATAGACGGAGTTCTATCCCTTGGAGATGTAATGATTATGACTAGATGGAGTACAAGATAGGAAATGGTACATGCTTGAATTAGTTGCTGTTTGAAAATGAAGTGGGAGGTGAAACTTGATTATCATGAGATCAAGGGAAGCCGAACACAAATTGGGGTGGAAAGATAGTTCAACACTGATGCTGATCACATCAGGGTTGGATGACTCTTGAAACTCCCTATAAGTGGTCACAAATAATCACGTTAAAGATAAGATGCAGTTAACATAATTGGACTTGGAGTTGCATTGAGTTTTCAAAAGAATTTTAAATTGGGTTTCAAATTTCCAATTGGTACTTTCAAGACTTCAATTAATATCTCTAAGATTCTTAAGTGGTATTTTCAAAGGAAGGACTACTTTTACTTGACCTTGTAAAAGGATCTTCAATTGGTATTTTCCAATAAAGGATTTCATTCCACTTAACCTCATATAGAGTATTTTCGTATTACTTGCTCACGAGCTGAGGACGTATGAGCCTTTGTCTTCGGACCGGTGACATGAGAAGATATTTTAAAGATGTATGCAATTGTTTTGATCTCCCAAAGGAACGGGGACCAGAGTGTCCATCGCGACCGGTTCTGCGGGATCACAGTGTATATGTACTCAGCATGGGTCTCGAACCCATGAAGAGATGGAAAAGGAATTTCTGGTTGATATACATGCTATGACATGTTGTGTGTATGTGTAATAATTATTATTTTGACCTTGAGTCCTAATGTGGTTAAGTTCCGGAAGTGTTATGTTATCAACCTATGTGTCTAAAGGATGTGGTGTTATCAAGACCTAGGGTCTAAATGTTGTTATGTTACCCAGACCAAGAGTCTAAGGGTTGTTACGTATGTGCAAATGTTGTTAAGGTACCCGGACCAATAAGTCCGAGGATACTATGTAAGTATGTTTATGTTATGTTATGTATGTATGGATGTGGATGTGTTACCCGGACCGTTAAGTCCGAGGATGTGATATAGAGTATGTTGGAGTATGGAAGTTTTGTTATGCAAGTAATCCCTGTGTTCTAATTCAAGGGATGCTAGGGAAGTGTGAACTTCGAGGACGAAGTTCTTTTAAGGGGGGTAGATTGAAATACCCAAACCTTAATGCGTTAATTAATATGTAATTATAATTTTCTAAGGCTAATTAAGTGCTTAAGATCAATGGTGAAGAAATGAAAACCAAAAAGAAAAAGAAAATGCGTAAAAGTCACAAAACGTGAAAACGCGTATTTAATTATTTTAGGAGGTACATAACCTTTATTAGGGTTATAAATATATTTTTATACCTTAATTACACATTAAGAACATGTGGGAAAAATTCCGGAAGAAAACGGATCCAAACAATGCGTTTAAACGCTAACGGAGTCTTAGAGCGCGTTTTTCGAGAAAACCCGAAAACGTGACTTTAAACAGTTTAAATGACCCCGTAAAAATAATAGTTGATTATGTAACTATAATTAAACATTAATGGGAGTTTAATAACCATTAAAAATTAAAGGAATGAGAAAATTCCGGAAAACGGTCCCCGTTAGTGAATAGTGCTAAACCGGGTAAATAAACAAGCGTTTTCTGTTAAAAGACGAAAATGCTCCAGTATGTTTATATTAGTGGGCCGGTTTTATTAATGTAGACAGCCCACCCACACATGACTAGTTAGCTAATTTATTAAGTCAAGAGAGAGCCAAAATAACAAAGGGCACAAATACCCCTCACTCTCTCTCTCTCCTTCCTTACTTTTCTTTTCCCCTCTCTTTCCTTTTCTCTTTCCTCTCTTTCCTTTCCCAGCCGGCTCCTTCCTCCCTCTCTGCCGATGGAGTTCTCCTCCACAAGCCAACAATGGCTTCCTCACTTCTTCTTCATCTCCAAGCTCCATTTGAGCTCCAAATCAAAAATAAATCACATATTCTTCTTCCTCTCATCTTCCTCTATCATCCTCTCTTTTCAAAATTCCAAAAGGATGAAGTTGACCTCCATTGGTTTTCCCCATTTGAAGAGAAAATGGCACCAATGAGAAGCTTGGAGTCTCCTCTTCCTTCTAAGGTAAAAATTTCCAAGAGAAAGTCATTTTTCCTTCAACTCTTGGTGTAATCAATTTTTCACCATTTTTGATACCTTGTTTTCTCCTTGTTCTTGAGCTCCAAATTGATCCTTCAATGGTGGAGAAGTTCCCCTCTTGATTCAAGGGTGAAAATCCCTCTTGAAAGCTTCACAAAGGTAAACCCTAACCTTGTGCTCTAGCCCTTTGATTGAATTGAAATATTGCAAGGGTTTAGATAATTAATTGAGTGTGTTTTGTGTTCTTGAATGTTGGGATGGAGTTTGGAAACTCCATGCCCTCTAAACCGATTTTGGAGAAGATATGGAGCAGAGGAGAATTAAGGAAACTGTGAACTTAAGGTAAGGAATCCACCTTAAACCTTGTTATAATTGTTTAAGTGTTTGGGATGGGTAAACAAATTAATGAACCCAATTGTGGATTGAAATATATTTGGAATGTGTTCAATTGATGTTAGAAAAGGTTTGTGAATTAATGTGAATGGAGGGCCTTTAGAGCCAAATGTTTTGAGTTTGTGATTGATATTGTGGTTATGGTTTATGGTGATTGTATTGTTGTTGATGAATTTGAGGATTGTGTTAAGTGCTGTTAGGACCCTTGAAAGGGTGTGGCTAGATTAGGGATGAAAATGATGGAAATTGATGAGGAGATGTGTAGAGTTTATGGGGAGTTATGGCGAAATTTTGGTAGAAAATGAGTGTTTTTGACTCTTTTATTTGGTGATTTTTTTGGTTTTTTAATGTGTGTATGATGCGTTAAAACCCCGTGGAATGTGTTTTCGATGGGCTATTTTGCTACTATAGTTATGTTTTGTGGGGGATTTGTGGCTTGGTTCTAGTTGTTTTCCGTAATGGATTTTGCAGTTTTCGGAATGTCCTAACATGTGTCCGAACATTGAAGTTCGGACATCATACGACGGCAAATTTTCAGAACTCTCGACTTATGTCCGAACATGCAAGGTCGGACGCATGTTCGGACCAACCTTTGTTTTTGCATAACTTTTTCGTTTGAACTCCGTTTTGAGTGCCGTTTGCGGCGTTGGATTCCTCTTTTCGAGTACTATCTGTTTTGACATGTTTTGGCATATGTTTATGTATATTTTGCTTTTAAAATGACCGATAATCTTTTGAACTCCATTTTTGTGTGCTTCAGCCTTCTAATGATAGGGGATTGGGTGGTAATGGTTTTGGATGATGTTTAGGCCTTTTTTGGTGACATTTAAAGGCCTTAAAATGTGTAAACAAGTGTTAGGTTTGATGTGAGAGTTGTGAACTTAAGATCACGAGAGTAAAATTAAGTATAACGGGATTAACTATGGGCGCACTAGTCGTTTAACAATTGTATTGCCCCGATTTAATGGAAACAAATGTAATGTTACCAGTTTTCAAAGATTATTCAAGGAACCTAGAGAACGCAATAGAGTGGACCTTGGTGACAGGTATGGTTTTCTTGCAACCTGTGTCCTACCGGATTACACCGGCTTGTATGCCAATGTGTTTTCTGTGTGTTTGCCACCTTGCAAGATAAAGCATGAAATGAGTTTACAGTAATTCATTATTGTGGTGTAATTAATTCCGATACCGCTTAACCTTAGTTATGTGTTAAATAATAGTTAACCGACCTTAGGTTCACATAAGAGATCGGTATTCGGAATAAACGTCCCAACCCATGGGAACGTTCTAACTACGGCTATCCATGCGTTATTGTATGTTGTGACTATGCGTGATGTATGTGACTTGTTTAATATGTTGTTGATGTTGGATACTGTTATCCGTGTTGTTGAAATGGGATATGATTTCCCTTATGTGTCTAACCGAGTTAGTAACACTATGTGACGTATGTATGTGATAAGTTCCATAAGGGAACCTCTAACTAATAAGTATATGTTATGTATGGAGAGGAATCCGGGTGTCCCGGTCGCGCGTATTGTTTGGGAGTTAATATATATGTGAATTTACTCCCATCCTGTTATGTTAGGGTTGTTTTCCTTCATTGGATTTTGACCTCCCACTAGCTTAGCCAAAGCTTACCTACCCGACCTCCACATCGGGCTAGGAGGGAAATTATGTACAATGTTGGTAGGGTGTTGAAGCCTAAGTTCGCTTCGACTCCCTCTTTGTTATGTTACGGTTGTTCTTCCTCCTTGAATTACAACCACCCACAAGCTTAACCAAGGCTTACCTACCTCATCACTATTGGAGCTAGGGGGAAATTGTGTATGTTGTGTACGGTCCTATATGAGGCCGCCACTCAAGTAAAGAAAATGTATGTATGTTGTGCTCGGGCTTATATCACCCCGGCACTCCCTAAGTGAAGTTCATGTACTCTAAGAAGAGTGAAATTAGGTTGTGTATGTTATAAAGTGAAGTGTGTTGTTATGTTGAGTGTGCTAACCTTGTGTCTGTATTCTATTAATGGATGTTTGCTTATAAGCGTGATATGTGTGTGAGTTTGTGCATGTTTGAAATAAACCAACCGCATGCTAAGACGACAAATAGTTGTGCGTGGCCCGGTAGCATGCGGGCTGCGGGATTACCATACCAGCAAAGGTGCTGACCCCCTTTGGGGGCTCCCATACTTTTCAGGTACAAGGAACTGGAAGCCGTTCGAGAGTAGGACGGGAGTGTTTGTATGTGGTAGTCATGAGAATTGTGGATGTATTATAGGTGTAGTAAGACCGAAAATGTATCGGCGTTAGTTGGTAATTACTCGGTACAGTTGTAAAGTAAGTGTATAATGAATGTTGGACATGGAACGGGATTAATGCGTAGTTGCTCGGGAGTTTAGTCCATCAGACCGGTACAATGTATGTATGTTAGCCTTGTTAGCCACGTGGGTGGCTAACGGCGTGTAACACCAAAGAGTTAAGTTATGTTGTGAGTTGTGATTTCCGCTGCAACGTGTTGTTAAGTGTGTTGTTAGTAGTTGGGGTGTTACAAGGGATGAGATGGGATACGAATACGATAGGAATTCCTCATTTCTAATTAAAACTAATGAATCAATGGTACCAAATATCATTACCAAAAGATAATTAGTGGACAGACAGAGACACATGTTTTCAAGAGGAAACGATTTAATTAATTAAAGTTTAAGACGTTTTTAATAGAACTTTTTTTGTCAGTGTTTCCATAGTATTGTAATGTCAAACCGATCGATAGCGGCTCTCCAACTTAAGAAAGTGTTTGTTTAAGGGAATCAGTAAATGAAAACTTAGTGATTCTGTTTAGTTATTTTACATCAGTTTTGATAAACTGAAAGAAAAAAAGTGATTATCCAGGTGAATTAGTCAAATGTGAATATTCACACCTAAATTGTGTTTGTTACTGATATCAATTATTGTCGACCAAACACAGTGAAAAATTACAGCAAACTTTATCATTTTAAATTAATTTTACATTTTCATTTTTGTTTCTAAACAGTGCAATGAAGTAGGTACTACCTAGTTTAGAGCATCCACAATAGCATATGAGTTCTTATATTATATTTGGTAAGAAACTTTTCATCCTACCTATCACTACAATAACTAAAACTCTTAACTCATTTCTTCTAAAAAGCAACCAATAGAAAGTTGTGAAAGTTATAGGAAAGTGTGAACAATAAGAGTTAAAAAGTACAATCCTTAACTAAGAACCTTGGAGAGAGAATTTGAGTTGAATCAACACATTGTGGAGGTTTTTTCTTTGAGCATGTCTTGCCTACAACCAATTGTAGCCAGACGTGGCTACATCCAGCACCCTGGGCGCGCGCGACTTGTTTTTTTTTTAACCCCACGCCCTTTTGTTTTTTTTAATTTTTTCAAAATCTTTAAATTATTGTAACTTTTAATATATAAGTCCAAAATGAAAAAAAATTATATCATTGTTCTCTTAAATTCAAGCTCTTCAAAACAAGATCAGTTATGAATATATTTTGACAACTTAAAAAAATAAATTATTTTTACATGTATAATGCACAGAACGTAAAAGAAAACTTGTACAGATGGTCATACAAACATGTACAAATGTTCACTAAAACATGTACATTCTCACGTAAAAACATATACATCCTCATATTAAAAACATATAGATAGTCATATAAACCTGTACGAATAATTAAATATGTACATCCTTAAATTAAAACATGTACATATAAGAAAGAACACTTGTACAGACGGTCATACAAACATGTACAGATGTTAATTAAAACATATACATTCTCATAATTGAACATGTACATTCTCACATTTGAACATGTACATCGTCACATTAAAACATGTACATTCTCACATTAAAACATGTACATTCCCACATTAAAGTATATAACGGTTTCCAAATAGATTACCTTAACCTCACACACCCTAAAACGTTGAAGGTATTTTTAAGGTTTGTAGTGGCAGACCCTAAACCCGTGACCACAAACCCTAAAAACCTGTCGAGTTAGTTGCTACAATGTAAAGTATAGAACGGTTTCCAAATAGATTACCTTACCCCCCAAAACACCCCAAAACCACCCTAGGATAGCTAAAAACGTCGAAGGCATTTTTAGGGTTTGCAGTTGCGGGTTTAGGGTCTAATGACCCTAAACCCGCTACCACAAACCCTAAAAACCTGTCGAGTTAGTTGCTACAATATAAAGTACAAAACAAATTCCAAATAGATTACCCTACCCCCCAAAACACCCCAAAACCCACCCTAGGATAGCTAAAAAACGTCGAAGTTAGACCATAAACCCGCCACTACAAACCCTAAAAACCTGTCGAGTTATTGCGATGATGTACACGTTTTTACGTGTGGATGTAATGAACATTTGTACAGGTTTGTATGATCATATGTACAAATTTTTTTTACGTTTTGTGCATTATACATGTAAAAATAATTTTTTAAAAGTTGTCAAAACATATCTATGACTGGTCTTATTTTGAAGAGCTTGAATTTATATGAACATTGATATAATTTTTTTTCATTTTGGACCTATATATTAAAAGTTGCAATAATTTAAAGATTTCGAGATTAAAAAAAATTAAAAAAAGAAAAAACAAAACGGCGTGGGTTCATAAAAAAAATGGAACGGAACGGCTGGATGTACATCCAGATGTAGCCTAGAATTATGGTTTTTTTTCCTTAATGACACATAGGTGGATTCCTCTCTATTGTGGATGCTCTTATAGTACTACATATTTCATGTTTTGCTCTATCCGAAAACTATGCCACAACAAATGTTATTCTATATACAGAAAGTGACACCCTAGTACGTTGTTCATTTCTTTTTAAAAAAATATGAACGTACACAAAAAACTACTCTCTTATGACCCTGTACAACCGGAAGCATATAGCATCGTGCATCCGTTCGTTGATGTTGCATTTTCTATTTTGTGACAGTTTTTATTTTCATATTTTCTTCTTTAGAATTATACAAAACAAATTACTTTAACTTCTTCATTAATTATAATTATTTCAACAATTTATGGTTTTAAAAGATTCATCTCTCTTAAATATTTACAAACACGTTCGTGTGGTAACTATCATCGATCTTTCTTCTATTTCTTTTTTCTCCTTGTTATTGTTGCAATTATTATCGTTCTTCTTCTCTCTTTTTTTCTCCTCGTTCTTGTCACAATTATCAATGTTCTTCTTCTCTTTTTTTTCCTACTCTACTCTCTGTCAGTTCGAATTAAACTCAAATCAGTCCAAAAAATTTCACTACCGGCATCAATGAATAAATCGACAGAATTGAATGATGAAGAATCATGGAAACTTCTCAATGTCGTAACCACGTGTAAGCTATATAACCATCGATCTCTTCATTTTTTTACAAGTACACGATAGATTTTACTTTTCTGACATTACTTTCATCTTCAACCAATTGGCCGCCGGTGAGAAAAAATGTTAGTACAATTTGTCTGTTTAAATTTGGATTACCATTTTAAAAACTTTCAAGTATGTGTTCAAATACTATGTACTACTTGTTCAAGTTTTAACACACATTGTTCAAAAGTTACTTCATATTGTTCCATTTTTTAAGTGAAAGTTTATATTCAAAGATATAAAATTAGTTGTTCAATCTTTTTGAACCATATGTTCAATTATTTTTTACAAATTTTTCACAAATGTGATACTAGTTGTTCATCCAAAAATTTATCGTAAAATAATGTCAATATAATTATACCATTTATATTTCTTTTGCCATTTTTCTGAACATCAATTGCATGTTTATATTAGCAATGCACGTTGTTCAACATTTTAAACTATTTGTTCAAAATTATTTCATGCTCTTACTAAAATTTGCTCAAATGATTTTTTCTCCATTTTGAAACATCAATTACATGTTCTTATTAGCAATACATGTTGTTCAACATTTTAAACCATTTGTTCAACATTTTAAACCACTTGTTCAACATTTTAAACCATTTGTTCAATAGTTTGAACCATTTGTTCAACATTTTAAACCATTTATTCAAAAAAATTATGTTGTTTATAATGCTTATATTAAAATTTCAAACTAGTTTTTATGGAAAATTATATAATAAAAGAATATTAATACAATTTTCCTCTAAAACCAAGATTTTTTAACTTTAACGTTTAATACATCTTTTAGAATTATTTGTTTTAAACTTTCAGATTTTCCTCTAAAACCGAGATTTTTTAACTTTAACAATTACTAATTTTTTTAGAATTATTTGTTTGGAATTTCTCAGAATTTTTTTAAGATAATTTTTTTTAGAATTATTTGTTTTAAACTTCAAGATTTCCTCTAAAACTTAGATTCTTTCAAATTATTTTTTCGCCATTTTGAAACATCAATTACATGTTCTTATTAGCAATACACGTTGTTCAACATTTTAAACCATTTGTTCAACATTTTAAACCATTTGTTCAACATTTTAAACCATTTGCTCAATATTTTAAACCATTTGTTCAATATTTTAAACTATTTGTTCAAAATTTATCTTATTTTGTTTATAAAATTTGATCATATTAAAATTTCAGACTAGTTTTATGGAAATTATATAATAAAAGAATATTAGTATAATTTTTCTCTAAAACTAAGATTTTTTTACTAAACAATTAATAAAGTTTTTAGAATTATTTATTTTAAACTTTCAGTTTTAGATTTTTTAACTTTAACTATTACTAATTTTTTTAGAATTATTTGTTTGAAATTTTTCAGAATTTGTTTTGAAGATAAAAAATTTTAAAAGTATTTGTTTTAAACTTCAAGATTTTCCTCTAAAACTTAGATATTTTTACTTTAACAATTACTAAATTTTTTAGAATTATTTGTTTTAAACTTCTAGATTTTTCTTAAAAACTGAGAATCTTTTGCTGAACGGTTATTAGGTTTAACTAATTAAAAATTCAATTTTAAGAACAAAAAGAGAAAATCTTTTAACTATATCAAATACACGTCACGTATCCAGGTTACTTTTTTTCTCCATGCGTACACCGGAGGCACGATGCTCTGTACTTCCGGTTGTATAGTAGAATTTGCCGAGATCAATAAATAGACGAAAAATACGGAGCTGGGGAAATACTAAGTTACGTCAAGAAACTACTCAAAAGAAAAATGCAAACAGACAACCCTAATGAAAATACATTGAAGAGTGATAAATAGACAGAGCAAAAACTTTGAATATCCTCATGAGCTAAGGATATGTTTGATCTACCTAAGCATCTACGGTTAGGATCAAATATATATAATCTTTACCAAATAATGGAGCTAATAATGAAACAGATGTTGAATTATATGATCCTTTTAATATCACGTTTTTGATTTGATACGGCTCACTTGTAATAATCGATTTACAAGGCAACCCGCCACAAATATGTATGTGGACCATCCAATTACTTAAGCTTTTTGTTGTTACCACAAGAGTGAAACCGCCAAACCCGTATTTGAAATAGGTATTTCCAAAATCAAGAACATTTCAAAGTCAGGAATCTCTTAAATGAATACATAAACTAGAAAAAATTTTATAAAAATACCGAATGAAAAAAAAAATTACATGCGGTGGTCGTTTTTGAAAAAAATTACGCGGGTGTACCAACCCCTTGCAAAGAAGCAGCCACGGTACTGTGGCAGCTTGCCAGAAACCGCCACGGGACCACGGCTCCTTCCGCATTTTTTTTCTTGAAGCAGCCACGCGTTTGGGGCGGCTTCTGACTTATCTGCTGGAAGGAGCCGTAATATTGGGGCGGCTTCTTTGCAATTTCGTCCAGAAATTTTTTTTTTCCAACTTTTGAATCATTCGTGCTATGCTTTAACGGTTCCAGAACTTGACCAAATTTTGTACGATGATAGTTGAACAGTTATACTACGGATCTAAGTCATTTATCTGGAGTTTTAGGACCATACGGGACCCACGTGACTTCATATAAATGGCACCAGAGTTAACGTTTTCTCTGTTTTTAACTTTTCGGGCAATGTCATATTTTATGTTATTAACCAGTTTTGTATTGATATTAAAGTCCTATGATGCATTTACAGCCGTTATAACTTCTTACAGAATTAAGACGACTTCATTGGGTTGGTCATTTGAGCTAGCGTTTTTTTCAATTTTTCAATAAGAGCGCACATTTATGTTATACACTCAACATAAAACACACTTCATTGGTACTTAGAAAAAATTACATTTTTTGTGTGCTTGCTAAAGGCACAACCTGTCTATGCAGGAGCATATATAACATCTGAAAACCACAATCAATTATACCCTCTGTTAGGGCAGTTCCTCCTATTATGACCTGTTTGTAAACAATGTCGACAACGTCTACGTTCTGTACTCGTTTCATTTTCATCCATTTCATTCTGAAGCCTAGAATACCTAGGTCTTCCCCTGACAGTCCGAATGGCATCTGGTGCTGGTACCACCTTAACCCCTGTATATGCTGGCCAGTTTTCTTCATTACCTAGCGGTGTAAAAGGATCACCGCCATATGCCTCGATCATTGTGTCCAACTTGTACACCGGGTGCACGTAATTTTCCCATAACAAACCGGTTCTGCAACACACGGCCATGACATGGGAGCATGGGTATTTGAACGCTTGCCACTCCCCACACTCACAGCTCAGATCATCGAAGTCAACCTTGTACTTCCCTCGGTTCCTCCTCATAGCCATTGAGCCAAAATCTTCGACCTCGTACACTGGGTCGATCTCATTGTAGCGGGTTACATTGTGACTGTTAGACAGTCTACGGTTTTCTTCAATCTTAGAAGTCGCAAGATCCGTATACAATGTGGAACCCGCTATTTGTTGGCCGTTGTATGTGTCAAGGTTGTCATTAAATAAGTTACCAACTTGTACAGTGTGCTGGTAACAATGGCGGTGATGGGTAGAGTTCGGACACTCTTTAGCACTCCGTTGATGCATTCGACCAGATTGGTTGTCATGTGGCCCCACCTCCTTCCTTCATCATATGCCCTAGACCACTTCTCAAATGGCAGGTCGTTGAAGAATCGCTCAATGTCGGTATTCTGAGATATTAGGTGATTATATCTTCTCTGGACATGATGCCTTCTAAATTCGTACGCTAAATACATGATAATAAGTCAATGTTAAACATTGAAAATACTCAATTTAATTATTGAAGTACATTAATTGAAATATTAGGATACCTGTGTTGATCAGATACTTCTTCAACCTTTTGTTTTTGAACCTTGAGTTAAAATTCGATGCAATATGTCTTATGCAGTAGAAATGGTGAGCCATTGGGGGTCTCCATAAATTGTCTGACTCCACGATGCTTATTATAGCAGGTGCACGATCTGTAATTATTGACACATCGTTCCTTTGACCGATGACATGCAACCTTACCTTGTCGAGGAAGTACATACAACAAAATTATACCTGTTGCATTCGCTATAGTTGAGTCTGAAGATTTGGATTCTTGGAAGTACTTCCTCGACAAGGTAAGGTTGCATGTCATCGGTCAAAGGAACGATGTGTCAATAATTACAGATCGTGCACCTGCTATAATAAGCATCGTGGAGTCAGACAATTTATGGAGACCCCCAATGGCTCACCATTTCTACTGCATAAGACATATTGCATCGAATTTTAACTCAAGGTTCAAAAACAAAAGGTTGAAGAAGTATCTGATCAACACAGGTATCCTAATATTTCAATTAATGTACTTCAATAATTAAATTGAGTATTTTCAATGTTTAACATTGACTTATTATCATGTATTTAGCGTACGAATTTAGAAGGCATCATGTCCAGAGAAGATATAATCACCTAATATCTCAGAATACCGACATTGAGCGATTCTTCAACGACCTGCCATTTGAGAAGTGGTCTAGGGCATATGATGAAGGAAGGAGGTGGGGCCACATGACAACCAATCTGGTCGAATGCATCAACGGAGTGCTAATGAGTGTCCGAACTCTACCCATCACCGCCATTGTTACCAGCACACTGTACAAGTTGGTAACTTATTGTAATGACAACCTTGACACATACAACGGCCAACAAATAGCGGGTTCCACATTGTATACGGATCTTGCGACTTCCAAGATTGAAGAAAACCGTAGACTGTCTAACAGTCACAATGTAACCCGCTACAATGAGATCGACCCAGTGTACGAGGTCGAAGATTTTGGCTCAATGGCTATAAGGAGGAACCGAGGGAACTACAAGGTTGACTTTGATGATCTGAGCTGTGAGTGTGGGGAGTGGCAAGCGTTCAAATATCCATGCTCCCATGTCATGGCCGTGTGTTGCAGAACCGGTTTGTTATGTGAAAATTACGTGCACCCGGTGTACAAGTTGGACACAATGATCGAGGCATATGGCGGTGATCCTTTTACACCGCTAGGTAATGAAGAAAACTGGCCAGCATATACAGGGGTTAAGGTGGTACCAGCACCAGATGCCATTCGGACTGTCAGGGGAAGACCTAGGTATTCTAGGCTTCAGAATGAAATGGATGAAAATGAAACGAGTACAGAACGTAGACGTTGTCGACATTGTTTACAAACAGGTCATAATAGGAGGAACTGCCCTAACAGAGGGTATAATTGATTGTGGGTTTCAGATGTTATATATGCTCCTGCATAGACAGGTTGTGCCTTTAGCAAGCACACAAAAAAATGTAATTTTTTCTAAGTACCAATGAAGTGTGTTTTATGTTGAGTGTATAACATAAATGTGCGCTCTTATTGAAAAATTGAAAAAAAACGCTAGCTCAAATGACCAACCCAATGAAGTCGTCTTAATTCTGTAAGAAGTTATAACGGCTGTAAATGCATCATAGGACTTTAATATCAATACAAAACTGGTTAATAACATAAAATATGACATTGTCCGAAAAGTTAAAAATAGAGAAAACGTTAACTCTGGTGCCATTTATATGAAGTCACGTGGGTCCCGTATGGTCCTAAAACTCCAGATAAATGACTTAGATCCGTAGTATAACTGTTCAACTATCCGTACAAAATTTGGTCAAGTTCTGGAACCGTTAAAGCATAGCACGAATGATTCAAAAGTTGGAAAAAAAAAATTTTCTAGACGAAATTGCAAAGAAGCCGCCCCAATATTACGGCTCCTTCCAGCAGATAAGTCAGAAGCCGCCCCAAACGCGTGGCTGCTTCAAGAAAAAAAATGCGGAAGGAGCCGTGGTCCCGTGGCGGTTTCTGGCAAGCTGCTTCTTTGCAAGGGGTTGGTACACCCGCGTAATTTTTTTCAAAAACGACCACCGCATGTAATTTTTTTTTTAATTCGGTATTTTTATGAAAATTTTCCTAATCCATCGAATCCAAAACCTCACAGATAGAGTTTATCAATATTGATATGGAACAGCAACAACCTAGTTAGGCTAATTAATTAATCAAACATCTAACGTGCAGAGATGGGAATTTCCCATTCTAACTAAACTAGTAATTAATTAATGGTACTACGTACTACTAAACGATAAGAAGACAGACAGGGCACATGAATTCATCAAGTGCAACCCATTTAATTTACGTTAATAAGGCATTCAATGTATATTTTTGTGTTTAGCGTACTAAAATGTCAAACCGATAGCGGCTCTTCAACTCAAATACAGCATTTTATTATATTGGAGTGTGTACGTACTAGCTAGTAGTACTATATGTTTCCTGTAAAGTTTCGTCGCAAAACCATGCCACAACGAATATTATTCTAATTAAAGAGTCATGAAATTTATACCGAAAGTGACGTAATACTAACCTATCTATTCTCGGTTTCCATCTGTATTGAAGTTAACACATTGGCCGTACGTGTATTTAGAGTGTGGAAAGTCTATGGGGATTTCAAATTTTAATATTTCAGACCGTGTTTATATAATGTCACTAGTAGAAAAAATGTTTTTAATGACGGTGTTTAAACCACGGTTAAAAGGAAAACCGTGGTTTAAAGTTTATAAACCACGGTTTTTATAGAAACCGTCGTTTAAGGTACACGCCAGAGTTCATATACCACGGTTTTTGGAGAACCGTCATATAGGTTACTGATATACCACGGTTTTCTGGGCAACCGTGGTATATAGTATATGCCAGAGTGAATATACCACGGTTCTTTGGGAACCGTCGTATATAGGGTACCTATATACCACGGTTCCTAGGCAACCGTCATTTATATTGCACATCTTACTATATTAAACCACGGTTTTTTTGTCAACCGTGGTATATAGTCTAGGCGGGATTTTTAATTTTCGGCCCAAATTTAACGCGGCTCTTTCTATCTATTCTCTTATATTCTCACGCTAATTTTGGAACCCAAACCGACGAAACTCTCCAACTCTTCTTCTTCATTCTCTTCAATGTCACGGTAATTTTGGAACCCAAACCGACGAACATGCTCTGCAACTCTTCTTCATTCTCTTCAACCTCACGGTAATTTTGGAACCCAACCGACGAACATGCTCTGCAACTCTTCTTCATTCTTTACAAGTTCACGGTAATTTTTGCAACCCTCACCGGCGCACAAGGAACATAATCCGTCCTCACTCATTCTCTTGTTTTTCGGTATTTTTTGCAGCTTACAACTAGAACAAGGAACACATGCTCTACATCATCTCCACTCAGTGCAATTTTCGCAACCATAACCGGCGAACAAGGAACATGGCCCCATTCTTCATTCTTCTCACGGTAATTTTGTAACCCACCGCGAACATGGAACATACTACGCCAGAGTTCTTCACTCATTATTTGCAACCCTAAATCGCAAACAAGGGGATACATGTTCTATAGCCTCTTCATTCTCTTTGTTGCTTGTTGAGATCTGTGAAGCGACGTTACTAAATCGCCGGCGATTTTGAAAAAGAGTTCATAGACTATAAACCACGGTTATAGTATAACCGTGGTTTATTCGTTGTTTATAGACATATACCACGGTTTTGACATTTAACCGTCGTATAAAATGACTTTATACCACGGTTCTGAACTTGACCGTCATTTAAAACCGGTGAGGACCGCGTCCAAAAACGGCCTTAAACGACGGTTATGTGCAAACCGTGGTATATAGTCTTCTTTTAAACGACGGTTTTCAACCGTGGTATATAGGCAATTTTCTATATACCACGCGAGCATAAACCACGGTTCCTAACCGTGGTATATAGGCAAAATAACCGTGGTTTAAAATATTTTTTCTACTAGTGTGTATGACACCGCTCAATTTGTTTCTTCTACTCAGGTTCAGTTTTCAAACTATACTAAAAGAGATGTAAAATTTGTTGAGTGAAGAGGTTAGGATATATAGTAGTTAGTTATTAGAGTTGTACTTAGTTTATATAGTGTATTACTACATATATAGTTGTCTATTTTATAAATAGACTAGACAACAATATTATTTGTGTAACATTTCCGTATGTAAATGAATGTGAAACACAACATGGTATCAAAGCAGAGTTTTCTTGCTTATTCTATCGACATTTTTTCCTAGTTTTCTTCTTCTTTCTTCATTTTTCCTTTTCTTTCTTCTTACGTGTTCATGTCGAAGCATGAAGAGGAGTACTCTTCCACATCTAGAAAAATTAAGAGCCCGGGTGGACAGAAAGGTTACTACGGCGGCAAAGCGCCAAATTCTTAGCGCCACGACGGGGAAGGAATACTCAGATCCCTTTTATCTGCATTCGTCTGATGGTCCGAGTATGTCTTTCACGACCACACTCACCTGAACGGGACAAACTTTGGTTTGTGGAAGCGTTCAGTGACTCTTTCTTTGTGCCCCAAGAACAAAAAAGTGTTCGTGGATGGTACCCTGCAAAGACCGCTCGATCCTTCGCCAGAAAGAGATGCCTAGGACAGGTGTAATACAATGGTAATGGTCTGGCTCTTAAACTTAATCAATAAGCAAATTTCTAATATTGTTATCTTTTCCCACACCGCGAGACAAATCTGGGAGCAATTGCATCAGCGGTACGGAAAGCCCAACGGAGTACGGCTTCTTGAACTCAAAAGAAAGGTAGTATGGTCCAGCCAGGGAACTGGTTCAATCGGCAGCTATTACTCGAAGATGAAAACTCTCTGGGATGAATTGGATGATGTCGACGAGTTGCCAGATTGCCAATGCCTTACCGAGAATAGTCTGCTGGTGTATCAAGCTCATGAGAGATTGATGCAATTTTTGATGGGTTTGAACGAGACTTTTTTGGCCGGCCCGAGGAACGCTCTTGATGATGAATCCCTGGCCCAGCGTCGACCAGGCCTTCTTCATCCTTGAACAAGAAGCAAACCAGCGTCAGGTTCGTACTTCTCAACCTGTGTCTAGGTCCTTCTATGTTTATTCGAAGGCGAATCTTCAAAGAACTGGATATATAGCTGGGAAGAAGGTCATCTACGATTTTTGTGGCAAAACTGGACATGTTTTTGTGAATTGCTACAAGAAGAATGAGTTTCCACCCATTCTTAGGTCGAAAGGTCGTAGAGCTGTCGCTAACGTGTCAGAAGTTAGGAGTGGTTCTTCCGCCTCTCAGAACTTAGTCTCACCTATTCCTGGTGTTACCATCGATCAATATTGGCTATGATACAGTTCTTTCCCAAAGCTACTCCTTGTGCGACAGTTTATGCATCAAATGTTATGGCCAGTAATCTTGTTTTTCCTATATACAAATTAAGATTTCCTGTTTGTTGCTCTATGAGGTGATTAGAGGATTCTTGGATTTTTGACAGTGGCGCTGCACATCACGTTTGTAATAAAACAAATTGGTTTGTGAACTTTTACTCGACTGTTAATGGTGTTAGTATAGAATTACCGGATGGTAGTCTGAAATATGTCAATACCATGGGTGACGCTAGGATTGGTGATACTTTTCTAGCTGAAACATGTGTTATACATCCCTTAGTTTAAGTATAATTTGTTGTCTGTTAGTTGGTGAAATACCCCGTAATTAAAAACAGTGATTAATTAGGCTAATTATAATTTTCAAGGCTTAATTACACTTAAATAAACATGAGGGAACAAATCCCGAAGAAAACGGACCTTTAAAATGGGTTAAAAGCATAAACGAACCTTAAAGCGCGTTTTTCGAGGAAACCGGGAAAACGCGACTTTAAGCGAGTCAAATAGACTCGTAACAATTTAGGTCAACTAAATAGTCACTAATAAATATTAGTGAAGTTTTAGAACCAATAAAATTAATTAAACGAGAAAATTCCGGAAAACGGGTTCCGGTTAGTGAAACTGTCAAAACCGGAGAGTTGTGGGGTGAGAATGCAAATAAACAAACTTAGTGTGTCCACTTTGCAAATAAAAATGAAAATCTGAGTGTGTGTGTGTGTGTGTGTGAGTGGGCCGGCCAGCTTCCCCTCCCTCACTCTCTTTATTTCCTTCTTATTAGCTAAAAGACAAAAGAAATAAGTAGAAAAAGTAAAAAGGGAAGTGGGGCTCTCTCTCTCTTCCATCCCTCATTTCCTCACCGTACCCACCTCCCTCTTCTTATGAATTTCTCCCCTCCTTCACCAAGCTCCCATGGAGTTTTGAAGAAAACTCACACAACCCACAACTTCTCTCCATTGTTGTGCCTTCATCCTTTGTCCAAAAATTACAAAATTAGTACCATTGGAATCCCCTTGCAAAGGAGAACACTTTCCTCCTTTCAAAAATCCAAAAACTCCATTTTCGTTTTTATGGGTGGAGGCCATTTGAAGATTTGAGTCCACCATTAGAAGCACCTTCACCTCCTTGTCATCTTGAGGTAAAAAGAAGTTCGAAAATCCATCATTTCTAGCCCTTGTTTGCATTATAAGAATTTCCATATTTTGAACTCTTGGTTCTTCTTGCTCCAGCCGATTTTGGCTTCTTATTTGGGCTAGGAATCTTGTTCTCTTGCTAACCAAAGACCTCACTCATTGGTTGGAAGGTAATGGCTTTTCTTAAACCCTAAAACTATGCTTTAAGCTTTAGGTTAATTAAGGGTAGTATTTAAATGGTATTGTGTATTGATGTGGGTTGTAGAACTTGAGTGTGAACCCCATTCAAAACCGAGAACAAAGGAGAAGAAAGGAAGAGAAGGGAAAGGAAGAAAGAAAACTAGAAAGAACAAGGTAAAGGCTCCTACCTTGAACTAGTTTTGCGTATTGTATTGTAACAGTTTTGAGTAGTAAAAATGAGTAATGAGTAGTAAGTATGTTGTAGTATGATGAGGAATGATATTGTAACAGTTTTGAAGTTTTAAATGATGTTTAAAAACTTGGGAAAACATGGGGTAATGAATGTGTATGTGCAGGAATTTAATTGTGTTGTAGTGAAGTTGAAATGGGAGTATAATGTATTGTATAAACAGGTTGTGAGCGTGAGCAATTGTGAGCTGAAATGGTGTGTGAGAAAAGTAAGAATTATAGGGGAGACTATGTCAAATTTCATCTAGGAATTTGAGGACTTAAGTGTTTAAGAAGAGGAAGTAACCTAGGTAGTAACTAGGGGTATTTGGAGAGGTTGAAAATGAGTAGTTAAGTGTCTTGAAACAGATTCGAAAAGGGTTTAGGTAATGTGAAGAAATAGGATGTAAAGTAATGTATTTTGGATGCTAGGAATAGCATTAGTTGAGGGAGTAATGGAGTGAAATACCCCGAACTTAAATATGGTGATTAGAATATTTTAATATAGTATTTAAAGGCCTAATAGTGCCTAAGTAATTTTTGGTAAGGAAAATAAATCCAAAAGTAATGAGAAAACGCTTAGAAAGCGTAAAACGCTAAAATAAGCGTTAAATAACCATAGGAGGTATGAGACCTCGGTTATAGTATCGTAAGGATTCCTAAGGCTTATTCATGCCTAATTAGTATACGGGAATGATTCCCGAAGAAAACGGATCCAAATAAGGTATTAAAACGCTAATAGAACTTTAGCGCACGTTTTTCGAGAAAACCCGAAAACGTGATTTTAAGGGGTCAAACAAACCCATAAAAATTATAAATCATTAAGTAACTATTATTAAGCGCTAACGGAAGCTTAATAACCAATAAAAATAAAGAAACGAGAAAATCCCGGAAACGGGCCCGGTTAGTGAATAGTACCAAAACCGGGTAAAATAACGAGTGTTTTCAGTAAAAGACGAAAAACGCTCCAACTAGTAGTACATATGGGGGCCGGTTTTTAATGGGCTAATTAACCTCTCTCTCTCACACACACACACAACTAACAAGTAAGTAAATAAAAAAAACAAAAAGTACAAAAGTACAAAAGTAAAATAACTCTCTCTCACCTCTCATTCTCACTTTCCCTCTTCTCTCTCCCCCATTTTCTTTTCTCTCACCGTCTCCCTCCTTCCTTCTCTGATTTGGGCGATTTTGAGAGCTCTCCCATGGCATCCATGGCTTCTCTTCATTCTACCTCATGCTCTAGCTCAATTTGAGCTCCAAATGTAAAATAAAATACATATTTGAACTCCCCTCTTCAAGCTCTACATTCCTATCTTTTCAAAATCCGAAAATGAGCAACTTCATCTCCATGGGTTTTCCCCATTTGAAGAGAAAAGCACACCATTGTGAAGCTTGGAGTCTCCTCTTTCCAACAAGGTAAAATCTCCATGAAAGACCTCACTATTCTCCATCTCTTGGGTATGGCCGATTTTGCCTCTCTCTCTTACCTTGTTTTTCTCTTGTTTTGGAGCATTGTCTCAACCCTCCAATGGTGGAGTAATCCCCTTCTTGATTCAAGGGTGAGAACCCCTCTCAAAGATCTCCAAAGGTAAAACCCTAACTTGTGCTCTAAGCCCTTTTATTTGAATTAGAATTCTTTAAGGGTTTAGAAGGATAATTAAAATGCATTTTTGTGTTCTTGGGTGTTGGGATGGAGTTGGACAACTCCATTCCCATTTGACCGATTGGTACAAGCAAGAGAGGAAGGAGGAGAAATGGAAAAGAAATGAAGGAATCAAAAGCTCAAGGTAAGAGCTCCTTCTCAATGCTTAATTTAATGTATTAGTGTAATGGGAATGGGTAAACAAATAAAAGAACCTAAACTATTGTACTAATATTGTAGTTGTGGATGTTTTAGTATGTGTGAGCAAGTATGTGAATTGTGGGCCTTGAAGGCAAGTAAATTGTGTATGAGTATTAGTATTGTTGTTGAATGGAGTATTGATGTATTAAGATTGCTTTGTGTGCTGGTAGAACTTTGTGGTTTGGCTAGAGTAGGGATGGATTTGTTGAGGAAAGATATTTGAGGATGTAAGGAAAAGTAGGTGAACTATGGCAAAATTTTGGTAGGAATTGTGCATTAAAGAATGACTTGGTGAATGGGAGAACCAAGGGATGTATTGGGGTTAGTAGAGATGTTTAATGACCATGAATTGGTAATTGGAGAATGAGGATGAAACATGTAAAAATCTGTAGCAAGAGGTATTGGATTTAATTGGAGGAATTAGGAAGAATGAGAGTACAAAACTTAGTAAAATAAATTTTGGACTTGGGTATAGATGTTGTAATTGCTTGGAATTGTATTTGGGATGCTAGTAATGGTATTGGTAGTAGAAGTATTGGATGTGAGAATCGAGTTTTAAAATCTGTAGCATAAGTGTAACAAAAACTGTTACAAGTGTTGGAAGGAAATGGAGGAATTGTGTAAGTTGTTTGATGGATTTAGTAAGGGACTTGGTGGATGAAATGAGGTGATTTAGAGGGCTTAATTAGTGCTAAATCATGTGGGGTTACATGTAGGGAGACTGGGAAAGAAATGGGTAAAGAAGGGAACTGAAAACAAAATTTTAACCTGAAGTACTGGGCCGGACCGACCTTGGGACCGAACCTGCAAGGTCGGTCGAGCCTAAAAATACAAAGACGGGGAGTCTACTGGAATGGACCGACCTTGGGACCGGACATGCAAGGTCGGTCGGCCAGAAAAATTCCCGTCATAAAACCTTCTGGAATGGACCGACCTTGGGGACCGGACTTGCAAGGTCGGTCGGCCTAAAATTCGCCTGTAATGTAGCTTACTGGAATGGACCGACCTTGGGACCGGACTTGCAAGGTCGGTCGGCCCTGAAATTTTCCAGCGTATTACCCTACTGACTTCGACCAACCTTGGGACCGACCCTGGGTAAGGTCGGTCGAGTCAAAAAAAAAAGAAAAAAAATGATTATAGTTATCATATGTATATATATATATATGCCTAAACACATACGTATATATATGTGTAGTGGTACACCATTAATGGAATGAAATGGTGAGGAAATGCACAAGTGAGTAAGGGGACAAGCTAAGAAAGTTGTAAGCATAAGAACAGTAAGTATACCGGGATAACGGGGTAAGTACGGGAGTAGTAATTATTTGTATATCATATGAGCATAGTATTAATAACAATGATTGGAAACATTATCAGTGGGACAAGTGTGAACCAAGGAACAAGGGGACACACGGTAAAGCTAAACCCGGTGAAAGGTATGATTTTCTCATGCCCCGTATGCTAACCGAGTTACGTTGATTTGTATGCTGTATGCCGGCTAATCAAGACTAAAGCATGAAAACGGTTTATTGCCTTTCATTGTATGTCTTGTTGTATGTTCTGTGAGCTAACCCTTCTTGACTGATTGTGTGGCTTCACTTAGTGCGTAGATCGACTCATAGATGAGTCTTGTTGTGTAGTGACTCGTAGTAAGAGTTATGTTGTGAATTAATGGAACCGTAGCAACGCACTAAACTAACGAATCGTTAAACGATAACGCAAACCAATGAACTCACTAGAATGTGAGAGAGTGTACGGGAGTAATAACCTTCCGATAACAGTAGGAGAACCGAAACGAGTAACCCACAAACAATAAGTAGTGGAAGAGTATATAAGTAACCTCTACTAGAGGAATTAATCTTGGTGCAAGACATGAACCATGAGAGTAGTAAAGAATAACGAGGGATCTCCAAACCCCTTAGCAATTAGTCAACCCATTATGAGAGGACCCGGCTGATGTAAGTATGTCCCGATCATGAGAGTATTCGATACTTTGGGGAAACCCTTAAATCTGAGGATACTAGACGGTGGTAATTCCCCAAGCTAGTGGAGGTTATCAAGAGAGATACTTCTAGGCTAATCCATGAGATTGTATTATACTCTGAGAGAAGAGTGTTGGGAATTTGAGTAGTCCGGTGAGAACGGACATTGAGTATTTAAGGAGCTAAGCGTATAGCCCTCGTATTGTAGGTCCGGTGGCGAGTCTTGTGTATGACTCCGCCCAGAGGCCAAAGTAATGAGTACCGAGTATTGCGTATGTATGAGTAAAGTAATGAGTACTGAGTAAGAAGTGAGTACGAGTATGTAATGAGTACCGAGTACCGAGTATGTATGAGTAAGCATTGAGTATTGCGTATGTATGAGTAAGTATGGAGAAGTGAGTAGTGAGTATGCATAAGTATAGTAACGAGTACAGAGTAAGGATTGTGTACGAGTAGGGTATTGAACATGGAGTGATGAGTATGCAAGAGTAAGGAGTAAGTATGAGTAGAGTAGCGAATATCGAACACAATACGAACAGTAATGAATGAATAACAAATACGAATGGTTGACCATCGATAGTCTTCCTTAGTAAGTATTGAACTTGTATTCGTATGTAGGAATTGTTGATTGTATTGTTGTAGCATGAGTATGTAAGTATGCATGTAAAATGAACTCCATGTATATCCGACCCAAAGTAGTCGGCGTACCGCGGTTAGCACGCGGTATATGCGAAATTCATATTCAGTGTAAGCTGACCCCCTAGGGGGAACGTTTTTAGTGTGCAGGTACCCGAAGCCGACCACCGTTCGAGAGAGTAGGACGGGGACTGCTATGTAAGCATGGGTAGCCGTATTTTAGGGATTGTATTGTAATGCAATGGGAAATTGGAAGTTCCAAACTGTATCGGTAATTTAAGGATTGTAGTAGACTCAGTATAGTATTGTATTGGAGTTGTAATCGAATTGTGGTAGGTATGCAATGGGAAGTATTGTATTGTGTAGAGTACTCGGTATGTTCAATTCATCAGACCGATAGTATGTAGTATTGTATCTCACCTTGTTAGTCACGTGGGTGACTAACGGCATTGTACACCCGCCGTTGTGTATGGAGTATCCGCTGCGAAGGTAAGTATTGTACAGTAATGACGGTATTAGCGGTAGGGGTGTTACATGGAGGATAGAAGTTGGAGTGAAAATCTGTAGCATAAGAAGAGAGTTTAAAAATCTGTAGCATTAGAAGAGTAAAAAACTGTTGCGAGTGTTGAAATGAAATGAGGAAAAATTTGTGTAAGTGAATGAAGGAATTAAGTAGTAAGTTTGGTGGATGAACCAAGGTGATTTAGAGGGCTTAATTAGTGCTAAATCATGTGGGGAAATATTGGTAAAGATTGGGGAAGCAAAGGGTAAAGAAACCAACTGAAAACAGATTTTAAAACTGAAGTACTGGGCCGGACCGGACTTGCGACCGGACTTGCAAGGTCGGTCGAGCCCAGAATCACAAAGACGGGAACCTTCTGGAATGGACCGGACTTGCGACCGGACTTGCAAGTTCGGTCGGACCAGAAAATTTTCCCGTCTGAAACCTTCTGGAATGGACCGGACTTGCGACCGGACTTGCAAGTTCGGTCGGGCCAGAAAAATTCCGTAATGAAAGCTACTGGAATGGACCGGACTTGCGACCGGACTTGCAAGGTTGGTCGAGCCTGGAATTTTGCCGTATCGAAACTTACTGGAATGGACCGACCTTGGGGACCGGACTTGCAAGGTCGGTCGAGTAAAAAAATAAATAATAATAATAATAATAATTTTATTATATGATTATAGTATTCATATGTATATGTATATATATATGCCTATATACATATATGCGTATATATGTAGTAGCACACTATCAATGAAGTAGTAAAGGTAAGAAAGTAAGTACATGAGTAAGAAAGCAAGAATAAGAGGTAATGGGAAAAGAATGGTTTTATAATCAAGTAAGAAAGTAATGAAGTAGAAAGTATACATTGAAAGTATCCATGAAGGAGTAAGTTAGATCGATAATAGATCATTGATCATACTACTTCATGTAAGTATAGGAATCGAATAGTTGATCATCAAAGGACCCGGTAGTACGAAAACGACGGTGTACGGTATGATTTCTTCATGCCCTGTATCCTAACTTGGTTACCCCGATTTGTGTGCTTATGTGATCACCAATAAGATAAATGCACGAATCGGACTTATATTGCACTTAACTGTGTTTGAACTATTTTATTCTTGTTGTATCTTCTTGAACAATTAGTTTGTATAATTCATGAAATGAATGAATGAGAATGAAGTGTATGTGTACATGATGAGTACTTGTGTATTGTATTGATGTGTGGAAAGGTAGTAATGACTTCTACTAATTCCTAACATTCTAACTCCTAACTTGAGTAATGAGTAAAATGGAATGAGTAGAAGTCCGATATAGTTTCGGCCACGCATGAGGATAAGGAAACACAAGAGGTTGGATCCGAATCCCGGCTGTAATCTTTTCCATGGACCAATTCCCTTGAATGGGTAGCATCCTGTATTAGTGGGCCACCCTAAAGCCCGGTGGTGGGATGTAGTAATCCCTGCCCGGAGGTCATACCGACTTGACTTGAGTAAGTATGTAAGAAGTAAGTATTGTATGTGTATCGGTCTTGGCTATTGTAAGTCATTAACCTTGAGTAAAAGAGTATTGAACACCCGATTAACCCAGGTGAGTAATGAAGCTAACATGACTTCTGTATGGAATGGAGAATTGTATCTCCGTATGCGGTGAGTATTCGGTAAGCAATAACGGTTGACTTGTATTGTCTTCCATGCCTGTATTGAGTGTATGTATGTATGCCTGGTGAATTGAATGTAATGAATTGTAATGTATAAAGCATGTATGTATGTATGAATGAACGAACCGCATGTACTCGACCAAATAGTTGGCGTACCCTCGCTAGTACGCGGGGTATGCGGTTATCATATTCAGCGTAAGCTGACCCCCCTAGGGGAATGTTTTTATTCTACAGGTACCCGCGAGGCGTGACGGTAGAGTAAGGACAGGATGTAATTCTTTTGGGTATAGTTAGTAGGTTTGAATGGTGTACCGAGTTGTACACGGCTAAGGCCTTTTTGAGTAGCCGGTGTACCATGTGGTACACCTTTTTGGATAATGAATTCATGATTGGATAGAAAGGAGTAGGTGTATAAACTCTTGATTTTTGGGAAGTAGCATTGGAATGTAATTCATATATTTCGGTATACTCGGTAATCAAATGTAAGTAAGTATTTGGTATTGTAAAGCAAGTAGTATGTATGCAGTTATTCTAATCGTCAGACCGAAACGGTAAGTAGTAGTAGCCTTGTTAGCCTGGATGGTTAACGGCGTTGTATCACCCGCCGGGAGTAAGTAAGTATTCCGCTGCGAGTAAGGTAATTATGAGAATGATTAGAGGATAATGGAAGGATTAACGGTTGGGGTGTTACAGTTGGCTTGCAAAATAGTTGAAATGGTCCTTTCTTTTAACATGATGTTTGTGTTTATCAGGATCTTTCTCTGAAGAGGCCAAGGGAGATTGGTGAAGAAATTAATGGGATATATGTCTTGCCCAAGAAAGCTTTGGACAGTCTCTGTACTAATAGCAAAAGTGCTGGGTGTTTTTGAATTTGCAAAAACAGAATGTTGATTGTTTTCCTGTTTCAGTTACTGTAGGTAACTTTAGCAATGAATATGAGAATGTTAGGATTAGTGACACTGGTTTCATTCATGTTTCTCAATTAAGCAAATTATAACTTTGGCATTTGAGACTTGGCCATTTATCTTTGAATAAAACTCGACAGGTTGGTGGTAGTACATGTTCTAAAGATAACAGGTTTGTTTGTGAGGTTTGTATAAGAGCCAAACAGACCAAACTTTCTTTTAACAAATATGTCTCAAAGTCTACTGTTGCTTTTGATTTAATCCATGGAGATGTTTGGGGTCCTTATAATGTTGATACGCATGATGGATACCGCTATTTTCTGACTTTGGTGGATGATTATTCAAGGGCCACTTGGGTGTACATGCTCACTACTAAAGCTGAGGCTTTCATGTGCATTAAGAGATTTGTTAAATCTGTAGAAGGGCAGTTTTGTTCCAAGGTTAAGACATTAAGAACTGATAATGCTCTTGAACTAGGATCCTCTAAAGAAGGCATTCATTTTTTTAATGAAACAGGAACTCTTCATCAGGTTTCCTGTCCCTATACTGCACAGCAAAACGGTAGTGGAAATGAAACATAGATATTTGCTACAGATAGCTAGATCTCTCATGTTTCAGTTCAAACTGCCCAAAGTTTATTAAGGAGAGTGCTTGCTTACAGCCGTCCATCTGATTAATCGTTGTCCTAGAAAAATTCTTAAAGGAACATATCCTTATTTTACTCTTTATAATGAAGAACCTAATTTGTCAGAACTTAAGGTCTTTGGTTGTTTGTGTTTTTGGAATAATAATGTCATTCGAGACAAGTTTCAGGACAGAAGTTCTCTTTGCTGTTTTGTTGGATATCCCCTTGGTTTCAAAGGATATAAAATCCTTGAATTGCAAACTGGACAGATTAAGATAAGCAGGCATGTCAATTTTGTAGAGCATTTTTTTCGTTGTGATAAGATGTCATTATTTGATCATCCTTCTAGTTGTCTTAGTTTGCCAGAGCAGAATTGGGAAAAATATACTTATGCATCTAAACAGTAAGCAGGACATTCTTCTAGTAGTAGCAGTCTTGTCGAACAGCAAGCTGTACATCCCTCTAGTGGTGGTAATGCTATTGTTTCTACAAGGTCTGGTAGACAGGCTAAAGCTCATTCCAATTTACAAGATTACATGTGTTCCTCTGTTACATACACTTCTTTATGCACTCATACTATGCCATCTTTGTTTGACACTCTAAAAGCAACTGTTTCAGCTTTACCTATACTTAGCCACATGCAAAATACAGATGCATACTATGAACCAGTTACATTTGAAGATGATGTTCGTTACAACCACTAGTAGAAGGCTTTGAATGAGGAATTTCAGACTTTATAGTTGAATAAAACCCGGGAGATAATAGATTTACCTCCAAAGAAAAAGCCCATAGGTTACAAATGGGTGTATAAAGTCAAAGCTAAGGTAGAAAATAACATTAGAGGTGCAAAGCAAGACATGTAGTAAAGGGTTGCACACAAAGGGAAAGGGTAAACTATTTAGAAACCTTTTCTTTGGTTGTCAAATGGACTACTATTAAAGTTCTGTTCTTTGTGGCTATTAAAAGACAATGGAACATCTACCAGCTTGATATTAATAATGCATTTCTGCATGACGATTTGGATGAGGAAATGTATATGCAGTTACCTAAGGGACTAGGTACTAATCAATCTAACCAAGTGCGCAGGTTGAAGAAGTCATTATATGATCTAAAGCAAGTTTCACGACAGTGGAGTGCAAAGCTGAACAACACCCTCAAGACAAGAGGTTACACCCAATCCAAAAACGATTACTCACTGTTTTACAAGCTACAAGGTGAGCTTTTTGTTTACCTTGTCATTTATGTAGACAATATTGCTATCACTGGTAACGACATTGAAGAGATAAAGTCTCTTAAAAGCTTTCTACACGATACTTTTAGAATTAAAGACTTAGGACTAGTCAACTTGTTCCTTGGCATGCAATTCCTCAAAGTTTCTGATGGCCTTGTTTTAAATCGATAACGATTGATTGATAACTTACTGAAAGATTTTGGTTCAGATAAAATCAAAGAGCGCTCATGTCCCCACTCCACTGTTAGAAACATTAAAACTGACAACAAGCCTTTAGATGATTCCACTATTTACTAGAAAATAGTTGGGAAACTGAACTTTTTATGCCACACGCGACCTGATATTGCTTTCTCTGTTCAATTTCTCAGTCAATTCCAGCACTAGCTCACCTATAGAGGAAGACCTTCATCTTGCCTTCTACACTCTTGGATACCTAAAGTCTACCTCAGGTTTTGGTATCATACTCAGACAAAATAAAGACTACAACTTGGAAGCCTTTTGTGATGCTGATTGAGCGGGATGCCAGCTCACTAAAAGGCCAGTCAGCAGCTACATCATTACACTTGGAGGAAGCCTTGTCTTTTAGAAGTACAAGAAGTAATCAACGGTCTCTCTCTCATCTGCTGAAAGTGAAGTACCGCTCCATGAGAGTTGTTTGTACAAAAATTTTCTGGCTTACTCGTCTGCTTGTAGAACTTGGAGTCCATGGAATCACACCAGTCCCGATAAAATTAGATATCCAAGTTGCGGTGCACATATCAAAGAACCCTATTGCTCATCAAAGAACCAATCATATTGACATAGACGTTCACTATGTTCGAGACCTCTTGCAAGAAGGAATAGTCACAATAAACTACATTCTTACTCATTCTTAACCAGTGGATATACTCACAAATGCTTTAAACGGTCAACAACACAAAGAAGGGTTAGCCAAGCTGAATGTGATTTCCAATCCCCCTCAACTTGAGGGGGTTAGGATATATAGCAGTTAGTTATTAGAGTTGTACTTAGTTTATATACTGTATTACTACTTAGTTGTCTATTATATAAATAGACTAGACAACTCTACTATCTGTGTAACATTTCCGCATGTAAATGAATGTGAAACACAACAGAAGATGTTGTAATATATGAAGGCATCAAAATTACTGGCTAACTCTTATGAAAAATTCTACATGAAGTGAATCTCAAAAGTTAGTTTCAAACAAGGACAAAAAAATATGAAGGGTTCCCTTGAAAGTTGTAGAGTTCTTTCTAGACTGGGAGATTTCATCTATTTTATTGCGAGTATCCTTCATCTTTGGTTTGACATTGCTTATTGTTGTTGTGGTTGTTTTGGTTAGAGTGTTGGTGGCAGAAGGCTGGTATTTAATCATTATTTTGACCAAATCTTCTCATTCCTCCTCGTGCTGAATACTACAACATGGTGGGATATAGCTATAGAGTTTTATTACTTATAGGCTAAATAATGCTTAGTCTTTGAGATCTCTTGACCGAGGCGTAAGACCTTTGACGTGGATGGACTCTCTAATGTGGTATTAAGTTAACCTTTGTGAGTTTTCGTATTTTGGACCTAAATTGGTAAATTCATTGGTTAGAATGCCGATAAGGTAGTGGTAGTCAAGCTCTTGTGCATGCCATGTTGCTTGTCATTACGGGGAAGTCTAGTTTATTAAAGAAGGAGAATAAGAGGTTTCCCAAACAAAATCCCTTATCCAGAATTGAGATCCACCTTCTTTGGTGGGTAAGTTAGATGTTATGTAAAATTATGAACATGCGCTTAGTCAAACTTGCTATAGTAGTAGTGGCACAGTGTTTTTTTGCTACTAGTATTTAGTTCATGAATTTAGACCCAAACGTCATATGTCTTCCAACCAATGTTTGTGACGTTTTGACCAATTATTGGTCGGGTAGAGCTGATCAAATGGGCGCGCGGGCCGGGTTCGGGGCGGGCTGACATTGAATTCTAGGCCTGAACGGGCCTATATTTTTGTCCAAGCCCGTTTTTAAATTTTTCGGGCCGGGCAGGGATAGGCCCGGACTTATTTTAATTTTTGCCATTGCCCGGCCCGCCCGGCCCGGTTTTATAATTTTTTAATAATATTGTTAGTTTTTTTGAAAAAATATATAGACTATATATAATATTAAATATAATATGAATATATGTTGTATGTAATATTAATAGATATTATATATAATTTAAATAAATAATACAAGATATTATATAAAATTAATTTAAATACATACTTCCTCCCATTTTCAGTACTTTATTTTCTAACTCTAGGCATAAGAATTAAAGAGAAAAAATCTAGACTATTTTACCCTTATTTTTTGCATTGAGAATTGAAATAATTTAAAAATTAGAGTTTTAAAATAAAAGATGGGAGGGTAGAATTGGAAAGCAGATCACAAAAAAGGTTCGAACATCTTCTATTTTGAAACTAGTGAAAGAATCAAACAAATTATATACTGAAAAAAAGGGGTATTAATATATATATAATATATATAGTATATATATATATATATATATATATATATATATATATATATATATATATAATAATTATAAACCGGGCCGGGCCGGGCTTAGTTGAGGGCCTAAAATTTTGCCGAAGCCCGGCCCGGTTTTTCATTCGGGCTTGATTTGTTGTCCAAACCCGCCCGGAATTTTTTTTGGACGGGCTTTTCAGGCTTTATTTCCGGGCCGGGCCGGGTCAGTGTTGATCAGCTCTATGGTCGGGTCATGTAAGTTGGCCCCATCTCAACACAAATTAAAGGAGGTAGTTGAAGCTTATTACTCTAATTCAGTTCTGTAAGATACCGAACAAATATCATTCTAATAAGCTAGATAATGAACCTCTCTCAAGTGAGTATAAGCTTGTTCAGGGTAAATTACTTCAATGCCCTATCTTTTTAAAACTTATAAAAATAGTCAAATAAACTATGTTTAGTTGCATTGACCCTGCTACTGATATAAATTCATATTACAAAACGGTAGAAATTATGGGCAAGTGCTCCCAATCGATGTTATTGGTACGTTATAATTAACCTCACTTAAATCATACCATTAAGAGAGCTAATCATGTTTTCATACTTCAAACACTAATGAGGAGCCGACAACCAAGAAGGAAGAAAGCAGACCTTCATGCCCTAGGACCAAGAAGCTGAGTTCCCCTCGCCCCGACTCCAAAAGCCAAGTCTAGTGTTACCCGACCATCTCCCTCCTACCATGACCCTGGCTCCGCTATGTAGATCACTCATAACATGACACACACGACACTAACATTCAACCCCATCAGTCTTGTCGGACAACCTGTCATTACCATTTCCACGGCTCCCTGACATTTCATTAAATACCCCAAGATTGATGTGTCCTTTTCATGACTAAGCGAGCAGCCATGCAAAGGAAGAAAGGTTCGTCCCTAACTAGACTACCTCGGATGTCGTCAGTCCTAATCCATGTAGATGTGACCTACGTCATTAACCTGGCCAGAAGACGAGCGGTGAGCCAGCACAACAAGCCCACCCGCTTGTCTCTTTCTCTATAAATAGCAATCAATGTCTCATTTATGAGGATAGACTTACATAAATGTTTTCTCTCCTCATGTGTATTCTCTCATTCGTACTAAAACCTCTTCCAACCCCCATGGACTAGGTCATTCAAGATCAAACCACATAAACTTTTGTATCATCTCGCTTAATTACCTATTATCATCCACATATAACCATAATCCAAAGTATACGAAAGAGATAATCTAAACCTATAACACATATTATACTCTAACATATGTAGAATAGAAAATTTTCATTTTACTATGAAATTGACAATCTTATCTCCCTAGTCTTAGTAATTAGTGTAAAAGAGCGGTAAATGGGGTTTACTTGGTGGCAATCTTAATGCTTCAAGTCAAGAAAATAAATTAATCTAACACATAATTGAAATCTAGTTTAAGATAATTGGAAGGAAATGCACCTTATGGTGGTTATTTTTATCTAGCTTTACTGAAACTTGCTTTTATATCATCTTCACTCTAATTGTCTATTATAACAAATTAATGACCTCCCAAATCATGGATAAGTCAAACCTTACTAAGATAAAAGCACCCTTTCAATCAGTTTGAGTCCTAATCACCAGGTAGCATTAATCATAAGTTCATTAAATAACAATGAACCACACCAACTAATCAAGGTTGCAAGGTCTATTCATTATTTCTCTCATTCTAGGTATCAATTCCCAACTCTAAATCATGTGTTGCAACGAACCACTATAACTATTGTAGAAGACCAAGCTAGAGCATTAGATAAGTGCAAGATAGAGAAACTCAACTATATTGAGTGAAATAGAGTCATACTAGTAAGTTTAGGAAGTTATGGTTAAATCTTCATTTCCTAGTACAAATCATAACTACTCATCCATTAAAACATAAAAAGAGCAAAGGAGGAAAATTAACAAGAAAGTGCTTTTATAGCACCGAAAAACTGGGCAGAAAACGGGGAGACCAACCCACAGGTCGGTCATTGGCCGGCCACCACAGAAGAAGGCGTGCATGCCTCTATAAGTGCGTGACCGACCCACATGGGGTGGTCTCCCTGGGTCGATCACAATTCAAGAGTTCAAAAGTAGCGGGACCAATGACCGACCCACACGGGGTGGTCGCCTTAGGTCGGTCCAAGTCAAATTGTTTGAGCAACATTGACTGACCCACACAGGGCGGTCAACTAGGTCAGTCATAAGTCAAATGTCTTGTTGCCTTTGAGATGCTTAATTATGACTAAATTCTTGGCTAAGACCTCTTCTTGTTGCTTTTATTAATTCCCTAGTGATCTCTTTTCTAATTCATAAGAAAAATGTGTAAGTTCACCTAAAAAAAACCTATATAAATTGGGAGAAATAAGATATAAACAAAGAAATATGAAGGTAAATATAAACCCTTCAAATACATATTTCCCCCATTTATCACCTACTAGCAATGAGAACTCCCATTTCAAATCTTGCACTACTATTAAATCCGGGTATGATATTATAGAGAACAAGGTATAAGATCTAAGTTAGGGCTTAAAATGTCCTCATTACTCAAGTTTTGAAAGCGAGCAAGGCTTTGGTAGCTAAAAGAAGAAAACAAACTTGTCTAGAGTGGGGAAGTTAACAATTTTTGGGCAGGGTTGTTTTCCAAAATTACAACTTGGAATTGTAGTTATTGAATCTCCAAGGCTAGGTGGCTAAATTATAATATAAAGGTCATTGCCATCTTTTTCTTTTAGAATGGATGATTGTCCCACACATGTAAAGAGCATATTTGAGGAGGTATCAATCATATGAATGGACGAAGGTCCCATATGGTTAGTCATTAAAGTAATGAAGTTGGGTTTCATCTTTTGAAGCCCAACTACTAAAGGAAATTGGAAGACTTATGAAGATATTTGTCATGGGCTGTATAGGAAAAGGCAACATGACCATGCTAATGATAGTGGATATAGGAGAAGTGTTGGTAGCACGCAAAAAGAGTCTTGAGAGAGTTTTTCCATTATAGGGAGTTGGTTGTGAAGGGACATGTTGCCTATTGATCCTTATGCGCAAATGAACCACGCCATTGAGTGAATAAGTGATGAAGCACACTGATAAGCCTTAGACTTATCATATTTTAGTAGTTAGAATTATAAGATTATTTATGAAAATAAGGTCAAAGCAGCTAGCTTTTATATTGTATTGCACACAAAATCTACTATATAAGTTCAGACTTATGTTTGGACTGTTTTGCATGTTAGGAAGGAATTTCTAACCAAAGGATGAGTGAGGATGGACATGATGCCAGAAGTCCCATCCACAACATCAACTTAGAGCAGAGCAGAAGCGTTGTCGGGGGCAGTGCCGGGTATTCCCTAGCTGGCACCAGTGAAAAGTCACTACGATTCGTCAGAAGATAACAATTAATTACCGTTATCAAACCAGCCAGTGCCGGTATGGTGCCGGGACGAGGCTCCCCTGGCAGCTCAAATACAACTCTCCTCGCAGCACAGTCTATATGGGCATGGTGCTCTGCTAGCCAATCCATGCCCAGGATCACATCAAAATAAGCCATCCGCATCAGGATGACGTCAGCATAAAAAGTCTTGTCCCGAACTACTACGGGACAAGCTCTACACACAGAATCAAGCACACATGGCACAACACCGTCCAATGGACTACTCATACACAAGTCAACATCATTAGGCACAGCAGGTAGCCCCAAGCTACTCACTAAGTCAGAGCATACAAACGAATGTGTCACACCAAAGTCAAACAAACAAAACACGTCCTGAGAATGGATCTGGAGGATACCTGAGACGACGCGATCACCAACACGATCACGCTCCTCCCCATAGCATACACACGGGCCTAAGTTTGAGGCTTCTTCTAATCGGACCTCGCCCCTGAATCTGAGCTAATACCTCTGCCAGACGCTTGGGGGAACTGAGCAATCCTATGCTCCATCGACCCGCACTTAAAGTAGGCCCCCGTCTTCTTGTAGCACTCCCTACCAGGATGGGAGTGACCACAAGATCCACACTTCACCCCAGATTACGAAGAAGATGACGCTCCTCGACGGTCTGAGGTACCACTGCTGTTTTCCGAGATGTTCTTCCATCAAGCTAGTGCGGCTATTGCCCTCTCGATGTTATTCGGGATCGCATGACCTTCATTACCCCCGACAAGCCTTGCCTTACGTGGCTTTCACCTCTACTCAACATTTGTAACACAGTACGTCGTATCATCCTTCGATAGTTTAATGTGTAGTAATCAATAATTTGAAATGCCATTAAGGCTAATATTGTCATGCATTTAGCGTTACTAAGATTCTAGTTTGTTTAGACCAATGTCTCGTACCTCACGAACGTTTCCCGTATTCCCATAACCCTAAGCTCATTGCCTTAATCCTAATATCTCGTCATCAGAGCGGACTCTGATACCCCTACTCCAAAATCTGAATAATCTAACGCGCCTAACAGGATTAATTAGTCGAGTCGCAAAGGAAAGTAAACAACATAACTTAAACCTGGGTGTTACCCGCCATTACCACCCATGCGAGTAATGAAGCGATTACCAAAACATAACTCAAAACCCGCCGTGATGACAGAGACATAATTACAACACACTTTACGATACTCAACCCCAAAAAGAACAGTGAGCTGACTACCTAATTACCCATATACAGTCCAACAAAATCCTATTCTATGACAGAAAATAAACCGCTAGTTATACCCAGAAGCCCACTCTCACACGTCCATCTTCAACTACTGCAAACCTGAAATTGGTGGCCGTATAGGCTCAGCACAATGCCGAGCACGCTAAAGTATAGTCCTCATGGACCTAAAGGCTACTCGAGTTAATTAGCCCAATTGTTAACATGATGTACCATTTCATGCTATACCGTTTTCATTTACAATAGCAGCAAAACAATAATCATCACAAACATAAGTCCATTCAAACATCATACAAATCCACAATAAGCAATAGGTAAATATATGTACAACGTGAAATAACGATGCGAGAGTTATACTCTCTTGAACAATTTTGTTACGCGGCCTTAAGGCCTTTTGTTTCGTTATACAGGGCTAAGAACATCTTCTCGAGTCATTCCTTAACTTTTACTTAACTTGTTCAATTAAGGTGGACATCATGTTAGGACAACCCGTATAAGCTTCCTCTTCTGGAGCAGTCGCTCTAGTGCACTATAATAGTGCGGTTTGTCAGGAGTCCGTAGAGGCTTGACGGCCGGAGCCATGCACCAACAACAGTGCCTTCTGACCAACGATCGTATCCAGCTCGTTGGAATTTCCACACCGAGAGAACCATATCCGGTTGTTCCCTCTCTTCGGTGATCACCCATGCACAACCATGTAGTCCGTGACTACCCTGGATTTTCCTCATCTTAAATAATTACTTAATTCCACCATATAATTCGGTCTGTGGCCTTTACCTAAGATCTATGCTTAGGTTATGTAGAGTATATTCTCCATGTAAGGACCTTTAAGGTCGTTAACTTTTGCCTAGACATCGTCTAGACTACTTTCGTTCTCGGGTACGTATAATGTGTTTAATATTTCTAACCACTTATACATATCATTTCCATTCTCGTCATTCATAACTCGATCCGAGTTTTGCGTATATAATTGCTTAAGTCATAATTCGTCGTATGCAATAGAAATCGCGGAATAACAGGCATTTAATTTCATAACCACATCATATAACACAAATATCAATCCTGTCATGCATCCACACATATATCCGAGCCCAAGGACACCCTCAGGGACACTCAGACCATACAATAACGCACCGTTCACCGCTGAACAATGCTAGTGTGAAATATCACGCTCACCCACTATACCCTCCTGTAGCTCGTAGCTCGTATCCTGGAACATACCACTAAGTATTAATTTACTATAATCCAACTGATCCAGTGTTCCAAACTAAACCCCTCAGTAACTAACCCCTTAATTGGTAGTCGTTGTTACTCGGGTTTTTGAATGTGTTCGGGATTAGTTTACTACTCAGTATTTTAATCCATATAATATCCAATTTAATCATAGATTATTACTCTTGTATATAACTGTACCTACATATCTATATATCCCAATATAGTTTATTACTATATGTTATAATCGACCTTATAGTGTATTTAAGCTTTAAACTCTCATGAGGGGTATGAGTTGGACTCGACCCTTTTTTGGTCAACTTAGTAGAATTTGGGTTGACTTGGTCAATGCAACCAACTCATCAAGTCTATATAATTCATATTATAATCCTTAAATTATATAATTCATTTGTTTGTTCAATTCCTTATTACCTTAGTTA
This sequence comes from Limonium bicolor, assembly GCA_023374045.1. Taxonomy (NCBI): domain Eukaryota; kingdom Viridiplantae; phylum Streptophyta; class Magnoliopsida; order Caryophyllales; family Plumbaginaceae; genus Limonium; species Limonium bicolor. The sequence goes on along the minus strand of CM041777.1, from coordinate 484,411,915 downwards.
TTAAGGCTAATGTACATCCTCCACTTTATGTTGTATTTTACCTCTCTTTATATGATTACCACATCATATTATATAATTCCCCACACTCCAATGTATTCTCATAAGTCTATGTGAATTATAAAAATTCATTATCTAGATGATATCCCTATCATTTCATTTGAAACAATTAATCCTCTTATTGAGCTATTCCTCACAGACAAACATTTAGACTATACCCTTAACATTATATAAAGTTGTATAATGCATTATAATAAGTTCCAACTTTATTTAGTTCTCCACCTAGCCATGGACATTAAGGTCCTTCATACTTAAAGTAGTATAATGAAATCCTCTCTTAGTATTATACTATATAGTCTCATATTTAATGAGTCCCCTATTAATCCTTATGAGTTAACTTTTTACTATATGTAACATGGTTCTCCCTTGTACAATTCCTCTAGTTTAACATTTTAACTATGTATACTTGTATTATAAGTACACACGTATGTTCTTAACAATCCTAATGTAATCCAATATTACACTAGTCCTCTCGGTATTCCTCATACATATACCAATTCCCACTCTTAATTATTATGATTTTCACTTATAATTATATCTCCTTCAATTTTATTTAATGTTATATTGTTCCTCCAATATTTACTAACTTATAATTTAATCACAATTATATGTGTATACATATACCTTACAAGTACGTTCCCATCTACTTTAATGTTACACTAACAAATACATTCATACCTTCATCTTTTCTAATTTCCGTGAATTTTAAAATTCCTTTAGTTTTACTTTACTCTTCTAGCTATATATATGTATACGAATTTATACATATATAGTCTCGCCAATTCCAATGTTGACCCATTATGTATTCAAATTTCTTCCCACTCCTCATTTGGGCTTAAGCCTACTACAAGAATTTGACTAAATTGGAATTATTTCAAGTCTAACGGGTCGTTTGATACAAGGGCATAGAATAACAATTCCTGGAATTGAAGATATGCCACCATTTGGTTGATGGAATTTAAATTCCAAGAATTATCAAAATTCCTAATATCTGGCAACTCACTGAGAATTCTATTCCCTACAAATTAGGTAGGAATTGTTATTCCAAGTGAATTCCCCGTAACTTCTATCATCTACGAAATTAATTTTCTCTTTCTTCCTTATATTTGTCGTCTCTCCTTTCTTCTCGCCCCATCTCTCTCATGAAAATTTGTAATTATAGTATTTATTTATCATTAATTCGTATATCATTTATAATTAATTAACAATAAATATATTAATTTATATATATATTATTTATATATTTTTTTTAAGTAAAAATAAATGATTTAGTTATGGGCACATATATTTGATGTTATATATATTGAAATAAAATATTATATTATATATATATATATATTAAAATATAATGTAAAAATAAATGAAATATTTTAATTATACTAAAATAAATAAGGTTATAGATTTAAATTTGAAAGAATTTTCTAATAATGAAATTATTGACTATAAGCGAATATATATGAACTCAAAATTAAGTATTGCATTTACTTATTAAAAGAACTAGTTATTTTTTAATGTTTCTTTTTAGTTCTCCATAGCAAATAACTACAAGTTTATATTCATGACAATTTAATATATTATCCACAAAATTTAAATATAAATAAATCAAAAAAATTCAAATAAATTTATTGACTTATTAATAGGGTTCTTATAACTATGAAAATAAAATTTATCAATTATTTTTTATCAAATGTATTTTTATAAATTTCAAGTTAATCTATACAGTTAAAATTGTACAACTAATTATTACTTATCAATGATAGATTCATAACTGTATAGTTTATCCTAAGTCTATTATCTTCGCTATTCTTGCAATCAAACAAAAGAAACATTAAATTCCAAATATTCCAATCATAACAACCAAATGAGGTTATATACTATTCTTAGAATATTATTCAGGGAATTAACATTCTAAGAACCAAACGACCCGTAAGTTCTTAACTTAATTTTGACAGATTTTGGTTCTTTTAGTGGACCACCTTAAAAGCCCAATTCTATATTTTGCTATTCTAGTTTATTTAAACCTAACTCAGTTCCAGCCCAGATCTATTTTGGTCTAATTAAGGGTTGACTAACACTAATCAATTTTGACTACTTAACTTAATTATGACCAGTTTCAATTTTGATTTCCAGATTTAAGCTTTCACCCTTAATTTCTTCAATTTAAACTTCCGCCCCAAATCCCTCATAATAACTCAAAAAGCACGATCGACTCCTAATTTTTCTAAAATTCATGTTTCACCCCAATTTTCTTATATTTACATTTTGGGAAAATTCACAATATACCTCTGTTTTCTTTCGTAATTCACATTATTCCCCTTTGTGTCTGCCCCTAGTCAAACTTATGTTGTGTCAAACACTCTAATGGGATATCGCTCAGATATTTGAATGCACCAAAATCCATCTCCTAATGGCCACCCCCGGAAACTTTTGAAAATTTGCAAAATGCTCTTATAAATTTTTTAAAAATACAAAATAACATAATGTTTTAAAAAACAATAGTGTCAAAAAAATTTTTGCCCCCCTAAACAAAAGGTCTAGTCCGCTACCGAGTTCGACCAAGAGGTAGCCATTTTAAACCCAATGCATGTGACATTATTGTTTGTCCACAAGACTAAATCAATCTACTCTTTACTTGAAGGTATTTACCTAACTATGTAAATAATCAATGCTATACATATTTGTCTCTAGTCATATATTATAATTGTGTCTAATTGTGAATGACAGAGATTCGTACTCAGCTATTGGTGAGACATTCCGAGAGAAGAAACCTCAGAGAACTGGAATGCAAACAGCATTTGACCTGGGATTATGAATAGGTTGAAAGCACTTGAAAAAAAAAGAGAAAAACTGGGCGATGCTTTACCAGGGCATCAGGGTGATAAGGGTATTTCATGAACTACAAAACATAAACAGGGGTATCTTGTGAACTTCAAAACATAGACAAGAGTATTTCGTGAACAACAAACTTAAATAGGGGTATATTATAAAATTTAAAATTTTTCAAAAAAAGTAGCCAAAAAAACTACGAATTTTTCAAAAAAAAGAAAAAACGGGTCAGGGGCAAAATAATCATTTTCCGGGGAGATTAACGGAATATTTGATGTCGTTTTTAAAAAGGGGCATTTTGTGAATTAGCAAAGAAAACAGGGGTATCTTGTGATGAAGTTTAAAAAAGGGGTATATTGTGAATTACGAAAGAAAACAGTGGTATATTATGAATTTTCCATTACATTTTTGCCCGCAATTTTTCCAGGAACACTAATTTTCCAGATTTATTTACAAATTTTCCTAAACACTAGTTTTTTTTCAAATTAATCCTCAAATTGCATTTAATTGCGCATCATCCAAACCACTATCTAGAACCCAAATTTCTTTTGGTTTTGTAATTTACCCATGTAACCTTAATTTTAGTTTGACCAATTTTTATCCCAAGTTAAACCCTAATTTGATTGTCCAAATACCAAAATTAACCCTAATATTTTTTTTTGGAACCTTAATTACTCAAAACTAACCTAGATTTGTACGTAACCATAGCCACAAAACCCCAGATTTCTCATATTTCCCTAATTCCAATTCTAACTTCTAAATGTCTCAACCCACTCGAAATCAGACTCAGAAATTTAAATGCTTAACAAAGATTAACACCCTAATTTTTTTTTGCACTACCATAACCATCAGGATGATCCTTAAATCTGGATATAACAATGCGACCAAAACTTCAAAATTTTCAGACCGTAGGCATAACACTAACAATTCCATATTCATACCAAGAGTTCAAATTTTTTAGATTGTTACAGAAAATCCTAATTTTCGGAACATTAATTTCGCCCCAACAAAACCATAATTACAGATTTAATCTAAACTTTTACTTAGCATATTTCCTAAGCCCAAAGTTACTGAAACCTCCCAAACCTCATACGCCCAACATAAAAGCATAGCACAATCGAAGTTTATCCAGTTCAATTACACAAGATTTAAATTTAAAATGCAGAGCAAGGTTTCAGATTAGCTCACCCCTCCACGATACCCTAAAAATCGATTTAGCCTAGTTGTTTTTGGTTTCAGCTTGTAACCAGCCTTCTGGCGTTTTCTAGCCTCGAAACAGAGAACAAGGTGAATGGGAGTTAGACTAGATTCCAAGTAAAATTCGAACAAAATAACATGGGTTAAAGCCTTTACCTCAAAGTTCCTTTTCGGTTTGAACTAGAATGGAGAACCACTCCAAATTCTTCTCTCAATACCGGTTTTATCAACTAAGCTTTGGACCTTGAGAAATCCTCTAACTCGTTTGATTTTTTTTTTCTACGCAAGATACACAACCTTAACAAGAAGAGAATGAGAAGGGGCGTAGAGAACCGTATGTTATTATTCGCTAGAGTAGAAGGGAAGAGGATAATAGAGTCGAATATGGACAAGATAGGAATATAGAAAAAAATGGCAGGATTTTACCTTCTTATTTTCAGTTTGAATTAGCCTAGCACCACCATGTTTTTCCTTCTGATTTGGGTATCAAGCACTCTGCCAAGTTTGGCTCAACAAGAGAATGAAGATGGCATGATGTTCTTGCTCGCCATGGGAAATTTGCAAGAGAGAGTGAAAATTGAAGAAGAGTAGAAGAGATGCGCTGGACTTGTTCGCTAGTTTAAGGTTTGCTTAAGAGGTGAACAAAAATGAAGAGAGGCGCGGTCATTGTATGTTTCCGGTCGCTAGTTAGGGTTCAAAATTGTCGTAATTGAGAGGAGAGGAAGAAGACGGCTTGTAGAAGAGAGGCGACAGATCATTTCGTTCCTTGTTAGGGTTGGAAATAATACCGTTAGCGTAGGGAATGAAGTGGATAGTGGGTTCCTATTTTTTTTGTTTTTTCTTTGGGTCGGTAATTACGGTGGACGATTGAAGACTGCGCCGGCCCAATCTTTTGGCTGGTCGGCCCAATTTTTTCCTTACGATGTTTCATTTAATATGTCGTTTTTAACTCGTTTCTTGTCTGTTTTTGATGTCGTTCACGACATGCTGTCCAATTTAATGAGATGGACCTTTTTATGAATTCAAATTTATATTTCTAAACAATAATCGTTATTGTTATTTGTAAATTCTATTAATTGGTATTTAATTTCTATTTGGTTTGTGTTTTGCTATTTTAGGCAAAAACACGACATCTTTGTTTCGGTTTCTTAACCAATTCTCCAATGTCTCCGAAATTACCCAAAATAACCTTATAAGGTATCTAGGACCCCATTTTCACTTCTAAAATATTTGTGACACTTTTTTCAATGTAAACATGATTAATTTTTATTTTTGTTTACATTTCTTTTTCTAAACACTCTCAAGGTCGTTTTAGGCTTTGTTAATGTTTTCTAACAACTTCTTAGCGTTTATTTAAATATTATATTATTCCCTTTGCTCATTTAAGTATATTTAATTCCATAATCTCTCATTATTTACTTTTATTTAATTAATTCATGATTAATTAAAGTAATTAATGTTTGGGATATTTCACTATATGCTTCAAAAAGGCTTATTAAACCTTAATCATACATTTGAATAAATGTTTATATGAATTGGCAATGGTTTCATAAACCCTAAATGCATAGAAATGATTCTGGAGGAAAAGAGTAAAATAAAGTAAAATAAATATGTAACGATTTAAAAAAATAAGAGAATTGAAATAAATATGCTATAAGTATTAAAGGGAATATATATATAATAAAAGAGTGTGGTATAACATATAATATATATCTTTCCATAAAATATCTACTTAAATTAACAGGCTAAAAGTATGAGGAGATGACTAATATATTAACTTGAAAATTACCCATATAACCACTTTTGTCTTTTAAATCCATTGATCTTATTATCTCATATAAACCTACATCCCATTACCTCTTTAAACTCTAAAGCTGGATCTCCCATTATAAACCAAACAAAGATTTTCCTCTAATCAAATCCTAGCTCGCAAACAAGCATACATGTTATGCGCCTCCTCTTCATTATCCTCTAGTAAAATTAGAGCACCGAACCCTAATCAACTGTCTTACTCCTTCCTTTCTCAGTAAAAAAATCTTCTTCTTCTTTGGGAAAAATCAGCGCCTTCACTATCTTCAATCTTGATTTGCATCATTTCTCATAACCAAGCCGAACCAGCAAAAAAGAACAAATTTTGCGCCTCTGTTTGTTCTCTTCTTGGTTTGAAATTTTGCATCTCGTATGCTAGATTGAGGACGGGGTTACATATGGCGGGAACTAATTAGATTTTGTTCTTCTGTGCAAACCGAGATCCGGGTAAGTTATTTGAGTGTCTTCTTTCCTAATAATCTTTCGAATCTTGTCTTCTAAAGTGGTTTTCGGGGAAATCTACCCCATAATAGTTTCTAATTTACTGCTCTAAACTCCTTTTGTTGTGCAAGTTGATAAAGACTAAGGGTTGTGGTGAATTGGTCAAAACCGAAAGGGGAATACAAGAAAAACCTAACCGGTTCTTGTGAAGGTGAGTTATTGGCTAAAATCGCCTCTCCTTCTATTGAATCTACAAGTTACAGTTCAGATTTGAGCTTAAAACACCAGAATCTTATTTCCTTCCTTTCTAATGAACATGGCCAAAATTATGAGGTAAAAGTCACCTCTGAATCCTACTCAAGTTCTAAATTGGGTTTAAAAATCTCGAATAATCTTGACTAATTTTCTGTGTGAATTTTTTGTTGTGATGTGTATTGGTTTCGGGCGATCAATCCCTTCTGTTGGGATATGTATGGACCTTGGTGATTAAGTGTAAAGGTTAAAGTGGTAATGACTCGCTGGATTTATAGTTTTCGTAGTTATGTGGTGATGTGATAAATTGGTGCTTACTTAGTGAACAAATGTCAATCTAACCTGAATCAAATATAAGTTGGTTAGGTTAACGGGAAATAAAGGTAAATGAGATTAATAATTTTTTAGTTTAAGGTGATTAGGTGAATAATAATTTTTTTAAAATGTGTAAATAGGTTTTAAAGTTAAGGAAATGAATAGTGAATAGGTTAAGAACAGTTGGTAAGTAATTCGGGCGAAAAAGGTTAAGGCTTAACTGTTTAATAAGGGTCGTTCATTAACGAGCTATAGCCTGAAAATAGAGATGAATAGGAGATTAATGTCCATCATATTTCATCCTTCAAGCTGATTAATGTGAGATTAATCTCTATGGGGGAGTTGATACAGAAACGCCGATAATGTTGCGTTTCCAGTAGAGCTTGGCATTTTGACACCTTCCTGACTGATTAATGTCTGATATGCCCCTCCTTTTCCCCTTTCTTCAAACTATCATTCCCCTCTGCAAATTCCGGTGCCAAATTTCCACTTCCAACAACACGGTGTTCTTCAGTATACCCCTCCCTTTCCCCTTTCTACTTCCTCTCTCTTTATCTCCTCCCAAGCTCCGATTCTAAGCCGTGGTTCCCCGACCAGCACTACCACACATTCACCACCACATCCAACTTCTTGCGCCTCAGCCCTCTTTCAGACGAGTCGGGATATTTAGATGCTCGGCGTGGCAGATGGGGTTCTTCACGTGGCTGGGTGAAATATCCCTAATATTAATTACTTTAATTAATAAAGAATTAATTAAATAAAAGTAATTAATGAGGTTAAGGAATTGAATATCCTTAAATAAGTAAAAGGAAATAATATAATATTTAATTAAACCGGAAAAATTCGTTAGAAAACATTAACGAAACCTAATATGACATTGGGATGGTTTCAGAAAAGAAATATAAACGAGAATAAAATGAATCATTTTTACATCGAAAACGTGTCACAAATATTTTAGAAGTGGAAACAAGGTCTTAGACACCTTATAAGATTTTTTTGGGTAATTTTGGAAGCATTGGAAGATTGCTTAGACAGCCGAAATAAAGGATGTCGCGTTTTCGCCTAAAATGGCGAAACGCAAACCGATTTGGAAATTTATACTAATTTATAGAATTTATAGATAACAATAATAATTATGGTTTGAGATTCTAAATTTGGAGTCATAAAGAGATCCGTCTCGTAAAACGAGACAACGTATCGCGATTGGCACGAAAAATGGGTATAAAATGAGGTAGAAACGACTTATGGGACCGTTCGCTCACAAAATTAATGTACAAATCGTACTATTCGCAATCGTAGGATGGAACGTTTACACGTTTTGTGGGTGGGAAAGTCCTGCGAATTGCATGCAGGTGAGCTTTATGGAAAAGCTTGGTTTACCTGCGTTTGAAATAATATGTGGGATTTGTGGATCTGCTATCTCCACACATTACACATTTACCCCTCACTTTACACATTTCTGTACGTGGACATTCAAAGCCACCAGCTTCAAAGGCGTCACCCCAAACCTTCATTGTTGTAGCCCATAGATACTACTCCAGTGTACAGCAGATTTCTCGCCGCTGGGAAAGAGCATTCACCATTACTGAAGCAAATCCACCTCCAACTGCTGCGCAAGTAACAGATGAAGATATTCACAAGATAGCTACACCCAAATCAGATTAGACATGGGGCAATTGGAGAAGGTGGTGCTTTTGTTGATAGAAATAAAAAAGAAAAAACCACCCCATTCAACGCTGTCCAACGCCGCAGCAAAATGGAGTTTGTTGAAGGTTGGAGAGCAAATTGGAGGGTACGTCGGAACAAAAAGTGTGCGTTGGGAAGAAGAAGGGCAATTGTGTCTATTGAACGATTTTTCTGAAGGGAAGAAAAGCTCACAAACGAACGACCTGTTGGAAAATTGCAGTTTAATGTGGGCTGGAAAAGTGAAGCTTAATGTCACATTAATGGGCCCAATTTTTAACCTCTTGCAAACGAACGGGACCTATATGTGTAACGGAAAAAAATGGCAATGGGCCGGCCCAGTCTTCTTCCCACTCACGGTCAAGCCAGCCCAGTCGCTCTCTTATACAGTAATGCAACCCTAGCCTGGGAACGACTCCAATTCATTCATCTTCACTCCCGTATTACTTGCAACCCTGACTCATTCAATTCCTCTCGCCGCCATCTTCATCCTAAACGCACGGTAAAAATAAACATTTCAACCCTAACTGGTGGTTGCAACCAGTCGACGGCGCCACTCTATCCCTCTTTCCTTCACAAATCGCAGCCCTAAACTGGCGATTTCTTCTCTCTCGATCTCTTTTCTCTTAATTTCTTCAACTCCCTCTTCTACCTCTGCGCCGATCTCCCTCTCTTCTCTTCTTTCTTCTTCTGCTCCGTCTCCCGTTCTCATTTCCCTTTGAACCAAAACGGCGAGCAAGAAACGTACACGCCCGCCTGCATTCCTTTCGTAATCTTCATCTGGTGAACAAAGAACGCCCAGGCGCCTCCATCCTTCTTTCGTATCCATGCCGAAGTGTTCGGACCGAGAATAGAGAGGTAAGGCGGTGTCTTTCACGGTTTTAATTCGCTACCTTCATCTTTGATTCCTTCCTGATTCGAGACTAAATCAAACAAGCTTACTTCCCCTTCTCATCCTCTATTTCATTCGCATGTGGAGAAATCACCAGGGACTCGGTTGTTTGGCCAAAGTCTCCAAATTGCAAGGGATTAGTAGAAAAAAAACCCCACCGAACATGTAAGTCTGGATATATAATTTTCGAATTGAAAATTTCTACAATCTCCCAAGTCTAAAAACGAAACCCTAACATCTCCCCCTATTTCGAACAGGAGCCGAAACATGAGCGTCCAATACCCACCTGGAATCCTAAAGGTCGTGAATCTGATCTTGATCCCTATAAATGCCAATCTTATTGCTTTTGGTTATGTACGCATCTGGGTTTATATGGATGTGTGAATTGATCTGAAATTGGGAGTCGTGGGTGTAGTAGGAGTCCGAAAAAAAAATATTACTAGGGTTCTGTGGTATTGTTGACAACGAAATCTGGTTTTTTCTTATAACCCTTTTCAGTTCAAAACTTATAGTTTCATTAGAATGACTTTGTATTCTGAATTAGTGTGGATTGTGAGGTTTACTGAATTTGTTGAATATGAAACTAGGGCTATATGTGGAAGGATTTGAACGATTAGAAAACTGGGAAATTGGCGGTGGGTTGTGGTAATGCCTAGATTTAGCATATTTGTGACGGTAGGTGGTTAAATAATTATAATAACTTTTATGTTGTCTTGGTAATTGTGGAAATTCGTGCCGAAATTAAGTCACTTAGCTAGGTTAGTAAAATGGGATTAGTTCGGTATGATTAGAAGGAATCGGGAATTGGGATGAAAACATCAGATTGAGAAAGATTACGGTGAAAATATAGATTCAAAAAGAATTGGGGGCGAATTAGTATGTTCGGGGGATTTAAGGTATAAAGAACAAATCTAAAAATTTAATAAGGGTTAGGTAAAAAAAAATTGGAATCTGGTCACAACCTGAAATTGGTCTAACAAAATCTGGGTTAAATAAATTTGAGCAACAAATGTATCGGGCTTAAAAGTGGTGAGAAACTAATCAGATTGGACCTAAAATTAGTCAGAATGAAATTAAATTAGAAGTTAGCCAAATTGGGCTCTTAGATTTTGTAGTGGTCTTAAACCCAAGTTAGAAGTCGATAGAGATTGAGATATTGAATTGGGCAAACTTCAAATGGCTAAGTGGTAAATTAGTAAGTTGTAATATGTGCTTTGGTAAGTTGATTAAGTGATGCATTAACATAATTAATGAACCATTTTATTAAATTGGTATTGATTGGTAGGTATTAAGGTTGATATTAGATATATGAAAATTTCTATACCTATATGAGAATATATATATATGTATATATGATGATGGATTAAAGACTAGGAGGTATGAATCTATATATTCTTGTAACATTAAATTTATGGGAATATACTTATATATACATATATACATGGTAAGGGTTATTTATTAAGTCAAGCGTATTAATGTAATATAGGTATGACCGTGAAACTTATGACAAACACATAAGCATATATATATATACATATATATAAAACTGGAGGGTTGGAAAATTGATGTAATGCTTTGGAATTATATAATGGTGGTCGGATTATTAAGTTGGAATCAATGAGGAATTGATATAATGTTATTGATAATAATAACAATTATAGGCACAAGTGTGCCACTATATATGCACCAAGGTTAAGCGGATGAAAGTCACTTAGTATGACTTTTAATTCGAAATGAGTATATTTATATATATAGGTATATATACTCAAAGGATTGAGATTTTGGTTAATGGATTAAGGGAAATTAAATATATATATATATATACTAGTAAATTAAAGACAAAGAGAATTAGATTATACTCCCTCTTGTTCATTATAAGTCGTTCTAGACTTTTTCACCATTTTTAAGAAAGAGTTTAAAAAGACTTGTATCCTTACTTTTTGTATTGGGAGATAAAAAAGTAAGTATACTTTATTGGTAAGATAAAAGTAGAGTACAATGATAATAGTAATTAAAAAAGTAGAAAGGGTAAAAGTAGAAAGATAGATACAAAAGTCTAAAACGACTTATAATTTGAACATAAGTCTAAAGCCTAAAACGACTTATATTTAGAATAGGAGGGAGTACTAGATTAGAGAGGAATCAACTTATAAGATATAGTATAATTGAATTCGAACTCTAAGGTTGGAAGTTATTTGGCTAAATAATGTAACACCATCAAGAATATTAGTGATTAATAAAACTTATGTATTGTAAGTACAATATGAAGTTTAGGATTGAATTTTAGGCTATGGTTATTATGTTATAAATGTTATAACAGTTATAAAGTATTAATGTCATAAATGAAACTAGTACTAGTGATGAAATAATGAGGTTATAAAATAATGTGGAGTATTAAATAGACTTTAGGAATTTAGTAATGTCAGTATAATGTTACATAACCTTAGTATTATAATCCTAATATGGTTTGTGTAAAATAACACAACTAAGTGAGGTTAATTACCTTACATAAAAAGAGAAGGTATATCATTTAATAAATGAGTTTTATAATTCTTATATATATATATATATATATGGATATGTGAAGTGAATAAATTATATGATATGGTTGGGAACCATATAATATTAAATGAGAGATGTTATAAGGTGGGGAGATAAATTATAACATATTAAATATAAAGTTCTTATGTTAAGTATAACATATTAAATGGTGAGTGAATTATATAAGACAAGAGTTATAATACAAATTATATAAATTTATGTACTTGGATAAACTAACCAAGTCTACATAATTGGCCAAGTCAACTTAATTGACCAAAGAGGTTAAGTTGACCAACTCATAATTTGAAGGGGAAATAAAGGTTTATAAGTCAAGGATATAATTAACATATAGTAACAAACTATATGTGTGTGTGAATTATATATAAATAACAAACCTATGAATTAATGAGATAGGTCATTTGGATTAAATCCTAAGTAGTGAATAAATACTACATGATAATTACAATATAGTTAGAAGATGAACTAACTAATCCCAAATTGTTTAAAACCCGAATGATAAACGTTGAACGATTACGGGGTAATTGCTAGGGGAATTAGTGACTAGTCGGGATGCTGAATTAGTCCGTATAACGGAAAAGTAATATGTAGTTTGTATTCCAGAGCTGGGTGCATTAGAGGACATGCGCTAGAGGACGAGCTACAAGGGTACCTGATGAGCGTGAATCTTCATGCTAGCATTTTTGTCGGTGAACGGTATGTGAATGTGTGGTTTGAAAACTCCGAGGGTTTTCTTGGGTTCCGGATGTAACTGTGTGCTTGCATGTCAGATAAATAATGTTATGCATGTGTTTGTATGTGTTTATGTTTTCCAATCGTCAAGCGTTATTAACTGTGCGTGTACGTCGTTCGGACTTGTGATACTGATTATCACCCTAACCGAGTATGAACTTTCGGGAGACTCTGGATACTATCTTGTGAGAGTAAATAACTTCTAACATACTAAGTGAGGAACTTAGTTTAGAGACCCGATGTTAACCGTCTTTAGAGTGATGACTCGACCCTTGAACATCACATAGCAGATTTCTAGGTTGTGTGTAAGACCCGATAGAGCATCCAATAAAAATATGTTTTCTCCAATATCGAGATTAAATCTCCAGGAGACTAATTAAAATACGCTAACTTATAAGAGTGTGATAATTAATTAATGATACAATGATTCCTAAACCCTGGTCTGCATTCGTTCCAGCAGGTTGCACATAGTGATCACTAGAGTTTAACACCCGTTTAGGGTCTACTCTTGTTTACCTAACGAGCTGGATATGATCGTTAGTCGGAATGTGCTACCGTTGGCACCATACCATGGCTTCGGCCTTATGGACAGCTACCACTGTAGATCAGTTAGCCCACCTACTCACTGTAGATGGCACCGGACTATTGTCCAAAATATAAACGTGTGAGGTTAAACGGGAATTTGTCTTTAACTTGACACCCGTATGTTTATGTGAGATTGTTGGAAGCGAGGCTTCATGTGATGAAAATAAACTAGTGAGACTAACAGGACTCCAGCTAACTCTTACCTTACCGTTGACTCGAATTTATTGCTCAATTATAAATGTCGTAATAGCATGTCTTGATATGTGAATGTTTGGAATACCTGTTGTGTGTAATTCCGTATTTACAATTATGTTATAAGCATGTAAACGGTACAGCATGAAACGAACCCCATGTTAATCAAGATGGCTAAAACGACCTAAGTGGCCTAAAGGGTCTAGGATCACATTTAGCATACCAGTAGTTGGCTGAGCCTTTGTGGCACCACATTACAGGACTTGATCGAGCTATGAAGCTTAGATGCTCATGTACCTTATGTATTAGTTTAAACTTAGGATGACGTAGTATATATCTCGTTCATCACTGTGGTTAACTATTGTCGATGTGTTATTATATTCATTTTCTGCTTCTTTACTCGCATGAGCGAGTAATGACATGTGACACTCGAGTGAGAATTATTAGTGTTTAAACTTCCGCTGTCAGACGTCTTTAATTATGCTAGGAGAGTGATTATTACGCGTTTAATGTGAGGGGTGTTACAAAAAGTGGTATCAGAACGGAGTACCGATGTGTGTTGAATAAAACCCATACTCCTATTACATAGGCTAGATGGGCCTAACCGATGTGTGTTTACATATATGATATTTGGTTTAGCAGCGTTCAACAAAAAAAATTCATGGACTAACCTAATTGGCTACATATTGGTTACAGATTAGGCTCTCAATCGTAGAGTAAGAAGGAGTCTTCCTATCTCGGCTTCTCGTTTTCCTATAGTTCGATTCTCAACGTCGAGTTAGAAGGAAAAAGTGTGATGGAAGTGGAGAAGACGATAGAGCGAAAGGCGTACGCACGGATAGGGTTGTTGGGTAACCCAAGCGATGTATACTACGGCAATGCACTGTCTTATCGTCGGGACTTTGGGCGTCAGTCAAGTTGAGCCTTCCGAACACCTGCTCATTCGCCCTCATCCCTTTCACGATCTCGTTCAATCAACTCCATCGATCACCTGGTTCGTCTCTCGACTCATATATCCTTTACAGAGTTGTTGCCTGCCTGGGTTTATGGGGTTGTTTACCCATTGCATTAGATTGATATGTCGGTTATGGCTGTTCTCTTTCGATTGCGTTGATATTGATCGGTTGTCTGTTGTAACTCTGGTCTGATCAAATTGTGAATAAAAAACGGTGATGATGAATGAGAGAGGTGCTTTGTTGACTGACTATTAGCTGAAGTCTGTGTTGAAGTTGAGGCTTCTGAATTCGGGGAGTTATATGTTGACAACGTCAGCATTCAAGAATTGTGTAGATTTTGGTGTACTCATGCTCTTTCCTTATAAGAAGTCTAAAACCTCTATTTGTAAGCCATTGCGGGAACTACCAAATTCCTGGTTTCCTAATCTTGTATGATTGAATTTCAATCTGCTTACAAGGATAATTGACCGATCCCGTGTGCTTAGGTTGTGTTAGAGGTGATCATTCGGGCGGGCGGGTTCGGGCCGGGTTAGAGGAAACTTTTAGGCCCGGTTTTTTTCCAGGCTTTGCCGTTTAGCCCGGCCCGCCGGCCCGATTTTTTATATAAATTAATAAAAAAATGTTTAATTAATATAATTTAATGTAATTTTTTATCATATATATAATTTATTTACAATTTATATTATATTATAAATAATTTTAGTATATATTATATAAAAAATAATTTATATTAAATATGTATATATTATATTTTTTAAAAACAATAATAAATAATATAAAATGGGCCGGGCCGGGTTTGCCCACGGGCTTACAAATGTGCCGCGGCCCGACCCGATTTTTTATTCGGGCCTGATTTTACGCCCAGGCCCGCCTAGAAGCCCAATCGGGCTCGGGCTTATCGGGCTTTTTTACGGGCCGGGGTGTCGGGCCGGACACATTATGATCAGCTCTAGGTTGTGTACATGTCCTGTTGCTTTACATTGGCTACTATATATCTCTCTCTACTCTAAAATTTATGTAAATTTAGCTATAATTTACCATCAACATGTGTAACTATCTTCTGTTATTGTAGAATTTAACACCTGCATTTCGTTTCCCTTATAAGCTTGCTTCTGATTTGTGGTGGGTTTGTTTACAGGTCAGTCGCTTAGAGTCAGATGGTTATTATGGAGGCGTGCGATTGCTCATGGCTATTTGCAGAGTATTTCGTAACTATTGTAAGCAAAATGGGATCCAACTCAATGGAGGAAACTTTACTTTGTCATATGAAACAAATATCCCTCGACAGGCAGGTCTCTCAGGTTCTAGTGCCATTGTGTGTGCTGCTTTGAGCTGCCTGCTTGACTTCTACTATGTGAGACACTTGATTAAAGTAGAGGAGAGACCTAACCTCATCCTCAATGCTGAAAATGAACTAGGGATTGTTGCTGGTCTTCAAGATCGAGTGGCACAGGTTTATGGTGGACTAGTTTACATGGACTTTAATAAAGAACACATGGATAAGTTTGGTTACGGAGAGTATACACCCATGGATATGAGTATACTACCTCCTCTATATCTCATCTATGCTGAAAATCCAAGTGACTCTGGAAAGGTTCATAGCACTGTGAAGCAAAGATGGCTTGATGGTGACCAGTTTATAAGGTCAACAATGCGAGAAGTGGCTACCATGGCAGTGAAAGGGAAAGAAGCATTACTTGCAAAGGACTATGAGACATTTAAATCTCTAATGAACCACAACTTTGATCTTCGGAGGAGTATGTTTGGGGACAATGTTCTTGGAGCCATGAACCTTGAGATGGTAGACATAGCTCGGAGAGTGGGTGCTGCATCAAAATTCACAGGGAGTGGAGGAGCAGTGGTTGTGTATTGTCCTGATGGAGCCAGTCAAGTGGAGAAGCTCGAAGAAGCGTGCAAGAAAGCTGGTTTTATCATGCAGCCTGTTAAAGTTATGCCCTCAAATCTGAATGAAGAGGACCTCAAAACATTGTCTTCTTGAGTGATGATTCTATACCAATTAATTTAGCTCCCCCTGTCAATAAAGGCATGTCAACTGAGCTTTTTCACTTATCAAGATGCGCATACATTGTTAGAGTCCAAGATTATAGTGTATAGGTGTGCAAAATTAATTACTCTCGATGTGTGTACTTATATTGAATTTCTAGAAATTTCACACAATGTTACCCCAATTCTGTTGCTTCCGCTATAAACCCACCGCTTGAAATATTTCGAGTCACTCATCGATCCAACAAACATCTCTCAATCTTGAATGTCATTGATACGTATATAGCTTATACAAAATCCTACAATATTGTGGCAGGTACCATCTGTGACCAACTTTGCAATCACAACTTTGCAATCTAATTTTGGCTTTTAACCGCAAGTTTAGAAGATCAACAGAGTATGGAGAGGCTGAATCTAAGGCGGTGGAGTAAGACTAGCAATCCTATGCTCAGGGGTGAGGAGAACCGGTGGGATCTAGGAGTCACGATGTCACGACTTATTTACTTTTATTTTACAGTTTGATCGGCGTAATCTTAATAAGCAATGCTTTGACATTTGTCTTAATTTGCCTGCCCTTCTTACCACTAGTACTCTTTTAGTTGAAAAAATGTAAGGTATCCAAAACATTTTCCCGTGATAGCTCGAGGTTGAGAGCCGGAGGCGACACCAAACTCCCCTTTAAGTTGCAATGACATTATTACTTTGATGTATTTCGCAACTCGTCTAGTTTTATGTAATCAATTTATTAGGTGATACGGTCATAAATTTATAATCAAATTTTTTTAAAAAAGTTTTCAAAAATTATGCATTCAAATTTTAGTAAAAAATATAAAAACAAATGTGATTTAGTCACATGCATTACTAAAATGTAATTAAAAGACTTTAATTGTTTAACTATTTTGATCAAACCGACTTTAAAAAAATTGTGATTTAAAGTATAGATCAAAATATCTTCTAAATTTGGTTTTTTGTCCACAAGACTGAAAACAATTATCATTATGTCTATCCATTTATATCTAATATTTATCCGTACAATATAAAAAACTTAACAGACGTAAATAAATAAAAATTGCTTTGACCCGTTTTTTTCTAACCAGTAGGTTTTTTTTCTGTGCACAACACTATAAAAAACAAAAATTACTAATCTTCCGTTACGTATGGACCACACTTCAAAAGAGGAAAAGGAAGTTACTATCCTCCGTTTGCTATCCACTAATAGTCTCTTCTTTTTTTTTTGGTAAATATCATGAAATTCAACTATATTTTTGGTTAATTCATGAAATGCCACTGAAAAAAGAAAATCATGAAATTTCACTTTATTTTTTCAAAAAGTCCATGAAATGCTACTATGTCATTGACCAGAAACAAAAAAGACAAAAATATCTCTATTAGTTAACAAAGTAGTTTTAAAGTTCACAATATGCCACTAAGTGTTACAAATTTAATAAAATTCACAGAAAAAATCAAATTATTATAAAAATATAGGTAACTATAAGAATATATTTAAAATATTATAAAAAAATATAAAAATAAATAAAAAAATATTAAAATATCATAAAACTTTGAAAAAAATAAATATTTCTTAGATGCTTTTCAAAATTATGTAGTACCATAAAAAAGAATATAAAGTTTTAAACACATAATTTATACTAAACTTTCTACAAATTTAGACCAATATAGTACCATAATTTATACCAATTAACTACGATAATTTAGACCAATTAATTACCTTAATTTATACCATTAACTACGATAATTTAGACCATTTAATTACCATAATTTTTACCTTAAAGTTTTAAATAGTTTTTATTAATATTTGGATATTATTATTTTTAGACGATATTTTATTTTGCAGATAAATTTATGACATAGTATAATTTATTTCAAACAAATATTTTGAATTGATAAAAACAAGATAATTTGAGGGTACAAATTATGACAATTAATTAGTACTAGTTATGGTGCTTAATTGGTAGAAAATTGGTATACTTTATGTTAAATATTATGACTAGTACCAATTTTTCTACCAACGAAGCATCATAACTAGTACCAATTAATTACTATAATTTGTACCATACATTTTCAAATTATTTACTCGAAATAAATTATATTATGCCATAAAGTCATATGCAAAATAGAATATAAATTCAAAAAACTCCAAATTTTAATGATTAATTGGTTAAAAAGAATAATTTTAAAATGTATGGTAAAATTATGATAATTAATTGGTATAAATTATGGTAATTAATTGGTATAATTATGGTACTATATTGGTCTAAATTTGTAGAAAAATTAGTATAAATTATGTGTTTTAAGACTCTATATTCTTATTTGTGGTACTAAATAATGTTGAAAAAAATCTAAGAAATATTTACTTTTTTTCAGCGTTTTATGATATTTTAATATATTTTTTATTTGTTTTTAAATATTTTTTTATAATATTTTAAATACATTCTTATAGTTACCTATAGTTTTATAATATTTTGATTTTTTTTCTGTTTTTTTGTGAATTTTTTAACACTTAATGACATATTGTAAACTTTGAAACTATTTTGTTAACTAATACGGGTATTTTTTTTTTGTTTATGATCAATGATACAATGACATTTCATAAACTTTTATAAAAATATAGTGACATTTCATGACTTTTATTTTTTTTAGTTGCATTTCATGAATAAGCAAAAAAATATAGTGACATCTGTCCACTATTCATCCCTTTTCTGTGTACAACACTGGTTAACCTTCTACAATAGTTGAATAGATACAATATAAATAGTATTTATTCATAGCAATATTTATTCCTTTATTTTATAGAATATGTACGTTTATTTTATATTCTTTTATTTTTTAAAATATAAGTTGATTTATTTAAAAATCTTTTTTTATGACTAACTACAAATTCTAAAAAAATGAACCGTGTCTTTTCTAAATGACAATATTAACTAAAAACCATATTGCAAAATTGAAATATCTCGAGGTTTGATTGAAAAAAATAAAATTTCATTAAAAGTCATTATACAACATATACGATTTAATAAGGCATTATATAAACTATCTAATAGGGCAATATAAAAAATGTCCTAGAGATTGGTATGAAATTAGACATTATATTTGTGTTGTGTATGAATGTAACACCCCTATCGCTAATTCCGTCATTACTGTACAAATACTTACCTTCGCAGCGGATACTACATACACAGCGGCGGATGTACAATGTCGTTAGTCACCCACATGACTAACTAGGCCCGTTACACTACTACATACTATCGGTCTGATGACTTGAATATACCGAGTACGCTACATAATACATTTCGTCCATTCCGTACTCAGATCATAATTCAAATACAACTCCAAAACATTACTATATCGAGTCTACTACAATCCTTAAATTACTGATACAGTTTGGACTTCCAAATTCGCATTACAATACAAATACAATTCATATTGCTCAACTACCCATGCTTACATAGCAGCCCCGTCCTACACTCTCGAACGGTGGTCGGCTTCGAAGTACCTGTAAATAAAAACAGTGCCCCTAGGGGCTCAGCAAATTGCTGCATATGAAATTCGCATACCCCGCGTGCTAACCGGGGTACGCCGACTACTTTTGGTCGGATATACATGGAGTTCGTTTTACATGCATACATACATACATACTAATACTACGACATTACAAGCATCAATACTTACATACATATACAAGATTCAATACTTACTAGGGAAGACAATTCGTTAGTCAACCGTACCTATTAGTTGTTCATTCATCCGGTTTAACCGGATGCTCTCCTTCTCCCCGTTCGGGTTCTTAAGTCTTACACCAAACTCAGTCCTACTTACTTGTTGCTTTACTCGCACTACACTCATTACCTTACTCATTACTTACTCGTGCTTACTCAATACTCGTTACTATACTAGTACTTACTCATCACTCCTTACTTAACCCTTACATACTCAGTACTCCATGCTCCTTACCTTACTCGTACGTACTCCTTATTCGGTACTCCTTACATACTCATACTTACTCCTTACTCAATACTCATTACTTTACTCATACATACGCATTACTCAATACTCATTACTTTACTCATACATACGCATTACTCAATACTCATTACTTTTGGCCTCCGCACGGAGTCATACACAAGACTCGCCACCGGGCCTACAAATACAAAGGGGCTATACACTTAGCTCCTCCAATACTTAAATGTCCGTTTTTACCGGACTACTCAAATTCCCAACACTTCTCTCTCGGAGTATCTTACAATCTCATGGATTAGCCAAGAAGTATCTCTCTCGATAACCTCTACTAGCCTCGGGAATTACCAACGTCCAGTATTCTCATATTTAAGGGTTTCCCCAACGTATCGAATACTCTCCTGTTCGGGACATTACTTACATTAGTCGGGTTCTCTCATTGTGGGTCGACTAATTCTCTAAGGGTTTTGGAGATCCCTCATCATTCTTCACTACTCTCATGGTTCATGTCTTGCACCATCATCAATACCTCTAATAGAGGTTACTTAGATGTACTCCCACTATTTATTGTTTTGTGGATTATTCATTTCGGTTCTCTTACCGTTATCGGGAGGTTACTAGTCCCGTACACTCTCTCACATTCTAGTGAGTTCATTGGTTCACGTTATCGTTTCTTGGTTCATTAGTTTTGGTGCGTCTTCACGTTTTCGTTAATTCGCATCACGACCCTTACTACGGGTCACTAAACAATAAGACTCATCTAGGAGTCGGTCTACACGCTAAGTTAAGCCACGCAATCACTCAAGAAGGGTTAGCTCATACAACATACAACAAGACATACAATGAAAGACAATAAACCGTTTTCATGCTTTAATCTTGATTAGCCGGCATACAACACACAAATCAACGTAACTCGGTTAGCATACGGGGCATGAGAAAATCATACCTTTCACCGGGGTTAGCTTTACCGTGTGTTCTCGTGTTCCTTGGTTCACACTTGTTCCACTGATAATGTTTCAAACATTGATATTAATACTATGTTCATACGGTACGTAAATAATTACTACTCCCTTAATTTAACCCCGTTAATGGTAGGTTCTTATGTGCATACTATTTTATTTTATTTTTTTTCTTACCACCATTACTCTCCCCATGGTCTACTGCTTAAGCCCATATATATATTATATATTTTTTTGCCCGACCTACCTTGCCAAGGTCGGTCGCAAGGTAGGTCCAAGTCAGAAGGGTGCTGGCCGATTTTTTTTTTTGACCCGACCTACCTTGCCAAGGTCAGTCGCAAGGTAGGTTGAAGTTAGAAGACTCCGGAATTGAAGATTCCAGCCCGACCTACCTTGCCAAGGTTGGTCGCAAGGTAGGTCGAACCCAGTACCCCTTTTAACTACTCATTTTGAACTCCAAATTCACCTCAATTCTTACCCAATCCTTTCCTAATCATTCCCACATGTTTAAGTACCTTAAAACATTCTTAATCATGCTCTAAACCTCCTCAAATCATTACTCAAATTCTTTACTCAAATCCTTGTTCAATTTCTACAAACTTCAATACTCATTTTTGCACTTATGCACTCTAGTGCATTTCTAAACTTCTCTTAACAGCCTACCTCTTGTTCTCACCCATTTTGACCATTCCAATTCATTCCTAGATAAATGCACTATCTATACCCAAGTCCGTCCTTTCCTTTCCAAGGTTATGCACACCAACTTCTTCCTAGAATTTCTACACACTAAAATACTGTTTTGCTATAGATTTTTACACACTTCATTCTAGTTCTCCAAACACCATTCCAAGGTTATTAATCAACCTAACTCCATCCTATAAACACTTAGTTAAGCCTAGGTCATTCTTTACTCAATATACACTTAAAACACCTTCGATTTCTACCGAAATTTTGCCATGACTCACCTACAATCCTTACATATCCAAACTCATCCATTTTTATCCAAATCAATCATAATCTAGCCACATCCACAAGGGTCCTACCAGCACTCAAAGCAATATTAATTTACCAAAGCCTCCTCAAACAACAATATCAATACACATACTTAAATTACTTGGCTCTAAGGCCTTCAATCCAAACATCAATTCACAAATACTCTCAAACTTCCACCAACTACATTCCTAGTACAACATTTTGGGTTCATTCATTGATTTACCCATTCCCATCATTCTAATGCATTACAATTAGCATTAAGAGGGTTTTCTTACCTTAAATCCTCTTGAGTTATTTTGCTCTCCTCCTTCTCCTCTCTTCTTTTTCGGTCAAGTTGGGCAATGGAGTTGCCAAACTCCATCCCAACACCCACATTACACCAAAAAGAATACAATTAAACTTCTAATCCTTAAAATTCACTAATTCAATGAAAGGCTTAGAACACATAAGTTAAGGTTTACCTTTTTGGAATTTTTAAGAGGGGTTTTAACCCTTGGTTCAAGAAGGTGATCCCACCACCATTGGAAGGTTGGAATGATGCTCAAAAGAGAGAGAAAAACAGAGCTCCATTAGAGGCTAAAATCGGCCACACTAACGATGGGGAAAAGATGAGTTTTTCTTTGAGATTTTTACCTTAATGGAGAGAGGAGACTCCAAGCTTCGATTTGGTAGCATTTTCTCTTCAAATGGGAAAAACCCATGGAGATGAACTTCCTCATTTTGATATTTTGAGAAGATATAAAGGTAGAACTTGGAGAGAGGAGCAAGAATATGTACTTATTTTGCATGTGGAGTTCAAATGAAGCTTGAGCATGGAGAAGAAGGTGAGAAGCCATGGAAGCTATTTGAGAGCTTCAAAATCGGCTGGAAACCAGAGGGAGGAGGGGTTCTCACGTGAAGGAAGGAGGAGAATAGGTGAGAGAGTAGAGAAATGAGAGGTGAGAGAAAAAGGGGGTTACTTTTTCACTTTTGTACTTTTCTTTCTCTTCTTTCTTTTTTCTTTATTTCTTTACTTGTTTATTGTGTGTGTGAGAGGCTGAATTACTCACTAAAACCGGCCCCCACATGTATATGTGCTGGGGCGTTTTTTTGTCTTTTACAGAAAACGCTCGTTAATTTACCCGGTTTTAGCACTATTCACTAACCGGGCCCGTTTTCCAGAATTTTCTCGTTTCTTTAATTTTATTGGTTATTAAGCTTCCATTAATGCTTATTTATAGTTATTTAGTGAACTATAATTTTTATGGGTTCGTTTGACCACTCAAAGTCACGTTTTCGGGTTTTCTCAAAAAACGCGCGCTAAAGCTTTATTAGCGTTTTAACACATTATTTGGATCCGTTTTCTTCGGGAATCATTCCCGTATACTAATTTGGCATGAAAAAGCCTTAGGAATCCACATAATACTCTAACCGAGGTCTCGTACCTCCTATGGTTATAAAACGCTTATTTTAGCGTTTTCCGCTTTTTGAGCATTTTCTCATTTCTTTTGGATTTATTTTCCTTACCAAAATTACTTAGGAACTATTAGGCCCTTAAATACCATATTAGAATAATTTCATCACCATATTTAAGTTTGGGGTATTTCAATGAACCTATCAAAAGTGGCAATTAAAATATTATTGTATTGGTTCAGATCAAAGACAACAATAAATTATTTTGTTCCTTTTAATATAGTCAGTTACATTAAAACTAAATAATTTCCTCTTTTATTTACTCAAATACATCATACAAATTAATTTGTTTTATCTTCCATTTTTCTCCTAGTCTCCTCTCCCGTACTGTCTTCCTAAATTAATTTGTTTTATCTTCTCTTTCTCTCTTACTCTCCTCTCCGGTGTTGCCTTCCTATTTCACTTCGACATTTCAAAAGTGAGAGCGAGCGCTGCGTATAGGCAGCTACTTCACTCCATCCCGTTCTTCGATCGATCTTGAACTTGCGAACCAGAGTAAAACTGTAAGTTTCCTCCTTCCATCTTCCACGTTTATGTTCATCCCTCCATCTTCCATGGCTAGGGTTCTTCAAACTTGCGAAATAGAAACAAATCGGTAGTTGATTCTCCTTTCATCTTCCATGGCTAGGGTTGTTTGAACTTGCGAAACATAGACAAATCTAGAAGTATTTTTCCTTCCATTTTCCAAGTCTGTGTTCCTCCTTCCATCCTTTGCTATGGTTTCTCAAACTTGCAAACTAGAGACAAATCGGTAGGGCTTTTCAACTTTAGTTTAGTTCGCATTGGTCTCTGAGATCTGTTCTTCCTTTTACTGAAGGGATTTTTGCATCTTAATCCCTTTATAATCGATCCGTCTGTTTGTTTCAAACTTCCCAGCAGAGTTCCAACCTTCTCAATTTTCATCGTTTATGGTTAATCATTATCATACTGGTCATAGATGTGAATTTTATGGAAAAGAAACCTTAGTCACTAAGATGAGTTTAGGAATAAATTAGACAGACTTTCTATAATTCCATTATGTTTTTATTTCTGCGGCAAGCTCATGTATTGCCTACTGCTTCTTGTTTTCCTTCTATATTATCCATTATAACATGACATACAGACGTGGATTGTTGTTGGGCAAAATAATAGTTAAACTATCTTGCTAACTATGGACAGTGTACCCAATCTTTGTAGTACAACAAGGTCGTATCCACAGAGACTTTGCAACTATCTAATTAATTATCCAGTTTAGTAAATGTACAAAAAGATAAATAAAAGTGCATAAAATGTAAATTGGGGTTTAGCCGGAGGCAAGCTTGATTTTAGGATTAGTGCAGAAATAATAAACACAGTAAAATAAAGTAAATGGATGGAAAAAGGTATCCTAGGATAGCGGGGGAATTTCCTAAATTACTTATACAATTTTATAACCCTGTCTCAATTATTTATTGTCTATTAGAGTTAATAATTGTCAGTTACGAACTCTTAGTAATAGCCTCAGTATTTTCCTGCTCAATCCGGAGTGTAAATTCCAAGGTTTATTTTTGTGGTACCTTGACTATCTCAAAATCATATGTGATAGTTACCCAAATAAATGAGTAGTTTGTCACGCTAAGCATTTAACAATATTTGCTGAAAGGAATTAAAACAAGTTTAATAAGTGAAACAGGTGATAAATATTTATTTAAGTAATATTAGGATCAAACCCCATCCTAGGATACGAGTAAAAATCACTCAGACATTAACAGTAATAAAAAGAAAGCAGAGATAGCCATTATTTTGGAGACTGCCGGCGGAGACTAGACTGCGATTCGCTTCTGCTCCAGCTCCCTTTTCTTCTCTTCTTCTTATCGTGCTTCTGCTTCGTGGTGGAATGAAGAATGAAAATAAAATGGAGAAGTGGGAGATAAGAGGATGGAATGGATCGTAGGTGTGGAAACGATGTGGTGGTGGTCTGTGGTCTGTAACGGTGGTCTAATTTGGATTGAGAGGAAGGGATGATTATTTGAGCAGAAGGAGCGTGGGTTTTATAGAAGAAGGGGGAGGAAGAAGACAGAGGGAACACCGCGTGAGCATTTTAAGGAATGGATTGGGGCGGCAGAACGCATGAGGAACTGTCGGCAGGCGCCTGATATTGCTCATCGGGTAGATGGATATGTCTGTAGGCGCCGAAACGGAGAAGATAAACACACCGAACTCTGTCGCTAATTTCTGGATAGCTCTCCCTCTGCCCCGTTGTCCCCAATATTAGCACCATTGCTGCGTTGCTACACACGTCCGCCCGTGTCCACACATATATAGGCGGACACATTACTCACGTCCGCCCCTTGTCCACGCTTGTTTGGGCGGACAAGACACGGACACATTACTCATGTCCGCCCCTTGTCCACGCTTGTTTGGGCGGACAAGACACGGACCATTACTCACGTCCGCCCCTTGTCCATGTTTGTGTCCACACATATATAGGCGGACACATTTGCTCACGTCCATGTTTGTGTCCACACATATTTGGGCGGACACATTACTCACGTCCACGCTTGTGTCCACGGATATTTGGGCGGACACACACACAATTTCCTTGTCCGCACTAATTTCCACGGACAGCATTTCTGTCCATGTTTGTGTCCATGTTTGTGTCCAGCCATATTTGGGCGGACGCAAATAAGGACGCAAAGGTGGACGTGTAGATTTCCTTTGTAAAATTTGATAGGCTCCAGATTCTTCGTTTGAGCTCCGTTTTTCGATCCGTTTGCGCCTACGCGTTCGTCTCTTCGTCTATTTTGCTCCTAGCTTGGTTTTCCTCATGTTTAACCAATAAATATGTGAGATAACCAATAAAACATAAACTAGAGGAAAAACATACGATAAGTGAGAAATGAGCAGAAAAGTGCTAATATAATATATGAAATACACCTATAAAACATGCTCATTTGGACACTTATCACACCCCCACACTTACCTTTTGCTTGTCCTCAAGCAAAACCATGTACCCAAGCAAGTAGGGAATGCTCAATATTAACAAATATTATTATGAAGGGTAGGATAAACACGTGAACAACATATGATCTTAAATTTTTAGAGGAGTATGATCCATCAACTGCTGGTGGCATAGGTGTACTCAGGGTAAAAATAAAAATTAGAGTTTCGGGGTATGATCCGGAGTACTTCAATGCTTCTTAGCTAAGGTAACTTTGAGAACTTTTACCATGGCCAACTTCTCTCAAGAATGGGCATTGAGGAGAAAACAAAAGGAAAAATAGATCTATGCATTTGTTTCACTTTTGCATAAGAGATGAGAAGATAATATGTAGGTATCAAGCCTTTGTATTTAAGAACACTCAACTCTCTTTGTTGGTTACCAATGGTGTCTCGCAAGTCCCTTATTTATTTTATATTTATATATTTTTTTTGACAGAGAAGCACCCCTTAGCAATCCCTAAGAAAGAAGACAGAAAGAACCCCTGAGCAATAAAAATCCAACCATTGCAGATCATTTGGTCACACCGCATAAAAATGCTCCTCAAAAGCAATCAAAATTTTAAAATTTTTTGTACATTTTATACCATTTATCCCACAATTCATAACAGTATTTATTCTTAAAGATAACAACCCACATATAAAGGGTCCATGATATTGAATTTGGACAAACGCAAGATAAGCAGAGAGATTAAGCATTTTAGCACAAAATGTCACCGAAAAGGGCACACTCCCCCACACTTAAATTGAACAATGTCCTCATTGTTCACCAGAAAAAACAAGGGAAAGTTTCAGGAGACCTTTTCGGTAAGTAGATAAAATAGAGAAAACACAAAGGTCACAAATAAACATTTAAGCACATAAACGCTCCTCTGCAGATTTTATTTAAATAAAAGCATAATAAAAGAAACTGGTACTCCCCTGAGATTATTTTTGCTAGCGTTATAAGAGTTCCCCCACACTTGAGCTTCAGCCTCAAGTAGCGTAGCTTGGTTGCGGTGTAGACATGAAGTTGCACCTGCATAAGACACTAGAAGCAACCATACTACAAACGGGGTTAAGGTTTAGCAAAAACAAAATTTAAAGAGAACCTGAAAATTAAAAGAGCATAAAAGCAAATAAAATAAAAGTTCATCCGGGTTGCCTCCCGGGAAGCTGCCCTTCTTTAACGTCTTTGGCTAGACGCCTGCTTCGTTATCCTGGATCAAAAATATAAGTAGACAACAGCTCTGCCAAGAAAACGAAGTTGGCAGTAATTAAAAGCATACCACCTGGATCAAAACAAAATGTTACTTCGGCAAATATAATAGGAAAATGAATACTCCACAAAACCTGGTGTTTGAGGAGGTACTGCCGGTAGCGTAGTTCTAACAGGAGACCAGGTGTGATTGGCTTTGCTTCCTCAAATTGGAAGATGTAAAAATTCTCCTCTTGTTGTTGAGGCTTATGGTAAGAGCCTTGATGGTAATCAATGTCAGAGGGAAGTGGCTCCTTGAAATTGATTATAGCACTCTCTTCTGATGGCTCGGAGGGAGGCGATATCTCCTCCTTCTCAAGGTTGAGGATGTATCCACCCTCATCTTCTGGGTAGAGCACGGTGAAGGAGGGGAAATAGTAGTTGATTTCAGAGGGAGGGGACTCCATGAAGTCCAAGGTGAAACTTTCTTCTAAGGAGTTGTCTCCATAATCAAGCTGATAGTTGTTTGGTGATGGATTCTCTAATTCGAATAGGGGAGGAGGTGGAGAGTAGCTTAAGTCCTCAGCAGGTTGTTCTTCCCCGTGAACCACTGCATTCAGTTGTGGAACCGGTTGTTCCATGTGTTCTACCTGATCTAGCGTTCTTTGCTGGATCATTTTAGAGGTTGAGGTAAAATTTGCCATCATTTCCCTTAAAATGGCGTTGTCTCTCTCTCTATTGCGACCATAGGACAATGGGAACTTTCATGGTCTCCTCCACACTCTTGGCAGACACTCCATTGATTGTAGTCCTCTGCACCATAGGGGTAACCATACCAATCTCCTGCTTGATCATAGTGATCATCCATCAGAATTAAGTACCTTTAAAAAGAAACAAAAATTTATACACAAAAGGGGCAAATACGGAAATAAAAGAAAAACTAAACAGATAATAAACCAGATAGTTGAACCGAAGTCCCCGGCAACGGCGCCAAAAACTTGTTGGGCAAAATAATAGTTAAACTATCTTGCTAACTATGGGCAGTGTACCCAATCTTTGTAGTACAACAAGGTCGTATCCACAGAGACTTCGCAACTATCTAATTAATTATCCAGTTTAGTAAATGTACAAAAAGATAAATAAAAGTGCAAAAATGTAAATTGGGGTTTAGCCGGAGGCAAGCTTGATTTTAGGATTAGTGCAGAATAATAAACACAGTAAAATAAAGTAAATGGATGGAAAAAGGTATCCTAGGATAGAGGGGAATTTCCTAAATTACTTATACAATTTTATAACCCTGTCTCAATTATTTATTGTCTATTAGAGTTAATAATTGTCAGTTACGAACTCTTAGTAATAGCCTCAGGATTTCCTGCTCAATCCGGAGTGTAAATTCCAAGGTTTATTCCTTTGTGGTACCTTGACTATCTCAAAATCATATGTTGATAGTTACCAAATAAATGCAGTAGTTTGTCACGCTAAGCATTTAACAATATTGCTGAAAGGAATTAAAACAAGTTTAATAAGTGAAACAGGTGATAAATATTTATTTAAGTAATTAGGATCAAACCCCATCCTAGGATACGAGTAAAAATCACTCAGACATTAAACAATAAAAAGAAAGCAGAGATAGCCATTATTTTGGAGACTGCCGGCGGAGACTGGACTGCGATTCGCTTCTGCTCCAGCTCCCTTTTCTTCTCTTCTTCTTATCGTGCTTCTGCTTCGTGGTGGAATTGTAACACCCCTACCGCTAATACCGTTATTACTGTACAATACTTACCTTCGCAACGGACTTTACATACTCAACGGCGGGTGTACAATGCCGTTAGTCACCCACGTGACTAACAAGGCGAGTTACAATCCTACATACTATCGGTCTGATGAATATGAACATACCGAGTGCTCTACACAATACATCACTTTCCCTTGCATACTCTACCATGATTCAAATACAACTCCAATACAATACTATACCGAGTATACTACAATCCTTACATTACCGGTACAGTTTAGACTTCCAAATTCATAATACGTTACAAATGCAATTCCTTTTACTCAACTACCCATGCTTATGTAGCAGTCCCCGTCCTACTCTCTCGAACGGTGGTCAGCTTCGAATACCTGCACACTAAAAACGGTCCCCCTAGGGGGTCAGCTTACGCTGCATATGAAATTCGCATATACCGCGTGCTAACCGCGGTACGCGACGACTACTTTGGGTCGGATATACATGGAGTTCATTTTAATGCATACATACATACAATTACTACACCATACATTCAACAATACTTACATACACATACAAGGTTCAATATCTACTAAGGAAGACAATTCGATAGTCGACCGTTCGTATTAGTTACTTACTCATTACTACTTCGTGGTTGCTCGATATTCATTACTCTACTCGTACCTGCTCCTTACTTGTTACTCATTACTTTATCCTTACATACTCATCACTCCATGCTCATACCCTTACTCGTACACACTCCTTACTCCATACTCGTTACTATACTTGTGCATACTCACTGCTCAATACCCTGTACTTACTCATACATACTCAATACTCAATACTCAGTGCTTACTCATACATACTCAATACTCGGTACTCATTACATACTCATACTTACGCAATACTCAATACTCATTACTTTGGTCTCTGGGCGGAGTCATACACAAGACTCGCCACCGGGCCTACAATTCGAAAGCTATACACTTAGCTCCTCAAATATACAATTGTCCATTTCTACCGGACTCCTCAAATTCCCAACACTCCTCTCATGGAGTATCTTACAATCACATGGATTAGCCTAGAAGTATCTCTCTCGATAACCTCCACTAGCTTAGGGAATTACCACCGTCTAGTATTCTCAGGTTTAAGGGTTTCCCCAACGTATCGAATACTCTCATGTTCGGGACATACTTACATGTGTCGGGTCCTCTCATAATGGGTCGACTAATTGCTAAGGGGTTTGGAGATCCCTCATCATTCTTTACTACTCTCATGGTTCATGTCTTGTACCAGGATTAATTCCCCTATTAGAGGTTACTTATATACTTCCACTACTTATTATTTGTGGATTATTCATTTCGGTTCTCCTACCGTTATCGGGAGGTTATTACTCCCGTACACTCTCTCACTTCTAGTGAGTTCATTGGGTTGCGTTAATCGTTTATTGATTCGATAGTTTAGTGCGTTGCTACGGTTCCATTAGTTCACAACATGACTCTTACTACGAGTCACTACACAACAAGACTCATCTATGAGTCGTGCTACGACTGAAGCCACACAATCAATCAAGAAGGGTTAGCTCACACAACATACATCAAGACATACAATGAAAGGCAATAAACCGTTTTCATGCTTTAGTCTTGATTAGCCGGCATACAGCACACAAATCAACGTAACTCGGTTAGCATACGGGGCATGAGAAAATCATACCTTTCACCGGAGTTAGCTCTACCGTGTGTTCCCTTCCCTTGTTTCACACTTGTTCCACTGATAATGTTCCAACATTGTTATTAATACTATACTCTTATGATACACAAATAATTACTACTCCCGTACTTACCCCTATACCCCGTTATTCCGGTATGCTTAATGTTCTTATACTCACAACTTATTTACTTACTTTCATACTTGTTTTCCTCTAGTTTTATGTTTCATTGGTGTCTTACACATTTATTGTTTAAACAGGAGGAATAACATAGATAGGAGTAAAGTAGATGAAGAGAGGAACGCGTGGGCGCAAACGGATCCAAAATCGGAGTTGAAACGAAGAAGATACAGCATTTCGAAGTTAGCCTCCTGGAACCGTCCGACCCAGAACCGTTCCGTCCGACCCATACACCTCTGGGTCGGACCATTCCAGTAGTTTTTGGTCCCGTGGTCAGTTCCCGTCCGACCCACCGTCCTCCCCAACCTCTGGGTCGGACGGATCCAGAACCTACCTACAGATTTTGTTTTCCACTTCTTTTCTTACCCATTTCTTCCCCAATCTTCCTACATGTAACCCCACATGTTTTAACACTAATTAAGCTTCCTAAAATACCTTAAATATCCCCCAAATCCATTACTAAATTCATCAAACAACTTACACAATTTTCTTACTTCTTCTACAACACATGTAACAGTTTTTGTTACACCTATGCTACAGATTTTAAATTCAATTCTCCCATCCAATACTTCCTCAACCAATGCCATTCCTAGCATTCTAAATACCTCTCCTTACCATGCCAATTCATTTCCAATCCATTACACTTCCTACACCCAAGTTCCAACACTCATTTTACAAAATCCTGCACACCAATTTCTTCCTAGTTCCACAATGCATTTTGGTACCTCTCTTGCTACAGATTTTACATCCTAATACTCTCATACCACAACTACCATTCCATGGTCATTAAACACCTTTATTAAATCCAATACACACCTTGGTTCTCCCATTCACCAAGTCATTCTTAACACAATTCCTACTAAAATTTCGCCATAGTTCACCTACTTTCCTTACATCCTCAAATACACATTCTCTCATCAAATCCAACCTAAAGCTAGCCACACCCAACAAGGGTCCTACCAGCACACAAGGTTCATACAAAATCTTAATACACCAATACTTCTCAATCACAATACCAATACATCATTGCTTCCTGCAATAGTATACTAATACACATACACCATTCATTTGGCTCTAAGGCCTACAAATCCACATTTCTGTTCACAAATACTCAAACATCCACAACTACAATACTAGTACAATAGTTTAGGTTCTTTTATATGTTTACCCATTCCCATTACACTAATGCATTAAATTAAGCATTAAGAAGGAGCTCTTACCTTGAGCTTTTGATTCCTTCATTTTCTTTTCCATTCCTCATCTTCCTTCTTTCTTGTCCAATCGGTTTTGTGGGGGATGGAGTTACCAAACTCCATCCCAACACCCAAATTACATAAGGAGAATATAATTAAACTTCTAACCTCTTAAAACTTCACTAATTCAATGAAGGGTTTAAATCACCACAAGTTAGGGTTTTACCTTGGAGTTTCAAGGGAGGTTTTTAAGCCTTGAATACAAAGGAGAGTTCCTCCACCATTGGAGAGTTGAACCAAGCTTAAACAAAGAAGAGAACAAGGCATTACAAGAAGGGAAAAAATCGGTTACACAAGGAGGTGGAGAAAGCTTGAGTTTTTCATGAAGATTTTTACCTTGTTGGAAAGAGGAGACTCCAAGCTTCACAATGGTGTGCTTTTCTCTTCAAATGGGGAAACCCATGGAGATGAATTTGCTCATTTTCGGATTTTGAAAAGATAGAAATGTAGAGCTTGAAGAGGGGAGTTCAAATATGTATTTTATTTTACATTTGGAGCTCAAGTGAAGCTAGAGCATGAGGTAGAAGATGGAGTTGCCATGGAAGCCATGAGAGGCTGCAAAAATCACTGCAAGGGGGAGAAGAAGAGGGGTCTCACGATGGGGGAAGGAAAGAATAGAAGAGAGAGAAGAAAAGTGAGGAAAGAGAGTGTTCTTTTTGCTTTTGTATTCTTTTTCTTTCTTTCTTTCTTTCTTCTTTCTTCTTTTTCTTATTTATTTATTGTGTGAGAGGGAAGGGGGAAATCGGTTGATACACAGCCCCTTGGGGGTTTTAAAATTTTATTTACAATAGTGGACACACTAGTTTGGTTTATTTATGCTTTTACCCCACAACTTCCCGTTTTTGACAGTTTTACTAACCGGAACCCGTTTTCCGGAATTTTCTCATTTCTTTATTTTTATTGGTTATTAAGCTTCCGTTAATGCTTAATAATAGTTATTTAATACTGTATAATTTTTACGGGTTCATTTGACCGCTTAAAATCACGTTTTCGGGTTTCTCGAAAAACTTGCGCTAAAGCTCTATTAGCGTTTTAATACTTTATTTGGATCCGTTTTCTTCGGGAGTTGTTCCCATATACTAATTAGGCATAAATAAGCCTTAGGAATCCTTACGATACTATAACCGAGGTCTCGTACCTCCTATGGTTATTTAACGCTCATTTAGCGTTTTTCGCTTTCTAAGCGTTTTCTCATTTCTTTTGGATTTATTTTCCTTACCAAAAATTACTTAGGCACTATTAGGCCCTTAAATACTATATTAGAATAATTTAATCACCATATTTAAGTTCGGGGTATTTCAATGAAGAATGAAAATAAAATGGAGAAGTGGGAGATAAGAGGATGGAATGGATCGTAGGTGTGGAAACGATGTGGTGGTGGTCTGTGGTCTGTAACGGTGGTCTAATTTGGATTGAGAGGAAGGGATGATTATTTGAGCAGAAGGAGCGTGGGTTTTATAGAAGAAGTGAGGAGGAAGAAGACAGAGGGAACACCGCGTGAGCATTTTAAGGAATGGATTGGGGCGGCAGAACGCGTGAGGAACTGTCGGCAGGCGCCTGATATTGCTCATCGGGTAGATGGATATGTCTGTAGGCGCTGAAACGGAGAAGATAAACAGCACCGAACTCTGTCGCTAATTTCTGGATCTGCGTTGCATTTACACACGTCCGCCCCGTGTCCACACATATATAGGCGGACACATTACTCACGTCCGCCCCTTGTCCACGCTTGTTTGGGCGGACAAGACACGGACAACATTACTCACGTCCGCCCCTTGTCCACGCTTGTTTGGGCGGACAAGACACGGATAGCATTACTCACGTCCGCCCCTTGTCCACGCTTGTTTGGGCGGACAAGACACGGACAACATTACTCACGTCCGCCCCTTGTCCACGTTTGTGTCCACACATATATAGGCGGACACATTTGCTCACGTCCATGTTTGTGTCCACACATATTTGGGCGGACACATTACTCACGTCCACGCTTGTGTCCACGGATATTTGGGCGGACACACACACAATTTCCTTGTCCGCACTAATTTCCACGGACAGCATTTCTGTCCATGTTTGTGTCCAACCATATTTGGGCGGACGCAAATAAGGACGCAAAGGTGGACGTGTAGATTTCCTTTGTAAAATTTGATAGGCTCCAGATTCTTCGTTTGAGCTCCGTTTTTCGATCCGTTTGTGCCTACGCGTTCGTCTCTTCGTCTATTTTGCTCCTAGCTTGGTTTTCCTCATGTTTAACCAATAAATATGTGAGATAACCAATAAAACATAAACTAGAGGAAAAACATACGATAAGTGAGAAATGAGCAGAAAAGTGCTGATATAATATATGAAATACACCTATAAAACATGCTCATTTGGACACTTATCAATTGTTGATATGTTTATGTGTTTTATAAACATTTGTAGCTCTTGTTTTTCTGTTTAATGTTTGTCTAGTATATCTTTCTCCTTGGTTCCTATGTTGTATATTGTTAGAGTAGGACATAGAACCGTTTTTAGATTAGCTAGGGAATTAAGGGTAATTATGTTATAGTTGCTGCATTATAATTGATTAATGGTAGAGTGTAACCTTGTCAAAGTTCTCTTTTATGGATATGAGGTTCTTCACTGTGAATATAGCCTCATTGTAATTGTTTCTTTCTGAAATAGTTTGTGGTCGAATTCGTGTCATAAAGCTGTAAGTGAATTTTTTGCACTGATTTCTGAACATAGCTTCTTAATTTATTGATGAAAACTGCTGATCCCTGTCATATTATAGACACAATGGTAATCAGAATACTTCTATATTTGGTTGCTCCTAATATGAAGCAAGGTTGTTGATGTTCCTAGCGCAAGATTGATCTGTTTTCTTCCACCGTTCAAGCTAACATGGTCAGTGCTACCTCCTTGATCATCTTTTGTGTTTTCCTTTGTCGCTGTCAAAGACAAGTTGTTTGTGAATTACAATTATTTATTATTATCATCTGATATTGTACATCTCTATTATTATTATTATTATATTATTATTATTATTATTATTATTATTATTATTTTATTATCCTTATCTCTAGAAGTCCAGAGATCATTTTAGGAATTATAAACTATAGCTAAGGCATGGAAATAGAGAAGAATATATGTTTTCAGAAAGCTATCAACCTCTTGCACTTGTATTCAGGAGCTTATGTAACCTGAACATTTTTCATATCTTAGTGTATTAAAGCATGAGCTCAGAAACAAATCATATACTTGAACCATTAGAGAATTCTGTTGACTCCTCTCTACCGTCCAATGGTCAGAAGAAAAAAAGAGAAGGTAAGTACTTTACGGTTCTAGTTAATGGTTTGTTTCATCTTTTAGTTAGTAAAAATTGGTGTCTTATCTTGTCTTCGGAAAGTGAACGTAACAAACAGAGCACTGTAGTTAGGAATGAAAAGAGAGGAAACTTAATTTAGCTTGTTTTTTTTCTTGTTTGATATTCTGATCATGTTTTTGTCTTTCTTTGGAGGTCCTTATCGCGGTCTAAGTAGAGCATTGAAGTATAGAAATTTAAGACAGTCACAAGCTGCTAGGATCCCAGTTGAGATTCCAAAAGAATTGGGAGCAGCTACTGGTGAAAGAGCACTGCAATTTATTGTTGAATGTTCTAATTGGGTCAAAGAAATATGCCCACTCAATGTCAAGAAATGGTGAGACATGCCTGCTGATATAATTGACAGATTGTACGGAAAGATCAAGGTAAAAATTTCTTCTCACATAAGGAGGCTTACTATTATCTATATTGAATAAATGATTGTAGAGTAATTTATTCTCTTCCATATGACTTTAGGGGAAATATGTATTACCTGAGGATGAGCATGTGCTTAAAGCCTTGAAGATCCAATGCTCCAATTTGTATAGACATTGGAGGGAAAGACTCAAGAAGAAATATTTCGCAAACAACACCTGTTTGAGAGATGTAGAAAACAATTGTCCAACTGGGATTGACGCAGAGCAGTGGAAATGGTTGGTTTACAACTACTGGAGTTGTCCTAGGCAAAGAGTAAGCAAACTTTTCATATTTTGAATATTGTATAAACTTAACTACCTTAATAAATTAATACATATCTTATATGATGTTTCTTTGATTATAGGAAAGGAGTGAAAAGAATCGTGCTGCTGCTCTATCAAAGAAGATACGCTCACACAGCGGAGCAAAGTCCATTGCTCGAATCATATACGAGATGGTAATATTCTAAATTTTAAAGGCCTGCATATTATTCTTGGTGAATTAAATAGTTGAAACATTAATTTTGTTTTTTCAATGTAGGATGGAGAGAATGAAAGGTCTGAGATCCCCCATACAAGCCCATCAAACTCTGATGTGGAGACAGAAATGAACTCGCAGACTGAGCCTAAGTATATCCAATTGTGGATTAAGACAAAGAGGTGATTATCTGAAAACTAAATGTGAATAGGTGGTAAAATACAGCTCCGTACATCCTCCTTCAATTACTACTAATATTCACCTCATTTCTTTGAATTCATTTATAACTACTAGATTTATTAGTCTACTATCTATTTGCACCAACTTCTACTCAAACAAATTAATTGGTGTACTAGTTTAACTTTGTTTTTATCATACTTGATCTTAGGAACATTAGTGGCAAAATGGATGACGAGGCTGAATACATTTTGCAAAAGTTCCGAGAACTACATTTGAAACAGATCGAGGAGAAAGGATCAGATAATCTAACAATTGAAGAAGCATATCAGCTTGTCTTAGGCCATGCTTCAGGATATGCTCTTGGATTGGGAAGAGCACACCCAATGCCAACCAAGAAAGCGTCTATTTGGAGATCTGAGCTACAAGTTGAACTTGAGCAACTTCGACAGCGGGAAAAGAAATTACGAGCCGAGCTTGTAAGAAAAGAACAAGGAGCTCTAGAGAGGGAAGAAAGAAGAGAAGAAGCTGCAAGAGAAAGAGAAGCAAACCTTCGGGAGGAGTTCATGGCAGAATTGGCCAAATTCAGTAGCATGGTCACCAAGCTTACAGGTTAGTGAATTTTGTATTCCATTCTATGTAACATGAGGCGTTGAAGAACACCATCGATTATGAATGCAAATGTGAAATGATGCTGCTAGCAGTAACCGTTGAGAATACTTGTTGGGTAACTGATTAATAGTTAGTATATAGATTAGTTAACTGATCGATTAGCTTCTGTAATTGATCTATAAGCTTCTATTTTGTTCTAAAGATCATTTATACCAGCTGTTCATTTATATATATATATATATATATGACAGGCTTATACTTTTGTAAGTAACAGAACATAAGCAAAATGCTTTTCTAATAGTCAATAAACATTACAGTATCCTTCTCTTGCTCTCTGTACAGTATAGTACAACTTTTAGTGTTTTCATTAGTAACACCATCGATTGTCAATAGATTATGCTGGTGGAAGGCATGTTTGATTATTATGATGTTCACTTAATTTTCATTTTCTTTTAGTTTCGTGCTGGTGGTAGGCATGTTTGATTATCAATAGATTATGTTGGTGGAAGGCATGTTCAATTATCAATAGATGATGCTACAAATGTGTTGATCTATTATGATGTTTACTTCATTTTCTTTTAGTTTCATGTTTGATTATGCTGTTGGAAGGCATCAACAGATGCTCGTGACGTCTATATTAATGTGAAGTTCCCTTGTTTTGTGAATGGCTTCTTCTTAATATAAAATGAGATAGACATATATGTGTACTGCTACTACCATTACGTTTGATTTTGTTATCTTTATGTATGATGAAGATATGACTTGTTATATAAACTAGAATGGCTAAATGTTTTTTATTGGTGCGATTTCTATGGTAAACGAGAATTCTACCATCTATATACAATTATATAGGTATCCTAATATTGCTTATGTTTGTGTTGAGTTGACTCATTTTTTAAGAGATGATGACCCAACTTTTTGGGTTGTATATAAATAAGTGAATAGTTTTTTGCTTATGTATATCTCTGCTTATGTAGGTTAAGATGTATAAAGGTTTGTGGATATTTAATCTAAACTTTTCCACCAAACACATTCAGGCCATTCTCTATTTGTTTGCTACAGGTGCTAGAGCAGCACACCATTAGAGGCTATTATGAGGAGCTATTGCTACACAATGAAGGATTTTAGGATCATAGTTGTTGCTGAAATTGAAGGATTTTGGAGAAATTTGAGGTTCATGATCTTATAGTTTGACAAACATTATATGTAACTACTGTGAAAATGTGTAGAACATATACTATACCTTTGTTTTGTGACCAGTTGATCAGTTGACAATAATCAAACTTGGTGGTGATATTCCTTGTACGATCAATCTGATCAATTTTGTAGTTTGTTAATCATATTTTGATCAATGAAAACAGCACCCAATCACTGAGTGCTTTCCATACGTTGCTTCTGCATTTATATTCAACTTTCTTTTCTTATATAAGTGATTAATGTTCTACCTAGATGATGGATTATATTTTCCATTGTTAATTGTCAAATAGGGCAATTAAATTATATTGTTTCTTTCTTATATTCAAAAAGGGCAATTATAGCAAACATTGTCTTGAATGGTTAATATAAAAAAGGGCAATTAGGAACTAATGCCCTTTCCTATCACTGTTAAATGTGGCAAGGTGCAGAAAATGCCATTCTTGATTATTGTTAAAAAGGGCAATAATTTGTTGTCCTATGTGATGTGATTCAAAGACAACAATATTTTCTTGTAGTATTTGATTTTAACCAAAGACAACAATATTATTTATGTCGTTAATGATAGTAACTATAACAACATATATCAATGCCCTATTTGATGATGTAACACCCCATCCAAACAATAACATACTTACAACAAATTGCAGCGGAAATACAACCTCATCACATTACTTAACTTGTTGGTGTTACACGCCGTTAGCCACCCACGTGGCTAACAAGGCTACTACATACACAATGTACCGGTCTGATGGGCTAAATTCCCGAGCAACTATACATTAGTATCCCTTCCCTTTAACAACAACAACAATATACACCTTAACAACTATACCGAGTATTTATAAACTGGTGCCGACAACAATATCGGTCTTACTACACCTACTGTATACATACACTTAAATGAATACCCATGTACAATGACTACCCGTCCTACTCTCGAACGGCTTCCAGCACTTCGTACCTGAAATAGGAAAGAAGAGAAAGGGGTGGCCCCAAGGGGCTCAGCACCTTTGCTGGTATGGTAATCCCGCAGCCCACATGCTACCGGGCCACGCACAACTAATTGTCGTCTTAACATGCGGTTGATTATATTTAAATCATGCATGTGACAATAAACACACAACACTTAACATTTCGCCTCAATGGGCTCAACAATCGGATAATACATCCTACTTAACAAGTCACTCTTGGTATTCATTATCCCTAGAGTGTTCCTCCTCTATTGGAGCTACTTCCTTAATAGGCGACACATACCCTTAAGTCGGGTTATCCTTAAACGCCTCTTATCACAAACTGGGAATCATATCCATGATCCACACACTCCACATTATACAACACACGTCACATTATACAACACACTTCACATTATACAACCTACAACATACACTACATACAACACTTAACAACACTTTGCACATTTCCATGTGCACAACATAATACCGCAATAGATATTGCTTCACCACAAAATACATAACATAACTGGAGTGGTTCTCTTAGGAACCGACCCAAACATAGTTTACACACTGGTGAGCCTAGAGAATGTTGCCAGTCTCATGATAAGCTCGTTATACAATAACAACAACACTCATTACCGTCCTAATAGTTGGACGAGTAACTTAAGTTAAGGCGGTTCGGGTTTGGAGGCCCTAACACACCACACAAACACAGGTTCCCACTAAACCGATCATAAGTCAGAATAGGTAAGCTTTGGAGTAAGCTAATGGGAGATCATAACCCGTGAGGGAAATACCCATAACAAAGAGAAGGGTAAGGCTAGGAAGGATACCCTCTCCCAAACAACGCGCGACCGGCCAAACCGGATTCCTCACTACTGTTAGTACATACTTACTTTAGACAATACTTAGAACCCCACTATGGAGCCTGTCACATAACAACTTATACAGTATTACAACTGGGTTAAACATACAAGGGAGATCCCTACATTCATATACACATATCACACAATTAACGCACGCATAGCCGTGGTTAGTACGTCCCATGGTACGGGTCGTTTACTCCGAATACCGAACTCTCATGTGATCCTAGACTCAGTTAACTAAGGTTAACACTTTCGAGGTTAAATGGTATCGGAGTTGTACACGCCACATAAATGAATTACTGTAAACTCATTACATGTTTAATCTTACAACGTGGCAAACATACAGAAAACACATTGGCATACAAGCCGGTGTAATCCGGTAGGACGCAGGTTGCAAGAAAACCATACCTGTCACCGGAGTCCACTTATCCTGTCCATTTATGTTCCTCGAGCAATTCTCGAACAACTGTTAACATCACACGTGTTTTCATTAACATCGGGGTTTGCTTGATCATTTAATGTCAATGCTTAATTCTTCCCCGTTAACTTAGTTACATAACTTAACATTTTTAACTTGTTTTACTCTCACATCTTAATACAACTTTTAACCCACTTAGGTGTCATTAAAACTCACCTAACATGTCCTTAACATCCTTATAACATCATTACCTACCAATCCCCATCATCACATATCATTTCATAACCTTAAATCATGTTTTTGGTCCGACCGACCCACCGACCGACCCACAGCTGGGTCGGTCCATTACAGACCCCTTTTACTTCCTTACAAACATGCCCGTCCGACCCACGTCCGACCCACCATTCTGGGTCGGTCCATGTGCGAACATTTTCCTTCCTTTGAAACCTGACCGACCGACCCATGTCCGACCCACCATTCTGGGTCGGTCCATTACCGAACACATTTCCAACATTTAACAGAGGCTCGACCGACCCACAAACTGGGTCGGCCCCTGGGTCGGTCTCCTCCTAAACTTACCCAAACTTGTCAATTCTCACCAAACTTCTCCTAAGGCCTCTTAATGTGTTCTAACACCATTTGGCACTTCAAACACAACACTTAAGATATTCTTAAACACTCACAAAACTATTTTTCCTAATTCCTTAAACCTTTACTTATATCTCCACAAAATTCCTAACACTTTCAACATTTGTACTAGGTTCCTAAGTGGTGTTTCTCACCTATTATAACTACTATCCCAAAACACTTTCTCCTCATCTTAACATCATCTCTTAAGCATCATTTTCTTGCTAACTAAATCTCCTTTTACATCATACCTAAACATCACTTGTTCCTTGAACACCAACCTTACCTAAACCTTAAACAACTCCTCCAAGACTTTAATACATTCACAAAACACACATTGGATTCCTAGAACTTCCAAGACAACAACCTAATCCTTGCAATCACTCTAAATCACCTTAATACATGTTTTCTTCTCAAGTAAACATTCATTCACCTTTAACACTTCCTAGTTCACCAAAACCACTTAAACACTAGAACTTCTTACACATTTTTTTCCAAATTTGGCCATAGCTTCTTTGTATATACTCACATCCAAACACTTAGGTTTTCACCTTAATTCATTCAATAATACTAAAATCCATCAAACACATTTTATACACAAACTTCACACATTAAGCTACACTACATCACAATAGAGTGCATAACTTAAATTGCTTGGCCTTAGGCCCTTAAAATAACATGGCTCTTAGGCCCTTAAATTGCACAACCTTAAACACTGAATTTCCCAC
Source organism: Limonium bicolor (assembly GCA_023374045.1). Classification (NCBI taxonomy): domain Eukaryota; kingdom Viridiplantae; phylum Streptophyta; class Magnoliopsida; order Caryophyllales; family Plumbaginaceae; genus Limonium; species Limonium bicolor. Next base: position 484,369,219 of record CM041777.1, on the reverse strand, counting down.
ATAAATAATGCCTTTGACCTGCAATACATACACCAAAAACATATGTTCTTTTACTAGTCTCCTTGAGAAACACTTTACTAGGTCACTCACCATTGGCTCCTTAGGTATTTATTAAGCAAATCAAGCTCATTTTCCTAAGGCATTTAAACTACATTGAGATAGTTTGTTTACCTCTTTTTCCTCACAAACTTCTTTCTTGTTTCCTTACAAAACCGGTAGGGCATTTGGTTCCTTGCCAACAACTAACATTATACAAACAATAGAATGATATTCAAGCATTATGCTTCATCTCATTGTAAACCCTAGTTACCATATTGTTTTAAACACATTAAGTAATTGTTTTACCTTGGAATGGAAGAGAACTTGAATAAGTATCAAGAGAGGAATCCTCCTAGCCCTTGGAAGATTCAAATGAAGCTAAAACAAGCAAGATAAATACACCATTGTGAGGTGAATTTTCGGACACATGAAACATGGAGGAAACATGGATTTTCTTTGAGTTTCCTTACTTGAAGCAAAGGAGAACAAGAATATGGTGAAAAGAGGGCTCAAGCTCCTTCAATGGTGAATCTTCATGGCACCAAAATTGAGTTCTTGAAGATTTAAAAAGAGGGAAGTGTAGAGCTGACCTAACCTAAGACAAATATGGTCTTGGAATTTGATTTGGCCAAGGGAATCACAAGTTACAAGTGAAAGAAGATGAAGAATGAGTGTGGGCTGTTGGAAAACCGATGGAGAGAGGAGGAAGAAGAAGACCATCGTGGGAAATGAAGGAAGGAATGAAGAATGAAGATAACACTTGCTTTGAGATATTTATGTACTAAAGTAACTTTCTTCTTTTTACTTTCTTTTCCTTCCTTCCTTTAATTGATTTTACATGATGGTGACTCACCTTACTACAAAAACCGGCCACCATTATAATAGAAGGGTAATATAGTCTTTATTGACTCATTTAATTACTTAACATTATATGTTACAAACTAGCTTGTAAAAGTTACTATTCACAAACTAAGGCCATAGAAGTGAAATTTTTGATTTCCCACTAATATGGCCACCCAAATGTGATACTATAGTACACATATTAATTAAAGAGTTAATGATGGACATTTAGCCATTCAAAACTACTCATTTACAAGACAATTTTTTCAAAAACGTGCTTTAAGACTCCTTAAAGCACATTTTGTGTTTTAACTTGTTTTCAAGCTTGGTTTTCTTTAGTAATTGATTTAATATGTTCATTAACATATAAATAAGGTGTAGGTATGACCATTAGGTCTTATACACATTCATCCCAAGCTTAGAGCACATTTCTGCTCATATTGACTTTAAGGTATTACCTTGTGTTTTGTTTGGTTTCATTTCTACCAAAGTTTCCTAAGGACTTAATTAGCCTTATAAAATCATAATTAATGTTATCAAGTCTTGGTAGGCTCTTTGGGTCTAACCAAGTTCACTCATAGCTTAGAGCATGTTTTTGCTCAAACTGTGTCTTAATGCTTTATTGCATTTATTATGGTTTAAATTGTTCACTGATGTTACTAAGGCACTTTTTAGCCTTTACATACCATAATTTGACATTTAAACCACATATCAAGGTTTGGGGTATTTCAATCTACCCCCTTAAAAGAACTTCGTCCTCGAAGTTCACACTTTTCACACATCATTCGGTTGAACACAGTAATCACTTGGAAATAAACTTCCTTAACCAAACACACTTTACATCACAACCTCGGACTTGATGGTCCGGGCAACACATTCACATCCACACATAACATAACTTATCCACATGATAACCTCGGACTCTATGGTCCGGGTATCTTAACAACACTTACACATACATAACAACCCCTTTGACTCACTGGTCTTGGGTAACATAACAACATTGGACACATAGGTCCTGGTAACATAACAGTCTTTAGACACATAGGTCTATGTAACACCACACATTTAGACTCATAGGCCTTGATAGTACACTTTAGGAAATCCAAGTCAAAACAACATTCATTACACATACCAACAACATGTCAGAGCATGTATAGCAATCAAAAATCCTTGATATACACTGTGATCCCGCAGAACACGGTCGCGATGGACACCTTCCGTCCCCGTGCCTTTAGGAGATTAAAACAATCACATAAGTTTAAAATTTCCTTGTGAGGTTAAGTAAAAAAACTTTAATTATGTAAAGTATCCATCGACGTTTTTAAATACCAATTTAAAATCCTTTTGAAAACACACACAACTCCAAGTCCAACTTAAGCTCTTTGCTTCCTTTATTAGCGTGGTTATTCGTGACCACTTATAGGGAGTTTCAAGAATCATCCAACCCTGATGTGATCAGCATCAGTGTTGAACTATCCTTCCACCCCAATTTGTGTTCGGCTTCCCTTGATCGCATGCAAATCAAGTTCCACCTCCCACTTCATTTTCAAGCATCAAGTAAATCACTCATTTCCAATTTTCTATCTTTTGAATCATTCTAGTCATGATCACAACATCTCCAAAGGATAGAACTCCGTCTATCAGTTACCTCCATTCACTTTAATCCTGTTGCCTAGGGAATCTCATTCTCACTAGGTTCTATGTCGGTATCATGCCCTTTCATGCATCACTATTAAGTATACATATATATATATACATATATTTTATCAAAATACAACACACCTGATTTTACATTTATACACTGTCGGGGCTTTTATTCCCCCGGGAGTTTATCTACTCCCCACACTTGTACAATCACACACAACTGTTAACAAACACACACACTTATCACAATGGTATTCGCATCTTCTGTGCGCAATTACCACAATTAAACCATGAATGAATGTGTATGTTTACGTAACACACACACCAATCATCAAAACAATAATATAATTTTGTGCTATGCACAATATAAATCACATACACTTCGTACACTTGTACGGTATACACTAAGTGGTTTTGCGCTCTACCCCCCTTAAAAGGGATTACGCCCACGTAATCAATCACTACACATTGTTTAAATGCTCTGCCGTCGTGAATTGTTTTAACTTCCACATGGTCCATTACACAATGGATTCTGATTAGAGGATCTTAACCATATTAGCGGTTTAGTTCCTAAACCAAGAATTCTCATTGGAGTTTGTTTAAACTCTTAATTGGTTTCGATTCTGGCCTGTTAGGCTTCTAGGCATTAATAATTAGCCATTCACTCATATTCGTTATTCACGTTGTACATTTGAATCACTGGTTCACTAGTTTCTGCTGCGAAACTGTAATAACTGTAGAGCTTAGTTGCTCCCTTTTGTTATTCTTACTGTATTGTACATCTCCAATTGTCACCTTTATCTTGGTGACAATGGTTTCTCAACCGCGCGTGGTATCTCTTACCGTTAGCGAATTCGGTGAGTTTCACAATTTCCCATCCACTTCCATGATAATTTACTGTGTATACAGCTATGTATTTCACACTGATTGACTTGTTCCCTTCCGACTTACTGTCGGTTGAGATTGAGCTACTACCTAGTGTGTAGTGCTCTTTCAGCCATTTCCAATATTTGGGGTATATTCCATACCGATATTTGGTAGTTAGTGCTACTGTAGTCACTTACTGTTAATCATATTTCCACGTTTGGTTTTGTACAAGTACTTTTTATTGGTGCGGCCTTGCATTTCCTACGCATCGGCCATTATAACATTATTCCTCCACCATTAACATGTTTCCAATTCCTAGCTATCCCACTCGATCATTACTGCGCAAGTGCAATACCAAAACACTCAGTCATACAGAGTGCAGAGGCGTAAACTCTCGACAGTAAATCCCTTATGCGATTCGCCATGGAATTCACACTGAGTTCCTCATCACACAGTACCTACCACTGGCTTATTGCTCAGTTTGTTTAACATCACTTATCTTGCCTCTCCACTGAGTCTAACTCATAACTGATCTTATCTGTTACGTTTTCGTTTAACAACACCTATACAACGGTCGCTTGTTGCGCACCGTGCTCTACTCCCTGTATAACACTAACTTACATGGTATTTACTGTCACACTAACTTCCACACATAATTTACATTATTCATATTATGGTTCATCCCTCATTTGGATGACCACTGAATGCTCCTTGAGCATCGATCATTCGAGTCACAAGCCGGCATTATTCAGCCAGGTGCTTCACTTTATACACATACTACTAAGCTAATTTCTCTTTCAATAACAACATGGTCAATCCTTAACATATTTCTTGAACTTGATTCACATAACTACCGCTCCTGCGGTGTCACAATATCGAGAGGTATCCCCACTCTTAATGCAGTGGTTCGTTTACCACTCTATTCACTTATACAACATAAACTTCTACCATCAATCGAATTTATATAACATATCTTACTTATGGCTTATGAGCCTTGTTTGCCTTGAGCTGGGCTCATTGTAGGCTGTCCACACATATGTACTTGTCTGTACAACATTACATATTTAGAGGTTGTAGTGGCCTCCATGACAAGGTCGTTGCATTCCGTTTCCTTTCATGGGATGCCCCTTAGGATTGTCAGTCCGTCTCCTGACAACTTATGTCTAAACTGTGTGTTAGTGTCAACCCTTGTGCTTCTGTCATGCATTTCATTCAACAATTATTGATGCGAACACCCTTCAAGGACTTCCCCTGGGTCGCTGAGTTATGCCATTACATTTGGCTCACACTTATTGGTACATTCCGTTAGCTACGCCTTTCGCGTTCTTTACTGGTTATTATCTTCTTCTGTGAAGATTAACATTTCCTGGTAGTGTAGATACTTATTCTGGGAATTTATCCGTTCATTGCACATTAATGTGTCCACATTAGGCATCTGCTTGCCATGTACAGGCTGGGTCACCATTCCAGCTATAATGTTTATCCCTAAGGATCCTTAAGACACATGTGGTGTCTTTACATAACAGTTTGTGCTCATCGCACTTCCTAACTCTTAAACATTTCCTTGAAAGGAGTTTACTAATCCTTTAGTCTTGCTAACTTAACTGAATTCCTTAACTTCAACTATTCCTTGTAATCCTTAGTTCTTGTTGATTTATACTGCTGACCGTAGACGGAGTCGACTACTTCCGTGTTTCGGACTCTACTCGTATACTATATGGGGTATCATACTGATACATTGCTACTTACCCAACTAACCCATAAGTAGGTCTGTCAGGCCCACATGCTCCTATCGGGAGTGCGGTCGTCCCACAACACAGTTGGTACACTTGTAGTGTCCGTCACACGCGTAGGTGAAGTATTCTGTTGTCAACTCCCTTATATTGTCCCGTGACAATTCATTCCTTACTTCCCGAACTTAATCGAGGGAAAGTTTATCCATTGTTGTATCCTTGTCAACTGTCCTTGGTTTTACTGGTTTGGTTTAAAAGAAGGTTGGAAAGAAGTGTTGGTTTGAAAGAAATCTGGTTTTGAAAAGAAAAGGGTTTGAATAAATCTGGGTTGAAAAAAAATTTTCATGGTTTCACACATCTTCTTACCTTAACCAAGTCTAGCTTCTTGCTGACTGGTGTACTTACAATTACAAAGGTCAGGCTGTTAAGCCCTTCCATGGTTATAATGTTCACACTTAACTTCGTGGTACTTTACTAAGTACTTGTAGTGGTTATAAATTTCCCGAACAGTCCTATTGTAGCAGCACTTGCTATGGCAAGTGCGCCATGCTAACTGGCTATCAGTTTAACACATACCGGTTGTGGTATTGTTTTTACCCTCACTGTCATCAGTGGCCTTATTGGCCCTCACTGATCTTACTGTCTTGATAACAACTTGTCTAGGTGACTTCTTACTGTCTTCACAGGACGATCACCAACTAGGGTGTTTCCCATTCTGGGAGACCCCTTTTTCTTAGTATTGTATTCTCCTTATAGCCCGTTCCACGCACTTGTCGTGGTTACTGAGACTTGTCTCTTGTTGGGCACTACGTTGTAGTTCCTTTGTCGGTTGGTATACCGTTGGTGTTTTATTTATCAACTGTGGTTCCGTAGACACTTGTCTCGGGTGTTATTAATCCATTTCTTGCCTGTTGCACGGTAGGTGCGTTGCAAGCTGGTTATTCTCGACTGCTCTGCATGTCGACCCAGGTTGCCGGAAATTCTATTCCTCTATACACAAAATCCTTCATTCGTCGCTATGGAATGCGGTTAACATTATTCAGATGGAGACCGTCTCCGGGATTCCCAGTTTTCGGGATCTACCGCATGACAGGTTCTCCGTACCCTAAAGGTATTTAATAACAGCCAGATCGGGTATTCCCGAGTAAGAGAGGACTTCCATCTCCCTGGCGTTGTTTCCCCAAGTTATATACAGGGATTGTGGAGGGTGGGAAGGATATTGTAGGTTTCCAGTAGTCACTGGTAGTTCCTTACTAGCGTATCTCTCACGCTATCACTCAACCCTTAACCCAAAGCACTAAAATCCTAACTCGGTACTTCCTAAGCTCGGTAATTCAGTCATCAGAGCGATACTTCGCTCTGATACCACTTTTTGTAACACCCCATCCAAACAATAACATACTTACAACAAATTGCAGCGGAAATACAACCTCATCACATTACTTAACTTGTTGGTGTTACACGCCGTTAGCCACCCACGTGGCTAACAAGGCTACTACATACACAATGTACCGGTCTGATGGGCTAAATTCCCGAGCAACTATACATTAGTATCCCTTCCCTTTAACAACAACAAAATATACACCTTAACAACTATACCGAGTATTTATAAACTGGTGCCGACAACAATATCGGTCTTACTACACCTACTGTATACATACACTTAAATGAATACCCATGTACAATGACTACCCGTCCTACTCTCGAACGGCTTCCAGCACTTCGTACCTGAAATAGGAAAGAAGAGAAAGGGGTGGCCCCAAGGGGCTCAGCACCTTTGCTGGTATGGTAATCCCGCAGCCCACATGCTACCGGGCCACGCACAACTAATTGTCGTCTTAACATGCGGTTGATTATATTTAAATCATGCATGTGACAATAAAACACAACACTTAACATTTCGCCTCAATGGGCTCAACAATCGGATAATACATCCTACTTAACAAGTCACTCTTGGTATTCATTATCCCTAGAGTGTTCCTCCTCTATTGGAGCTACTTCCTTAATAGGCGACACATACCCTTAAGTGGGTTATCCTTAAACGCCTCTTATCACAAACTGGGAATCATATCCATGATCCACACACTCCACATTATACAACACACGTCACATTATACAACACACTTCACATTATACAACCTACAACATACACTACATACAACACTTAACAACACTTTGCACATTTCCATGTGCACAACATAATACCGCAATAGATATTGCTTCACAACAAAATACATAACATAACTGGAGTGGTTCTCTTAGGAACCGACCCAAACATTGTTTACACACTGGTGAGCCTAGAGAATGTTGCCAGTCTCATGATAAGCTCGTTATACAATAACAACAACACTCATTACCGTCCTAATAGTTGGACGAGTAACTTAAGTTAAGGCGGTTCGGGTTTGGAGGCCCTAACACACCACACAAACACAGGTTCCCACTAAACCGATCATAAGTCAGAATAGGTAAGCTTTGGAGTAAGCTAATGGGAGATCATAACCCGTGAGGGAAACAACCATAACAAAGAGAAGGGTAAGGCTAGGAAGGATACCCTCTCCCAAACAACGCGCGACCGGCCAAACCGGATTCCTCACTACTGTTAGTACATACTTACTTTAGACAATACTTAGAACCCCACTATGGAGCCTGTCACATAACAACTCAAACAGTATTACAACTGGGTTAAACATACAAGGGAGATCCCTACATTCACATACACATATCACACAATTAACGCACGCATAGCCGTGGTTAGTACGTCCCATGGTACGGGTCGTTTACTCCGAATACCGAACTCTCATGTGATCCTAGACTCAGTTAACTAAGGTTAACACTTTCGAGGTTAAATGGTATCGGAGTTGTACACGCCACATAAATGAATTACTGTAAACTCATTACATGTTTAATCTTACAACGTGGCAAACATACAAAAAAAACACATTGGCATACAAGCCGGTGTAATCCGGTAGGACGCAGGTTGCAAGAAAACCATACCTGTCACCGGAGTCCACTTATCCTGTCCATTTATGTTCCTCGAGCAATTCTCGAACAACTGTTAACATCACACGTGTTTTCATTAACATCGGGGTTTGCTTGATCATTTAATGTCAATGCTTAATTCTTCCCCGTTAACTTAGTTACATAACTTAACATTTTTAACTTGTTTTACTCTCACATTTTAATACAACTTTTAACCCACTTAGGTGTCATTAAAACTCACCTAACATGCCCTTAACATCCTTATAACATCATTACCTACCAATCCCCATCACATATCATTTCATAACCTTAAATCATGTTTTTGGTCCGACCGACCCACCGACCGACCCACAGCTGGGTCGGTCCATTACAGACCCCTTTTACTTCCTTACAAACATGCCCGTCCGACCCACGTCCGACCCACCATTCTGGGTCGGTCCATGTGCGAACATTTTCCTTCCTTTGAAACCTGGCCGACCGACCCATGTCCGACCCACCATTCTGGGTCGGTCCATTACCGAACACATTTCCAACATTTAACAGAGGCTCGACCGACCCACAAACTGGGTCGGCCCCTGGGTCGGTCGCCTCCTAAACTTACCCAAACTTGTCAATTCTTCACCAAACTTCTCCTAAGGCCTCTTAATGTGTTCTAACACCATTTGGCACTTCAAACACACCCTTAAGATATTCTTAAACACTCACAAAACTATTTTTCCTAATTCCTTAAACCTTTACTTATATCTCCACAAAATTCCTAACACTTTCAACATTTGTACTAGGTTCCTAAGTGGTGTTTCTCACCTATTATAACTACTATCCCAAAACACTTTCTCCATCTTAACATCATCTCTTAAGCATCATTTTCTTGCTAACTAAATCTCCTTTTACATCATACCTAAACATCACTTGTTCCTTGAACACCAACCTTACCTAAACCTTAAACAACTCCTCCAAGACTTTAATACATTCACAAAACACACATTGGATTCCTAGAACTTCCAAGACAACACCTAAATCCTTGCATCACTCTAAATCACCTTAATACATGTTTTCTTCTCAAGTAAACATTCATTCACCTTTAACACGTCCTAGTTCACCAAAACCACTTAAAACACTTAGAACTTCTTACACATTTTTCCCAAATTTGGCCATAGCTTCTCTTGCATTTACTCACATCCAAACACTTAGGTTTTCACCTTAATTCATTCAATAATACCTAAAATCCATCAAACACATTTTTATACACAAACTTCACACATTAAGCACTACATCACAATATAGTGCATAACTTAAATTGCTTGGCACTTAGGCCCTTAAATAACATGGCTCTTAGGCCCTTAAATTGCACAACCTTAAACACTGAATTTCCCACATAAATAATGCCTTTGACCTGCAAATACATACACCAAAACATATGTTCTTTTACTAGTCTCCTTGAGAACACTTTACTAGGTCACTCACCATTGGCTCCTTAGGTATTTTATTAAGCAAATCAAGCTCATTTTCCTAAGGCATTTAAACTACATTGAGATAGTTTGTTTACCTCTTTTTCCTCACAAACTTCTTTCTTGTTTCCTTACAAAACCGGTAGGGCATTTGGTTCCTTGCCAACAACTAAACATTATACAAACAATAGAATGAGTATTCAAGCATTATGCTTCATCTCATTGTAAACCCTAGTTACACATATTGTTTTAACACATTAAGGTAATTGTTTTACCTTGGAATTGGAAGAGAACTTGAATAAGTATCAAGAGAGGACTCCTCCTAGCCCTTGGAAGATTCAAATGAAGCTAAAACAAGCAAGATAAATACACCATTGTGAGGTGAATTTTCGGACAACATGAAACATGGAGGAAACATGGATTTTCTTTGAGTTTCCTTACCTTGAAGCAAAGGAGAACAAGAATATGTGAAAAGATGGGCTCAAGCTCCTTCAATGGTGAATCTTCATGGCACCAAAATTGAGTTCTTGAAGATTTAAAAAGAGGGAAGTGTAGAGCTTGACCTAACTAAGACAAATATGGTCTTGGAATTTGATTTGGCCAAGGGAATCACAAGTTACAAGTGAAAGAAGATGAAGAATGAGTGTGGGCTGTTGGAAACCGATGGAGAGAGGAGGAAGAAGAAGACCATCGTGGGAAATGAAGGAATGAGAGAATGAAGATAACACTTGCTTTTGGAGATATTTATGTACTAAAGTAACTTTCTTCTTTTTACTTTCTTTTCCTTCCTTCCTTTAATTGATTTTACATGATGGTGACTCACCTTACTACAAAAACCGGCCACCATTATAATAGAAGGGTAATATAGTCTTTATTGACTCATTTAATTACTTATACATTATATGTTACAAACTAGCTTGTAAAAGTTACTATTCACAAACTAAGGCACATAGAAGTGAAATTTTTGATTTCCCACTAATATGGCCACCCAAATGTGATACTATATAGTACACATATTAATTAAAGAGTAATGATGGACATTTAGCCATTCAAAACTCATTTACAAGACAATTTTTTCAAAAACGTGCTTTAAGACTCCTTAAAGCACATTTTGTGTTTTAACTTGTTTTCAAGCTTGGTTTTCTTTAGTAATTGATTTAATATGTTCATTAACATATAAATAAGGTGTAGGTATGACCATTAGGTCTTATACACATTCATCCCAAGCTTAGAGCACATTTCTGCTCATATTGACTTTAAGGTATTACCTTGTGTTTTGTTTGGTTTCATTGTCTACCAAAGTTTCCTAAGGACTTAATTAGCCTTATAAATCATAATTAAATGTTATCAAGTCTTGGTAGGCTCTTTGGGTCCTAACCAAGTTCACTCATAGCTTAGAGCATGTTTTTGCTCAAACTGTGTCTTAATGCTTTATTGCATTTATTATGGTTTAAATTGTTCACTGATGTTACTAAGGCACTTTTTAGCCTTTACATACCATAATTTGACATTTAAACCACATATCAAGGTTTGGGGTATTTCAATCTACCCCCCTTAAAAGAACTTCGTCCTCGAAGTTCACACTTTTCACACATCATTCGGTTAGAACACAGTAATCACTTGGAAATAAACTTCCTTAACCAAACACACTTTACATCACAACCTCGGACTTGATGGTCCGGGCAACACATTCACATCCACACATAACATAACTTATCCACATGATAACCTCGGACTCTATGGTCCGGGTATCTTAACAACACTTACACATACATAACAACCCCTTTGACTCACTGGTCTTGGGTAACATAACAACATTTGGACACATAGGTCCTGGTAACATAACAGTCTTTAGACACATAGGTCTATGTAACACCACACATTTAGACTCATAGGCCTTGATAGTATACACTTTAGGAAATCCAAGTCAAAACAACATTCATTACACATACCACACAACATGTCAGAGCATGTATAGCAATCAAAAATATCCTTGATATACACTGTGATCCCGCAGAACACGGTCGCGATGGACACCTTCCGTCCCCGTGCCTTTAGGAGATTAAAACAATCACATAAGTTTAAAATTTCCTTGTGAGGTTAAGTAAAAGAAGACTTTAATTATGTAAAGTATCCATCGACGTTTTATAAATACCAATTTAAAATCCTTTTGAAAACACACACAACTCCAAGTCCAACTTAAGCTCTTTGCTTCCTTTATTAGCGTGGTTATTCGTGACCACTTATAGGGAGTTTCAAGAGTCATCCAACCCTGATGTGATCAGCATCAGTGTTGAACTATCCTTCCACCCCAATTTGTGTTCGGCTTCCCTTGATCGCATGCAAATCAAGTTCCACCTCCCACTTCATTTTCAAGCATCAAGTAAATCACTCATTTCCAATTTTCTCTTTTGAATCATTCTAGTCATGATCACAACATCTCCAAAGGATAGAACTCCGTCTATCAGTTACCTCCATTCACTTTTAATCCTGTTGCCTAGGGAATCTTGTTCTCACTAGGTTCTATGTCGGTATCATGCCCTTTCATGCATCACTATTAAGTATACATATATATATATACATATATTTTATCAAAATACAACACACCTGATTTTACATTTATACACTGTCGGGGCTTTTATTCCCCCGGGAGTTTATCTACTCCCCACACTTGTACAATCACACACAACTGTTAACAAACACAACACTTATCACAATGGTATTCGCATCTTCTGTGCGCAATTACCACAATTAAACCATGAATGAATGTGTATGTTTACGTAACACACACACCAATCATCAAAACAATAATATAATTTTGTGCTATGCACAATATAAATCACATACACTTCGTACACTTGTACGGTATACACTAAGTGGTTTTGCGCTCTACCCCCCTTAAAAGGGATTACGCCCACGTAATCAATCACTACACATTGTTTAAATGCTCTGCCGTCTTGAAGTATCTTAACTTCCACATGGTCCATTACACAATGGATTCTGATTAGAGGATCTTAACCATATTAGCGGTTTAGTTCCTAAACCAAGAATTCTCATTGGAGTTTGTTTAAACTCTTAATTGGTTTCGATTCTGGCCTGTTAGGCTTCTAGGCATTAATAATTAGCCATTCACTCATATTCGTTATTCACGTTGTACATTTGAATCACTGGTTCACTAGTTTCTGCTGCGAAACTGTAATAACTGTAGAGCTTAGTTGCTCCCTTTTGTTATTCTTACTGTATTGTACATCTCCAATTGTCACCTTTATCTTGGTGACAATGGTTTCTCAACCGACGCGTGGTATCTCTTACCGTTAGCGAATTCGGTGAGTTTCACAATTCCCCATCCACTTCCATGATAATTTACTGTGTATACAGTTATGTATTTCACACTGATTGACTTGTTCCCTTCCGACTTACTGTCGGTTGAGATTGAGCTACTACCTAGTGTGTAGTGCTCTTTCAGCCATTTCCAATATTTGGGGTATATTCCATACCGATATTTGGTAGTTAGTGCTACTGTAGTCACTTACTGTTAATCATATTTCCACGTTTGGTTTTGTACAAGTACTTTTTATTGGTGCGGCCTTGCATTTCCTACGCATCGGCCATTATAACATTATTCCTTCACCATTAACATGTTTCCAATTCCTAGCTATCCCACTCGATCATTACTGCGCAAGTGCAATACCAAAACACTCAGTCATACAGAGTGCAGAGGCGTAAACTCTCGACAGTAAATCCCTTATGCGATTCGCCATGGAATTCACACTGAGTTCCTCATCACACAGTACCTACCACTGGCTTATTGCTCAGTTTGTTTAACATCACTTATCTTGCCTCTCCACTGAGTCTAACTCATAACTGATCTTATCTGTTACGTTTTCGTTTAACAACACCTATACAACGGTCGCTTGTTGCGCACCGTGCTCTACTCCCTGTATAACACTAACTTACATGGTATTTACTGTCACACTAACTTCCACACATAAATTTACATTATTCATATTATGGTTCATCCCTCATTTGGATGACCACTGAATGCTCCTTGAGCATCGATCATTCGAGTCACAAGCCGGCATTATTCAGCCAGGTGCTTCACTTTATACACATACTACTAAGCTAATTTCTCTTTCAATAACAACATGGTCAATCCTTAACATATTTCTTGAACTTGATTCACATAACTACCGCTCCTGCGGTGTCACAATATCGAGAGGTATCCCCACTCTTAATGCAGTGGTTCGTTTACCACTCTATTCACTTATACAACATAAACTTCTACCATCAATCGAATTTATATAACATATCTTACTTATGGCTTATGAGCCTTGTTTGCCTTGAGCTGGGCTCATTGTAGGCTGTCCACACATATGTACTTGTCTGTACAACATTACATATTTAGAGGTTGTAGTGGCCTCCATGACAAGGTCGTTGCATTCCGTTTCCTTTCATGGGATGCCCCTTAGGATTGTCAGTCCGTCTCCTGACAACTTATGTCTAAACTGTGTGTTAGTGTCAACCCTTGTGCTTCTGTCATGCATTTCATTCAACAATTATTGATGCGAACACCCTTCAAGGACTTCCCCTGGGTGTCGCTGAGTTATGCCATTACATTTGGCTCACACTTATTGGTACATTCCGTTAGCTACGCCTTTCGCGTTCTTTACTGGTTATTATCTTCTTCTGTGAAGATTAACATTTCCTGGTAGTGTAGATACTTATTCTGGGAATTTATCCGTTCATTGCACATTAATGTGTCCACATTAGGCATCTGCTTGCCATGTACAGGCTGGGTCACCATTCCAGCTATAATGTTTATCCCTAAGGATCCTTAAGACACATGTGGTGTCTTTACATAACAGTTTGTGCTCATCGCACTTCCTAACTCTTAAACATTTCCTTGAAAGGAGTTTACTAATCCTTTTAGTCTTGCTAACTTAACTGAATTCCTTAACTTCAACTATTCCTTGTAATCCTTAGTTCTTGTTGATTTATACTGCTGACCGTAGACGGAGTCGACTACTTCCCGTGTTTCGGACTCTACTCGTATACATATATGGGGTATCATACTGATACATTGCTACTTACCCAACTAACCCATAAGTAGGTCTGTCAGGCCCACATGCTCCTATCGGAGTGCGGTCGTCCCACAACACAGTTGGTACACTTGTAGTGTCCGTCACACGCGTAGGTGAAGTATTCTGTTGTCAACTCCCTTATATTGTCCCGTGACAATATTCATTCCTTACTTCCCGAACTTAATCGAGGGAAAGTTTATCCATTGTTGTATCCTTGTCAACTGTCCTTGGTTTTACTGGTTTGGTTTAAAAGAAGGTTGGAAAGAAGTGTTGGTTTGAAAGAAAATCTGGTTTTGAAAAGAAAAGGGTTTGAATAAATCTGGGTTGAAAAAAAAATTTTCATGGTTTCACAACATCTTCTTACCTTAACCAAGTCTAGCTTCTTGCTGACTGGTGTACTTACAATTACAAAGGTCAGGCTGTTAAGCCCTTCCATGGTTATAATGTTCACACTTAACTTCGTGGTACTTTACTAAGTACTTGTAGTGGTTATAAATTTCCCGAACAGTCCTATTGTAGCAGCACTTGCTATGGCAAGTGCGCCATGCTAACTGGCTATCAGTTTAACACATACCGGTTGTGGTATTGTTTTTACCCTCACTGTCATCAGTGGCCTTATTGGCCCTCACTGATCTTACTGTCTTGATAACAACTTGTCTAGGTGACTTCTTACTGTCTTCACAGGACGATCACCAACTAGGGTGTTTCCCATTCTGGGAGACCCCTTTTTCTTAGTATTGTATTCTCCTTATAGCCCGTTCCACGCACTTGTCGTGGTTACTGAGACTTGTCTCTTGTTGGGCACTACGTTGTAGTTCCTTTGTCGGTTGGTATACCGTTGGTGTTTTATTTATCAACTGTGGTTCCGTAGACACTTGTCTCGGGTGTTATTAATCCATTTCTTGCCTGTTGCACGGTAGGTGCGTTGCAAGCTGGTTATTCTCGACTGCTCTGCATGTCGACCCAGGTTGCCGGAAATTCTATTCCTCTATACACAAATCCTTCATTCGTCGCTATGGAATGCGGTTAACATTATTCAGATGGAGACCGTCTCCGGGATTCCCAGTTTTCGGGATCTACCGCATGACAGGTTCTCCGTACCCTAAAGGTATTTAATAACAGCCAGATCGGGTATTCCCGAGTAAGAGAGGACTTCCATCTCCCTGGCGTTGTTTCCCCAAGTTATATACAGGGATTGTGGAGGGTGGGAAGGATATTGTAGGTTTCCAGTAGTCACTGGTAGTTCCTTACTAGCGTATCTCTCACGCTATCACTCAACCCTTAACCCAAAGCACTAAAATCCTAACTCGGTACTTCCTAAGCTCGGTAATTCATCATCAGAGCGATACTTCGCTCTGATACCACTTTTTGTAACACCCCATCCAAACAATAACATACTTACAACAAATTGCAGCGGAAATACAACCTCATCACATTACTTAACTTGTTGGTGTTACACGCCGTTAGCCACCCACGTGGCTAACAAGGCTAATACATACACAATGTACCGGTCTGATGGGCTAAATTCCCGAGCAACTATACATTAGTATCCCTTTCCTTTAACAACAACAACAATATACACCTTAACAACTATACCGAGTATTTATAAACTGGTGCCGACAACAATATCGGTCTTACTACACCTACTGTATACATACACTTAAATGAATACCCATGTACAATGACTACCCGTCCTACTCTCGAACGGCTTCCAGCACTTCGTACCTGAAATAGGAAAGAAGAGAAAGGGGTGGCCCCAAGGGGCTCAGCACCTTTGCTGGTATGGTAATCCCGCAGCCCACATGCTACCGGGCCACGCACAACTAATTGTCGTCTTAACATGCGGTTGATTATATTTAAATCATGCATGTGACAATAAACACACAACACTTACACATTTCGCCTCAATGGGCTCAACAATCGGATAATACATCCTACTTAACAAGTCACTCTTGGTATTCATTATCCCTAGAGTGTTCCTCCTCTATTGGAGCTACTTCCTTAATAGGCGACACATACCCTTAAGTCGGGTTATCCTTAAACGCCTCTTATCACAAACTGGGAATCATATCCATGATCCACACACTCCACATTATACAACACACGTCACATTATACAACACACTTCACATTATACAACCTACAACATACACTACATACAACACTTAACAACACTTTGCACATTTCCATGTGCACAACATAATACCGCAATAGATATTGCTTCACCACAAAATACATAACATAACTGGAGTGGTTCTCTTAGGAACCGACCCAAACATAGTTTACACACTGGTGAGCCTAGAGAATGTTGCCAGTCTCATGATAAGCTCGTTATACAATAACAACAACACTCATTACCGTCCTAATAGTTGGACGAGTAACTTAAGTTAAGGCGGTTCGGGTTTGGAGGCCCTAACACACCACACAAACAGGTTCCCACTAAACCGATCATAAGTCAGAATAGGTAAGCTTTGGAGTAAGCTAATGGGAGATCATAACCCGTGAGGGAAACAACCATAACAAAGAAAGGGTAAGGCTAGGAAGGATACCCTCTCCCAAACAACGCGCGACCGGCCAAACCGGATTCCTCACTACTGTTAGTACATACTTACTTTAGACAATACTTAGAACCCCACTATGGAGCCTGTCACATAACAACTCAAACAGTATTACAACTGGGTTAAACATACAAGGGAGATCCCTACATTCACATACACAATCACACAATTAACGCACGCATAGCCGTGGTTAGTACGTCCCATGGTACGGGTCGTTTACTCCGAATACCGAACTCTCATGTGATCCTAGACTCAGTTAACTAAGGTTAACACTTTCGAGGTTAAATGGTATCGGAGTTGTACACGCCACATAAATGAATTACTGTAAACTCATTACATGTTTAATCTTACAACGTGGCAAACATACAGAAAAACACATTGGCATACAAGCCGGTGTAATCCGGTAGGACGCAGGTTGCAAGAAAACCATACCTGTCACCGGAGTCCACTTATCCTGTCCATTTATGTTCCTCGAGCAATTCTCGAACAACTGTTAACATCACACGTGTTTTCATTAACATCGGGGTTTGCTTGATCATTTAATGTCAATGCTTAATTCTTCCCCGTTAACTTAGTTACATAACTTAACATTTTTAACTTGTTTTACTCTCACATTTTAATACAACTTTTAACCCACTTAGGTGTCATTAAAACTCACCTAACATGTCCTTAACATCCTTATAACATCATTACCTACCAATCCCCATCATCACATATCATTTCATAACCTTAAATCATGTTTTTGGTCCGACCGACCCACCGACCCCCACAGCTGGGTCGGTCCATTACAGACCCCTTTTACTTCCTTACAAACATGCCCGTCCGACCCACGTCCGACCCACCATTCTGGGTCGGTCCATGTGCGAACATTTTCCTTCCTTTGAAACCTGACCGACCGACCCATGTCCGACCCACCATTCTGGGTCGGTCCATTACCGAACACATTTCCAACATTTAACAGAGGCTCGACCGACCCACAAACTGGGTCGGCCCCTGGGTCGGTCTCCTCCTAAACTTACCCAAACTTGTCAATTCTTCACCAAACTTCTCCTAAGGCCTCTTAATGTGTTCTAACACCATTTGGCACTTCAAACACACCCTTAAGATATTCTTAAACACTCACAAAACTATTTTTCCTAATTCCTTAAACCTTTACTTATATCTCCACAAAATTCCTAACACTTTCAACATTTGTACTAGGTTCCTAAGTGGTGTTTCTCACCTATTATAACTACTATCCCAAAACACTTTCTCCTCATCTTAACATCATCTCTTAAGCATCATTTTCTTGCTAACTAAATCTCCTTTTACATCATACCTAAACATCACTTGTTCCTTGAACACCAACCTTACCTAAACCTTAAACAACTCCTCCAAGACTTTAATACATTCACAAAACACACATTGGATTCCTAGAACTTCCAAGACAACACCTAAATCCTTGCATCACTCTAAATCACCTTAATACATGTTTTCTTCTCAAGTAAACATTCATTCACCTTTAACACGTCCTAGTTCACCAAAACCACTTAAAACACTTAGAACTTCTTACACATTTTTTTCCAAATTTGGCCATAGCTTCTCTTGTATATACTCACATCCAAACACTTAGGTTTTCACCTTAATTCATTCAATAATACCTAAAATCCATCAAACACATTTTTATACACAAACTTCACACATTAAGCACTACATCACAATATAGTTCATAACTTAAATTGCTTGGCACTTAGGCCCTTAAATAACATGGCTCTTAGGCCCTTAAATTGCACAACCTTAAACACTGAATTTCCCACATAAATAATGCCTTTGACCTGCAAATACATACACCAAAACATATGTTCTTTTACTAGTCTCCTTGAGAACACTTTACTAGGTCACTCACCATTGGCTCCTTAGGTATTTTATTAAGCAAATCAAGCTCATTTTCCTAAGGCATTTAAACTACATTGAGATAGTTTGTTTACCTCTTTTTCCTCACAAACTTCTTTCTTTTTCCCTTACAAAACCGGTAGGGCATTTGGTTCCTTGCCAACAACTAAACATTATACAAACAATAGAATGAGTATTCAAGCATTATGCTTCATCTCATTGTAAACCCTAGTTACACATATTGTTTTAACACATTAGGTAATTGTTTTACCTTGGAATTGGAAAGAACTTGAATAAGTATCAAGAGAGGACTCCTCCTAGCCCTTGGAAGATTCAAATGAAGCTAAAACAAGCAAGATAAATACACCATTGTGAGGTGAATTTTCGGACAACATGAAACATGGAGGAAACATGGATTTTCTTTGAGTTTCCTTACCTTGAAGCAAAGGAGAACAAGAATATGTGAAAAGATGGGCTCAAGCTCCTTCAATGGTGAATCTTCATGGCACCAAAATTGAGTTCTTGAAGATTTAAAAAGAGGGAAGTGTAGAGCTTGACCTAACTAAGACAAATATGGTCTTGGAATTTGATTTGGCCAAGGGAATCACAAGTTACAAGTGAAAGAAGATGAAGAATGAGTGTGGGCTGTTGGAAACCGATGGAGAGAGGAGGAAGAGAAGACCATCGTGGGAAATGAAGGAAGGAATGAGAGAATGAAGATAACACTTGCTTTTGGAGATATTTATGTACTAAAGTAACTTTCTTCTTTTTACTTTCTTTTCCTTCCTTCCTTTAATTGATTTTACATGATGGTGACTCACCTTACTACAAAAACCGGCCACCATTATAATAGAAGGGTAATATAGTCTTTATTGACTCATTTAATTACTTATAACATTATATGTTACAAACTAGCTTGTAAAAGTTACTATTCACAAACTAAGGCACATAGAAGTGAAATTTTTGATTTCCCACTAATATGGCCACCCAAATGTGATACTATATAGTACACATATTAATTAAAGAGTAATGATGGACATTTAGCCATTCAAAACTCATTTACAAGACAATTTTTTCAAAAACGTGCTTTAAGACTCCTTAAAGCACATTTTGTGTTTTAACTTGTTTTCAAGCTTGGTTTTCTTTAGTAATTGATTTAATATGTTCATTAACATATAAATAAGGTGTAGGTATGACCATTAGGTCTTATACACATTCATCCCAAGCTTAGAGCACATTTCTGCTCATATTGACTTTAAGGTATTACCTTGTGTTTTGTTTGGTTTCATTGTCTACCAAAGTTTCCTAAGGACTTAATTAGCCTTATAAAATCATAATTAAATGTTATCAAGTCTTGGTAGGCTCTTTGGGTCCTAACCAAGTTCACTCATAGCTTAGAGCATGTTTTTGCTCAAACTGTGTCTTAATGCTTTATTGCATTTATTATGGTTTAAATTGTTCACTGATGTTACTAAGGCACTTTTTAGCCTTTACATACCATAATTTGACATTTAAACCACATATCAAGGTTTGGGGTATTTCAGATGAGATTAAAGAGGACAATTCCTAACAAATGTCATGTTGATGTACCATAACAAGGATAAAAGGGCAATGTAATGGCAATAATTATTTTGTTGTTATTGACTATTAGGGCAAAAAGTAAATAAAAAAGGACAAGTTTTAATGCCCTTTCTGAACAAATATGTTGTATTCATGAAAGTAGTCGTATGCCATTAGATATTAATTTTTTTTAAAAATCACAAAAATTTAAAATACTATCAACATATAGATAACTATAGAAAATATTTTAAAAATAAATTAAAATAACAAAAAATTTAAAATATTAATAATTACAATCACATTGTTTAAACAAAAAATTATTACCTGTTTCTTTTAAATAAAATTTTCAATAAATAAATGAAAATAGGGCCATTTTTCCTTAACAAACTAATTTTCACTTTTTTTTCATGCTTATTTAATATGTTAAGACAAATGTACAACTTATTTGTTATAGTTTTTAGTGAAGGAGCAATGAAAAAAAGAAGTACATTTAAATTAGCTTGTTCACACTTGACAACTTTTCAACAATTATGAATTTTATATATTAGTTTTTTTTATCTAATTTTCTACCAATTTAAGTAATTTCTTTAAAATAAATCATTTTTACTATTATTTCTTTAAAACTTGTATTCTATTTGTAAATAGTTTTATGACATAATATTTTTGTTTTTTACAAAATATTATTTCTACAAACAATATTAGGTATTGTCATTTATGAAATGACACTATAAAAACGAAAATTACGATATAATAGAATATAAATTATGTTTTTAAAATTATTTTAGTATCATTATGTCTTTAAAATCTATATTTTATTTTGTGGCATCTTTAAAATTTTTTGAAAGAAGTCTAAAAATTATGCAATATTTTTAAATATTTGATGTTATATTAATTTTTTTGAGCTTTTTAAATTTATTTTTTAATACTCCCTCTTTCTCTCAATAGATGATTTTTTGTGTCATTTCACTATTTTCAAAATATAAGATGTTCTAGTCTTTTTAGTCATCTACTTTCCAATTCTACTCCTCTTTATTTCACAACTCTACTTTTCAAATTATTTCAATTCCCGATTAAAAAAGGAAGAGCAAAATAGTCTAATTTTTTCCTTTTTAAGTCTTGTGCCTAGAGCTAGAAAATCAAGTATTGAGAACAAAATGGAGTATCATTCATAGATATCTATATTTTTATAATCTTTTAATTTTTTGAGATTTTTGAATTTTAATTTTAAACACCTAGTGACATATTGTGAATTTCAAAGTACATTGTTAACTAGGGAAATTTTGTCTTTTTTTCTGATTAATGGCTATAGTGGAATTAATCAAGAAAAATATTGTGACATTTCATAACTTTCTATTTTTTGTGGCATTTTTTGTTGTGATGTGTATTGGTTTCGGGCGATCAATCCCTTCTGTTGGGATGTGTATGGACTTTGGTGATTAAGTGTAAAGTTTAAAGTGGTAATGACTCGCTGGATTAATAGCTTTCGTAGTTATGTGATGATTTGATAAATTGGTGCTTACTTAGTGAACAAATGTCAATCTAACCTGAATCAAATATAAGTTGGTTAGGTGAATGGGTAATAAAGATAAATGAGATTAATAATTTTTTAGTTTAAGGTGATTAGGTGAATAATAATTTTTTTAAAAATGTGTAAATAGGTTTTGAAGTTAAGGAAATTAATAGTGAATAGGTTAAGAAAATTGTTCAGTTGGTAAGTAATTCGGGCGAAAAAGGTTAAGGCTTAACTGTTTAATAAGGGTCGTTCGTTAACGAGCTGTAGCCTAAAAATAGAGATGTATAGGAGATTAATGTCCATCATATTTCATCCTTCAAGCTGATTAATGTGAGATTAATCTCTATGGGGGAGTTGATACGGAAACGCCGATAATGTTGCGTTTCCAGTAGAACTTGGCATTTTGACACCTTCCTGACTGATTAATGTCTGATATGCCCCTTCTTTTCCCCTTTCTTCAAACTATCATTCCCCTCCGCTAATTCCGGTGCCAAATTTCCACTTCCAACAACATGGTGTTCTTCAGTATACCCCTCCCTTTCCCCTTTCTACTTCCTCTCTCTTTATCTCCTCCCACGCTCCGATTCTAAGCCGTGGTTCCCCAACCAGCACTACCACACGTTCACCACCACATCCAGCTTCTTGCGCCTCGGCCCTCTTTCAGACGAGCCGGGATATTCAGATGCTCAGCGTGGCAGATGGGGTTCTTCACGTGGCTGGGACGGCTGATAAAGGAGAAGGCCAAGATGATGTAGAAATATTCTTAACAACGAAGAATCGGTAAGAGACAGGGATGGTACCGAGGGAAATCGAGATAGAGTGAGGGGGTGGAAGGGAAAAAGGAGGTTGATGATGAGGTTAAAAGTGTCTTTTGTGTAACTACTCATTTAAAATTTTCAACTACCTAACGAACAGGTTTTTCCATGGGTCACATTCAGCTTAGCGATTGCATAACAGATTATTGCTAGATTTTTACCAGTCACAATCAAAGGGGGCCTAAAATGGTTTACTAAGAGTTCAAATATGTAATATATTATTATATTAGAGTATAGGATAACTCATGATATTATTTAAGCATTCCATATGCATAACTTATAAGCTACGTTAATAACAAGATAAGTTATATTAGGTTAAAGTACAAGTTATAGTATCCTTTGGAAATGTTCCGTTTGTGAACCTACAGAGATTGGGCGTTTGAAATAATTAAGACTTGGAATAGCATTGGTAATAACAAAGTTAATTTGTTAAATGAGTTGAATAAAACCCGTACTCCTATTACATAGGCTAGATGGGCCTAACCGATGTGTGTTTACATATATGATATTTGGTTTAGCAGCATTTAACAAAAAAATTCATGGACTAACCTAATTTGCTACATATTGGTTACAGATTAGGCTCTCAATCGTAGAGTAAGAAGGAGTCTTCCTATCTCGGCTTCTCAGTTTTCCTATAGTTCGATTCTCAACGTCGAGTTAGAAGGAAAAAGTGTGATGGAAGTGGAGAAGACGATAGAGCGAAAGGCGTACGCACGGATAGGGTTGTTGGGTAACCCAAGCGATGTATACTACGACAACACACAGTCTTTATCGCTCGGGAACTTTTGGGCGTCAGTCAAGTTGGAGCCTTCCGAACACCTGCTCATTCTCCCTCATCCCTTTCACGATCTCGTTCAATTCAACTCCATCTATCACCTGGTTCGTCTCTCAACTCTTATATCCTTTACAGAGTTATTGCCTGCCTATGGTTTATGGGTGTTTTACCCATTGCATTAGATTGAAATGTCGGTTCTGGTTGTTCTCTTTCGATTGCGTTGATTATTGATCGGTGTCTGTTGTAACTCTGGTCTGATCAAAGTTGTGAATAAAAGACGGTGATGAACGAGAGAGGTGCTTTGTTGACTGACTATTAAGCTGAAGTCTGTTGTTGAAGTTGAGGCTTCTGAATTCGGGGAGTTGTATGTTGACAACGTTCAGCATTCAAGAATTGTGTAGATTCTGTGTACTCATGCTCTTCCTTATAAGCAGGTCTAAAACCTCTATCTGTAAGCCATTTGCGGGAACTACCAAATTCCCTGGTTTCCTAATCTTGTATGATTTGAATTTCAATCCGCTTACAAGGATGATTGATCGATCTCGTGTGCTTAGGTTGTGTACACGTCCTGTTGCTTTACATTAGCTACTGTATCTCTCTCTACTCTAAAATTTATGTAAATGTAGCTATAATTTACCATCAACATGCGTAACTATCTTCTGTTATTGTAGAGTTTAACACCTGCATTTCGTTTCCCTTATAAGGTTGCTTCTGATTTGTGGTGGGTTTGTTTACAGGTCAGTTGCTTAGAGTCAGATGGTTATTATGGAGGCGTGCGATTGCTCATGCTATTTGTAGAGTATTTCATAACTATTGTAAGCAAAATGGGATCCAGCTCAATGGAGGAAACTTTACTTTGTCATATGAAACAAATATCCCTCGACAAACAGGTCTCTCAGGTTCTAGCGCCATTGTGTGTGCTGCTTTGAGCTGCCTGCTTGACTTCTACTATGTGAGACACTTGATTAACGTAGAGGAGAGACCTAACCTCATCCTCAATGCTGAAAATGAACTAGGGATTGTTGCTGGTCTTCATGATCGAGTGGCACAGGTTTATGGTGGACTAGTTTACACGGACTTTAATAAAGAACACATGGATAAGTTTGGTTACGGAGAGTATACACCCATGGATATGAGTATACTACCTCCTCTATATCTCATCTATGCTGAAAATCCAAGTGACTCTGGAAAGGTTCATAGCACTGTGAAGCAAAGATGGCTTGATGGTGACCAGTTTATAAGGTCAATAATGCGAGAAGTGGCTACCATGGCAGTGAAAGGGAAAGAAGCATTACTTGCAAAGGACTATGAGACATTTAAATCTCTAATGAACCACAACTTTGATCTTCGGAGGAGTATGTATGGGGACAATGTTCTTGGAGCCATGAACCTTGAGATGGTAGACATAGCATGGAGAGTGGGTGCTGCTTCAAAATTCACAGGGAGTGAAGGAGCAGTGGTTGTGTATTGTCCTGATGGAGCCAGTCAAGTGGAGAAGCTCGAAGAAGCGTGCAAGAAAGCTGGTTTTATCATGCAGCCTGTTAAATTTATGCCCTCAAATCTGAATGAAGAGGACCTCAAAACATTGTCTTCTTGAGTGATGATTCTATAGCAATTAATTTAGCTCCCCCTGTCAATAAAGGCATGTCAACTGAGCTTTTTCACTTATTATGATGCGCGCATACATTGTTAGAGTCCAATATTATAGTGTATAGGTGTGCAAAATTAATTACTATCGATGTGTGTACTTGTATTGAATTTCTAGAAATTTCACACAATGTCACCCAAATTCTGTTGCTTCCGCTATAAACTCACCGCTTGAAATATTTCGAGTCACCCTGAAATACCCTGAACTTAATTAGGGTGATTAAATTACTCTAATATGATATTTGAGGGCCTATTAGTGCCTAAATAATTTTGGTAAAGAGAATAAAAGCAAAAGAAAAGAGAAAACGCCTAAAAAGCGAAAAACGCTAAATTGAGCATTATATGACCATAGGAGGAATACAACCTCGGAAAGGGTATTAGATGGATCCCCAAGCCTTAATAATGCCTAATTAATATATGGGAACAATTCCCGAAGAAAACAGATCCAAATGATGTGTTAAAACGCTAATAAAGCTTTAGCGCACGTTTTTCGAGAAAACCCGAAAACGTGACTTTGAGTGGTCAAACGAATCCGTAAAAATTATAGTTCATCAAATAACTATAATTAATCATTAATGGAAGCTTAATAAACCATTAAAATTAAAGAAATGAGAAAAATCCGGAAAACGGGCCCAGTTAGTGAATAGTGCTAAAACCGGGTAAATTAACGAGTGTTTTCTGTAAAAGACAAAAAACGCTCCAGCATGTATAACAGGGGGGCCGGTTTTTAATTGCTGACTCGCCCCTCTATTCTCTCAATAAGTAAAGAAAAGAAGAAGAGAAAAAAAAGAAAGGAAAAGTACAAAAAGGTAAAAACACTCTCTCTCCTCCCTCATTTCTCTTTTCCTCCTCTCTTTCCTTTCTTCCCTGTTGTTATCTCTTTATTCCTCCATGGCTGACGATTTCTTCCCCTCCTCCCATGGCTACTTCATCTTCTAGCTCATGCCCAAGTTTTATTAAAGCTCAAAACACAAAAATAAGTACATATTCTTCATCCCCTCATCAAGCTCTATCATTCTCTCCTTTTAAAATTCCAAAAGGATGAACTTCATCTCCATGGGTTTTGCCCATTTGAAGAGAAAATGGCATCAAATTGAAGCTTGGAGTCTCCTCTCTCTCCTAACGTAAAAAGGTTCCAAGAAAAACTCATTTTCTTCACCCTTCCTTCTTGGCCGACTTTTGCCCATACGCATGCCTTTTTTTCTTGTTTGTTTGAGCATTGTATCACCCTTCCAATGGTGGTGGAACCCTCCTTTTGATTCAAGGCTTAAAACCCCTTCAAACACTCCAAAGGTAAAATCCTAACTTTGTGCTTTAAGCCCCTTTCACTGAATTATAATTTCCTAAGGGTTTAGAAGATTAATTGAATCCATTTTTGTGTTCCTTGAATGTTAGGATGGAGTTTGGCAACTCCATTCCCACTTGACCGAATTTGAGAAGAGGAAGAGCAAGAGGAGAATTAAAAGGGAAACTTGATGAACTTAAGGTAAGGAATCTACCTTAATGAACATTCTTGTTGTTTATAGAATTTGGGATGGGATAGTAAATTGAATGAACCAAAATCTTTCTAGTAATGTGTTTGGTTGATATTTGAGAGAATTTGTGAACTAGTGTTGATTTAAGGGCCTAAGTGCCATTGCATTTGAGTTTGTGAGCTATATTATGTTTAATGAATTTTGGTGAAACATTGAGTGATGGTAGGATCCTTTATGGGTGTGGCTAGTTTAGGATTGCTTTTGGTGATAATGGATGAGAATTGGTGAAATTGGATATGCTAGGTTTATGGGGAGGTTATGGTAAAATTTGTGTAGAAATTGGGTGTTTTTAGTTGACTTGGTGAATGGGAGAACCTAGGTATTTATAGTGTTGAGTAGAGTGGAGTGGTAGCCTTGAAATGGTATTTGGAGAACTAGAAAGAGAGAGATAAAAATCTGTAGCATAATGAGGTTTGGTGACTTGGAATTCCTAGGAAAAGAGTTAGTGTTTATAGTCATGGAAATGGAGGATGGACTTGGGTGTTGAAATACCCTTAACCTTAAAAACTTAATTAAATGATCTATTAATTATCTAAGAAGGTTAATAATCATCTTAATACCATTGGGGAACAATCTAAGATCTCTACAAGGCAAAACATGCCTTAAGATCGGTAAAGCCAAAAATGTGCTTTAGGAAACCATAGAGATTGTAAGACCTCAATTAGGACCCAAAGTGGATTCCTAAGTATTATAATTAAGTAATGAACACTATAAAACTATTCTCAAAGGAAACCAAGCTCAAAAACATGTTCTAACACAATTGTGCTTTAAAACTCCTTAAAGCACGTTTTTGAGAAAATTGACTTTCTGAGTGGGTTTTGAGTAGTGTTAGGCATTGGATTAGACCTTGTTATACTAATTTACTATAATGTACCACATTAGAAGGTCTAAATCCAAGATTTTCAAAAAAATCAGAAATATGGCATTCATTTGTGAATAGTAATCCAAATAGTGCATTTTTAAGCAAAATTGACTAAGTATAGTCAATGGTCAATACATGACCCATCCTTATCCTTAGCAAGTCTGCAGCTTAGAGCATGGAGGACAGCACATTCAACTTTATACAAAATATCTAGCCAACTTGGTGAATCACCACTTACTATTCCATTTATTACTTTTCTTACCTTAAAACACATTTTCTTTCTTTCTCTTTCCTTTTGTCCCATTCCAGCCGAGCCATAGGCAGTTCCTAAACCTCTCAACATGTGTTCTTGAGCATTCAAGGCAAATCAATCTCTTTTGCACCTAAGGTAATGGTTTAAGGCATATTTTAGCTCTTTTTCTTCATCTCTTCATTACCTACACATGGAGCTTATAATCTATCACTTTCCATGGCTCATTCTCAGTGTTTTTAACCTTGAACAACAAAGAATCTGGCTGAAGCAAGCTTTGGGACCAAGGTGGTCAAAATTTATATTATAAGGTAAAAACATACCTTAAGGATTTCTATTCTCCATCCGGTTTTCTTCTTCTGATTTCTATGAGTTTATTCACTCATAATCTTCATATTTACATGTTAATTCAGTTGGTTAACCATTTGGACCAAGGGTGGCCGAAAATCAAAAGAAATATCATTCTTAAAGGCATTTTGCCAAGGTAAAACCTATTACCATAGCAGCTTGTTGTTGTCTAGCTATTCCCCATGTATTTATGGTGAATTTAACACCATGTGGTGTGTTTAATCCAGGCCGAAACCCTTTGGAGACTACCTTGCATTTTTAAGGTGATTTTTGCCTTAAATCTTACATTAATTGTTCTTTATGGTTAAGCTCATGCTTGGAGTATAACCATATCTTATTTTGGTGTATTAAACATGTCTAAATGATGTGGTGATTTTTCTTCCAAGCTGCCGAGTTGTTACTAAGGCTAAACCAAGGTATATACACCTTAAACTTATGATTTTATGATTTTTCAGCATATATATTATATGTGCCGAGAGTGGAGTTGTTTATATGGGTGATTTTAACCTAAGTGTGGAAAAAAATGACTAAGATAAATTAAGCTAGTCATTTAAGTGATTTAACTAACATAATGGTCAAATTATGACATTATGTGGAAAAATAATTAAGCTACAGCAAGGCCGAGAGCATATAGTATAATTTGAGCTATTTTATGTGTAATTTTATGTTATAAAGCAAAGTTGTAATAAGGCCATGTCATTAGGCCATTTTAATTAAGTTTAAAAGCTTATTTAATGTATTTTATGTACTTAATATTAAGTATGGGGTCAAAGCCGTAAATAAATAAAAATTAGAGGGCTGTAGGTGAATATAGCCGAAAATTGGGATTTAAAATGTATTTAAATAAAAATTATAAAATTTTATAAAGTTTTGGGGTGAAATTGTAAATATTGAAAAGTTTGGGGTAATCTATGTAATTACCGAGAAAGTGGGGTCAAAATGATGTTTAGAAGTCAAACATTAACCAAGCAAAAGACTTTGACCAGATTTGATGATTTATTAATTTAATTATCAAATTACACTAAGTTATGTATTAAGTTGTGAAAATTACATAACATATGGGTATATAGGTGATTACCGAAAGTTTTGGGGTATAAAATGGTATTTTATACACCTATGGGTTATTAGGAATTTATTTGGTTAAATTTGGAGTTAATATGGATTATATAAGTATAATATATGATATTTTATATCATTGTTACATATAGGTAACATATGTGGTGAAAACCGTAATTATTGAAAGTATAAGGTTAGGAATGATGTTTATAACCTTTTGGTATAGTTTGGTAATTTTTGGAATTATATATGAGGTTTTATGAAGATATATGTATAATATATAGTTTTAATGACATTAGAAACTATATGTTATGAAATGGGGTTATTTGGTGAATATGGAAAGTTGGAGGGTTGGAAATTAATTTAGAACAGGCCTAGGGTCTGTTCGGTTATTTTGGGACTTTATAACCATAGGTTATCATTATATTAAGGTTTAAGGATTATAATATAAGGTATATATTAAAAGTGTGACAATGGAATATAATTTGGGGTTGATTTGTAAAATCTGAAAGTATAGTGGAATTAAATAAAAACCGAGAAAGCTATGGTACATTTGGTATTTTATAACAACTTATAACTATAGGTTATAATTGTTTTAATGACATAAATGTCATAATATATGTTATATAACTATAATATAACATTATATAAATTATGCGGTGGATTTTGTAAATATTTAAGAGAACAAGGGTGCTGTTCGGAAATAATGGGAATTTTAGAATAAAAATTTATAATATGGTTTTCAATGTTATAAAGGTTATAACATTTATAATATAAGAAATGTTCATTAAAAGAGAATGAATATATTAAAAAGATTTACCATATAATAAATGGTCCCATAATACATATATATAAATAAATATATGTTATGGAGTGGAAAATACAATATGGTTCAAATAACCATATAATATCATAATGAAAATGATATAGAATAAAAAGAAAAGAATTTTACATTGGATAAGGAAATTCTAATGTTATGTTGTTCATGAAATAGTAAGGAGTTATATACTTCAAAGTATTTTCAAATATGAATTATACAACATTACACTTGGAAAAACTAACCTTAGGAAATAAATACTAAGGTGAGATGTATAATATATGGTTAAGATTATACATGCAATATAGTGATAAACTATATAATATACAAATGTGTATTAAACTACATGCGATAATAAACGTTTAAAGTTAAGTGTATTAATATACTCGACGTAACCACGCATGTAATATAGCGTTTTTCCTAATCCTGAGTTAAACCGAAAACCCGACAAACGTTATTAGTTAACAACGGGGAATAAACCGGGATGGATTAGTAACGGTACGGGGTGCCGTAGTGTATTGTTGGTATGAGATGCTGATGCATAGTGTGATGCATATTAATAGATGGTTAGAGGCGTCTCGAGGATCGCCAGAGATTTTTAGCTGATTCATACTCCACGGTCTTATAATCCCGGTGCACGGTATGTTATTTATGTGGCTTGATTGTCTCTGAGGATTTCCTCAGTTCAGACATTGTGTGAAAATTTGTGTTAAGATTGAATGTCTGCTTGTGTGAATTAATATGCTTGAGTTGTGTATTAATGCTGCTTTATTAATATTACTGTTGTACGATAACAGTACCGTTCGTATATATGAACATATTATAAAACGAACTAGCGGGAATGATGCTATCTTATATATGTAATATAAGGAACGTAAGTAAAACGTTGTAGCATTAGGATAATAAGATATATATATTATCCGGGACTTATATACAGAGCATTGGCCTCTTTAACGCCGCTCTCGTATCTAACACTGGATCCCGAGTCGACATACTCAGGATTGGACTAACGACCTTAGTCTGCTGTGTTAGGAAAAATAGTAAAACGATGCGATGGTATAGATAAGTTTATCAAGAGGATGTGGCTCTTGCTGTGAACTGTGATCAATTAACGATACTAGGATACCGTGTGGGTATCCGTAAGTATCAGGATAAATTTCCAACGGACTACAGATGGTTCGTCGGTCGGAGACTCTACCGCTGGAGTGGCTACTGCCGTGGGTGACCCGCCATAGGAGATGGGTAACTTAGAGACACGTCGTTCTAACAAGACGTTGTCATTAGGCATGACTGAACAATTACGAACGTCTATATTAGCTCGTACATTAGGCGAACATTATTTGGGCTTACATGCCCAAGACGAGAATTTATACTTGTTTATAATTCTCGTTGTTTCGCCTTGTTTCTCATTGGTTATGCTTTGTGGTTATGTGTTGTTTATTGGTGGATTTGTTGAAACGAGTCGTTGTACTCATATGTGTGTTGTGATTTGGATTAATTGAGTCGTTGTACTTATATCTATGTTGTGAACTGGTTGAGTCGGGTCGCTGTACTCATGTGTGGAATATTGTGGATTGTTTGGCCGAGTGAGTCGCCGTACTCAATTATGGACTATT
Source organism: Limonium bicolor (assembly GCA_023374045.1). Lineage (NCBI taxonomy): Eukaryota > Viridiplantae > Streptophyta > Magnoliopsida > Caryophyllales > Plumbaginaceae > Limonium > Limonium bicolor. The sequence goes on along the minus strand of CM041777.1, from coordinate 484,337,362 downwards.
AAGTGTTTGTTGGAATGGAGTGTCTGTACTCATATAAGCGTTGTAACGCTTTCAGTGGTATACTGCGATGCGATGTGTGAAGCCGGGGGCTTGTTTGTTGTTTGAGTTTACTGCAATGTTTATATTGTTGCTTTACAGTTTTCATATTAAACTACTTGCATGAAAATGAATTGCATGCTCTCGACCAATTAACTGAGGGTCTGAGGGGGCATGACAGTCATGTAGTAACATACTCAGCAGGGGCTGATTCCATACCACAAACAAACATTTTGCAGGTATGCAGCTTCCCGTGTCGACAAAGAGCGGGACGCGCTGGGTAGTTTAGTTACAGTTGTTTAAATATGCACTGTTGCATTTTGATACGAACTTAGAAACGTGTATAGGATTGGGATACTTAGAATGCTCACTGTGAATGTATTTTATATTGGTTAGGGAGGGTTAGATCTATCTCTTGTTGTCACTGTGGGAAATTGTTTTCGTATTTATATATATATATCAGTAAGCACGTTTTACTCGTATGGGCGAGTGAGAACGGTGACACCAGTATTCAATTGTTTAGATTACCTCTGCGATTACACAGTTAAGTAAGACGATTAGGAGCCGATTAGAGTAGGGGTGTTACAGGTGTAGTTGATGCAATTGTCTAGGAATGAATTGGAATGGTCAAATGGAATTAGAACAAAGTGCAAGGTGCTAAGAGAAGTTTAGAAGTGCATTAGTGTGCAAAGTGCAAAATGTGGGAATTGATATTTATGAATTTGAACAAGAATTGGGTAGTGAATGTGACCAAGGATTTGAGGTGGTTTAAGGAGTGTTTAAGTGTGTTTAATTGTGTAGGAAACTTGTGGAAAGATTAGAGAAAGTTTGGGTGTGGATTAAGGGTTGATTTGGGGTTGAAAAATTACCTTAGGAGCAGGTTTTAGCATGGTCCGGGACCTAGCCCTTGTATAAGGTCCCGGACCGCGTCAAAAAATAGGCCGAGAGTGAAAGCAGGAGGTGGTCCGGGACTTAAGTCCAGGACCAAGTCCCAGACCAGGTATAAAGTTTAGCCGAGAGTACAAAAACGAGTTGGTCCGGGACTTTGGGTCCGGACCAAGTCCCGGACCACCCCCAAAAATGCATAGAATGTGTTTTAAAGTGCCTAGAAGATGGGGGTTTGATTGGTATTGGTTTTAGATGATGTTTAGGAGTTGTTTGGTGACTTATAAAGGTCCTAATAAGTGTAAACAAGTTGGAGAAGTGATTGAGAAAGTTGTGAGTTTAAGAACACATGAACAAAATTAAAGAATAATGGGATAACGGGGTTAATTACGGGAGTACTAGTTTACATACCGTAGCACCTTAAATTAATGGAGATGTTTAAAATATTATCAGTTGACTAAGAGTAAATCGAGGAACATAAGGCGACCCGTTAAAGTTAAACCAAGGTGTAAGGTATGATTTTCTCATGCCCCGTATGCTACCTTGGTTACTCTGATTTGTGTGCTTGTTTGATTGTGTGATCACCTAAACAAGATAAATGCACGAATCAGAATGTTTGCACTTGCTTGTGCTTGTATTGTATTGTTGCTTGTTGGATTGTGAACTGAATTTAAGTTTGTATAATTCATGAAATGTGTGAGTGTGGATGAATTGTCTGAGTGTGAATGAGCACTGTAGTGCGACTCATAGTTGAGTCTTGTTTGAGTAGTGACTCGTAGAGAGAGTCAAGTTGCGAATTAATAAAAACATGGAAACACACTAAAACTATCGAACCAAGAATCAATAACGAAAACTTATGAACTCTCTAGAACGTGAGAGAAATGTACGGGAGAAGTAAACTTCTGATAACGGTTAGAGAACCGAATAGATTTAATCCACAAAACAAATAATAGTGGAAGTATATAATGAACCTCTATTTAAAGGATTGATAAATGTTCAAGATGGGAACCTTGAGAGAAGTAAAGTATGGTAAGGGATCTCCAAACCCCTTAGAACGATAGTCGACCCACAGTGAGAGGATCCGACTAAATTGAACAATGTCCCAAACATGAGAGTATTTGATAAGTTGGGTAAAACCTTAAGTCTTAGAATACTAGACATTGAGAATTCCCTAAGCTAATGGAGGATATCGAGAGAGATACTTCTAGGCTAATCTATGAGATTGTGAAATGACTCCGAGAGAGGAGTTTTGGGAATTTGAGTAGTCCCGTAGAGAACTGGACATTTGAGAATTTGAGGAGCTAATTGTATAGCTCCATTTGTATTTGTAAGCCCGGTGGTGGGTCTTGTGTATGACCCTGCCCGGAGGTCGTGGGCAAAGACTTAAAAGATGCCTTTGAGTATTGAGAAATTGGTTTGAGTATTTGATTTGAGAATTTGATTGAGGTAGAGAATTCAGTATTGAGTATTGAGTTGAGACTTGAGAGAGTTGAGAGTTGAGTTGGTAACTTGAGTATTGAGCCTTGAGATTGAGGGTTGTAAAACTTGTTTGAGATTGTGAGTAAGAGAATTTGAGTAAGAGAACCCAAGAGAGTGGGTAAGACAAGGAATAATGGGTTAAGGCATTGTGAGGTAGAACCCTCAAGCCTAAGTATAGGATACATTAAACTAACCTCTTGATGTGTGTGTTAGTGTTTGTACTCTATGTTGAACCTTGATTGTGCTAATATACATATATAATGTATTGTTGCCTTGCATGCTGTTTGAATTAAAAAGAACCACATGTTCTCGACCAAAGTAGTCGGCGTACCCCTGTTAGCACGCGGGGTATACGAATTTCATATGCAGCAATTTGCTGAGCCCCTAGGGGCACCGTTTTTATTTTACAAGAACATTGAAGCCGAATACCGTTCGAGTGTAGGACAGGTTGCCATGTGAGCATGGGTAGTTGTTTAGGAAGTTGTATTTGTTTTGTATTGTGGAATTGTAAGACCGACATGCAGTCAATAAGTATGGGTATTGTAGTAGATACTCGGTATAGAATGTAATTGAAGTTGTATTGTATAATATGGGATTGAAGTTGTATTTGGTTGAGATTTGATTAAGTAATGGAAGGTATCGTTTGTATTGAGTACTCGGTATAATCCATCAGACCGATATTGTATTTGAGTTGTTGTATTGGTTTGGCCTTGTTAGTCACGTGGGTGACTAACGGCATGTCTCACCCACCGGTTGTAGTTTGAATTCCGCTGCATTGTTGTGAGTAATTAAGACGGGTTAGGAGATAATTGTGTGATTACCGGTAGGGGTGTTACACACCCATCGATCCAACGAACATCTCTCAATCTTGAATGTCATTGATACATATATAGCTTATACAAAATCCTACAATCTCTCTACAATTCCTTCTGCTCCTTGTGATCGGGTTGAAGATGAATTCTCAAGATTTTATCTCTTTTCTGTTGTTGTCACACATGAAACGACCAACCGATCGATCATTGTGGCAGGTACCATCTGTGACCAACTTTGCAATCTAATTCTGGCTTTTAACCGCAAGTTTAGAAGATCAACAGAGTATGGAGAGGCTGAATCTAAGGCGGTAGAGTAAGACTAGCACTCCTATGCTTAGGGGTGAGGAGAACCGGTGGGATCCAGGAGTCACGATGTCACGACTTATTTACTTTTATTTAACAGTTTGATCGGCGTAATCTTAATAAGCAATGCTTTGACATTTGTCTTAATTTGCATGCCCTTCTTGCCGCTAGTACTCTTTTAACTGAAAAAATGTAAGGTATCCAAAACATTTTCCCAGGATAGCTCGAGGTTGAGAGCCGGAGGTGACACCAAACTTCCCTTTAAGTTGCAATGACATTATTACTTTGATGTATTTCGTAACTCGTCTAGTTTTATGTTATCAATTTATTAGCTGATCCGGTCATAAATTTATAATCAAATTTTTTTAAAAAAGTTTTCAAAAATTATGCATTTAAATTTTAGTAAAAAATATAAAAACAAATGTGATTTAGTCACATGCATTACTAAAATGTAATTAAAAGACTTTAATTGTTTAACTATTTTGATCAAACCGACTTTAAAAAAATGGTGATTTAAAGTATATATCAAAATATCTTCTAAATTTGGTTTTTTTGTCCACAAGACTGAAAACAATTTATCATTATGTCTATCCATTTATATCTAATATTTATCCGTACAATATAAAAAACTTAATAGACGTAAATAAATAAAAATTGCTTTGACCCGTTTTTTTCTAACCAGTAGTTTTTTTTTCTGTGCACAACACTACAAAAAACAAAAATTACTAATCTTCCGTTACGTATGGACCACACTTCAAAAGAGGAAAAGAAAGTTACTATACTCCGTTTGCTACGTACAGGTTTCAATAAAGGCTCAACAAAAGCCTTTACCTAAAGGCTTGATTTTTATTGGCCTGTACAGGAGAGGAGCGCCGCACAGGAGCAGCGCCCAGGTTTCGATTTTTTTTTAATTTTTTTCCTTTTTCTTTCTTTATCATAAAAATTTTAAATTGTTATAACTTTTAATATATAAGTCCAAATTGAAAAAAAATTATATCATTGTTCACCTAAATTTAAGCTCTTCAAAATAAGACCAGTCATGGATATGTTTTGACAACTTTTTTAAAAAATTATTTTTACTTGTATACGATGAACACTACATTGATAATATGATTCATTAATTTTGTATTATGAATCATTAAAATTGATATTATGATTCATTAAGTAATAAGTGGTGAATTCGACATTTTTAACTTTCTTAGGGTGGGTTTTGGGTAGGGTAATCTATTTAGAATTTGTTCTGTATTTTATATTGTAGCAACTAACTCGGCAGGTTTTTAGGGTTTGTGGTAGCAGGTTTAGGGTCGTTAGACCCTAAACCCGTCACTACAAACCCTAAAAATACCTTTGACGTTTTTAGTTTTTCTAGGGTGGGTTTTGGGGGGTAGGGTAATCTATTTGGAATTTGTTCTGTACTTTATATTGGAGCAACTAACTCGACAGGTTTTTAGGGTTAGACCCTAAACCCGCCACTACAAACCCTAAAAATGCCTTCGAAGTTTTTAGCTTTCCTAGGGTGGGTTTTGGGGTGTTTTGGGGGGGGGGGGGGTAATCTATTTGGAATTTGTTCTGTACTTTATATTGTAGCAACTAACTCGACAGGTTTTTAGGGTTTGTGGTAGCGGGTTTAGGGTAGATCCTAAACCCGCCACTATAAACCCTAAAAATGCCTTCGACGTTTTTAGCTTTCCTAGGGTGGGTTTTGGGGTGTTTTGGGTAGGGTAATCTATTTGGAATTAATGAGTGTTCTAATCACAACCATTCAAATAAATCAAAGTGAATCTAATTAGCAATATTTAAGCCTTTATATAAAGACTTTTGTTTGTCCTTTATAGGATCCGCGCCCGTTCCCTCGGTGGTGGAATTGGAATACCGCGATCGAGCAGGATTGTATAAAGGCTCACTATTTTCCTTTATCTAAAGGCATCAATATGAGCCCTTAGATTTAAATGACTTCCATTAATTTAATTTCCTTCTTCTAACCATCATCCTAGAATTACTCATTGATTTGAAAAATATATGCCATGTATTTACTAATATATGTGCCATACACGTATGAAATATGTGCCACGAGTGTATATCGTTGATAGACAAAAACTACTCAATATTCATTGCTTAATTCTAACAGATTAATTGTATGTAATGACGCTATGTGTATATTGAACTTATATTGTACATGTACTGCTATTAGCTGAAGTTTTAGATAGGGACAAATGTTAGCCATAGACATTAAAAAATATATGCCATGTGTGTACAAATATATATGCCACAGACCTATGAAATATTTGCCACGCATGTATATCGTAAATATACACAAAGTACTCAATATTCATTGCTTAATTCTAACAGATCAATTGTATTTAATGAAACTAATATATATGCCACAGACCTATGAAATATTTACCATAGACATTAAGATATGTAAGCCATGTATACATAAAAATGTATGTCATAGCTAAATAAAATATTGGCCACGGTTGTATATCGTTAATATTCCATTGCTTATATAAAAGGTTTATGGTTTAGAGTCTTACAATGCTTGTATTACAAATCCTAAAAATGTTTTTGGCATTTTTTAATTGACCATATAGTGGTTTTTATGGTTTGTAGTATAGGGTAATGTTGGTGTAGAGTAATTTAAAAAAAAAATCGTTTTTGAGGCTGACTACTGAGCTATTTAGTAATTTTGTAACTGCAAATAACTTCCTTAAAATATTATTATTAATTATCTGGTGGCTATCAATTTTCATATATATGGCTAATATTATCCTATAAAAATGGCTAACATTTTTTCTCTGTATGGCTGATATTATTGCCTTTATATAAAAGCTTTTGTTTGTCCTTTATAGGATCTGCACCCCGTTTGCTATCCACTAATCGTCTCTTCTTTTTTTTTTTGGAAAATTTCATGAAATTCAACTATATTTTTGGCTAATTCATGAAATGCCACTGAAAAAAAAGAAAATCATGAAATATCACTATATTTTTTCAAAAAGTCCATGAAATGCTACTATGTCATTGACCAGCAACAAAAAAGACAAAAATATCTCTATTAGTTAACAAAGTAGTTTTAATGTTCACAATATGCCACTAAGTGTTACAAATTTACTAAAATTCACAGAAAAAATCAAAATATTATAAAAATATAGGTAACTATAAGAATATGTTTAAAATATTATAAAAATTATAAAAATATATTAAAATATCATAAAACATTGAAAAAAATAAATATTTCTTAGATGCTTTTCAAAATTATTTAGTACCATAAAAAAGAATATAAAGTTTTGAACACATAATTTATACTAAACTTTCTACAAATTTAGACCAATATAGTACCATAATTTATACCAATTAACTACGATAACTTAGACCTAATTTATACCATTAACTACGATAATTTAGACCATTTAATTACCATAATTTTTACCTTACAGTTTTAAATAGTTTTTTATTAATATTTGGAAATTATTATTTTTATTTATATTTTATTTTGCAGATAAATTTATGACATAATATAATTTATTTCAAACAAATATTTTGAATTGATAAAAACAAGATAATTTGAGGGTACAAATTATGGCAATTAATTAGTACTAGTTATGGTGCTTAATTGGTAGAAAATTGATATACTTTATGTTAAATATTATGACTAGTACCAATTTTTCTACCAACTAAGCATCATAACTAGTACCAATTAATTACTATAATTTGTACCATACATTTTCAAATTATTTACTCTAAATAAATTATATTATGCCATAAAGTCATATGCAAAATAGAATATAAATTCAAAAAAAATCCAAATTTTAATGATTAATTGGTTAAAAAGAATAATTTTAAAATGTATGGTAAAAATTATGATAATTAATTGGTATAAATTATGGTAATTAATTGGTATAATTATGGTACTATATTGGTCTAAATTTGTAGAAAAATTAGTATAAATTATGTTTTTATAGACTCTATATTCTTATTTGTGGTACTAAATAATGTTGAAAAAAATCTAAGAAATATTTATTTTTTTTCAGCGTTTTATGATATTTTAATACATTTTTTATTTATTTTTAAATATTTTTTTATAATATTTTAAATACATTCTTATAGTTACCTATATTTTTATAATATTTTGATTTTTTTTGTATTTTATGAATTTTTTAACACTTAATGACATATTGTAAACTTTGAAACTATTTTGTTAACTAATACGGGTATTTTTATTTTTTTGTTTATGATCAATGATATAATGACATTTCATGAACTTTTATAAAAATATAGTGACATTTCATGACTTTCATTTTTTTTAGTGGCATTTCATGAATAAGCAAAAAATATAGTGACATTGGAAAAAAAGAATAAACAACGCCCCTTTAACAACGGTTATATTGTAAATCGTTTTTTTTATCATAGGCCGGACATCTTAAACAACACTTTGTTTACAATGCGTTGTTTTTGTTATCAAGCCCAAAGTAAAAACAACGCTTTGCTACAAAGCTCTTTAAAGAGACATGTATAAAAAACGCTTCAGAAATGAAGCGTTTTTTATGTGTTTAGGCGCGATAACATAAAAAACGCTTCATTTAAGAAGCGTTCTTTATGCTAGCATAAAAAGCTTCTTAAGTGAAGCGTTTTTTATGTCACCTAAATTACTTTTCGTCCTCCCGCCCAGTTTCTCATCAATCAAATCGTGACTGTTCCCGTACCACAAACGCTCTCTGTAAACACGCTAAGCTAGATCTCAATCCAAACCATCCCAAATTAAATTTCATTTCGATTCCGCCGCGGCACGCCTCTTCTCTTCCCCTTTATTCTATATGCGCTCACCATCTTCACTAGCTTCTAACATTTCTCTATCTACAACCCGGCGGCCAAACTGTTGATGCATGCATGTGTCGATATCAATCGTCGGCGCCTCGAGCACTCTCGCTATCGGTAATATTATTATTGAGCTGCGAACATATATGCCTATCGATCCTTTAGTTTCATATATATACTCTTCAGTAATTAATTTTGATTTTGCAAATCGCACGAACAGGGAACAGACCCTTGTCGCACGCACGACGGCGTCTGGATTACAACCGGCCCCAAGTAGCGAAAGGAACAACATACATGCGCGCTAGATCTGTCGACTCTATTCTTGTGCTGATGAGGTAATTTTGCAAACCGAACTTCTTAATCAGAAAAAATATACATGCTCTGTTTGTTTGGGATTTAGGATTAAGGCGTCTGTTTGTTTGTGATTAAGATGTGAAATATATTGTGTGTGTATTGTTTGGGAATAATTTTGCATGCAAACAAACTATGGCGCGCGCATTTGTTGTTAACCTATGTGTGCTTGCAAACCAAACTTGTTAATCGGGAACATATATACTCTGTTTATTTGTTTGTTTGGGATCGATTAACGGCATGAATAAAGTGTGTACGTGTGTTTGGGAATAACTTTGCATGTAGACCAACAGACTTGCGCTCTGGTTTTTACTATATATGTGCTGATTGTTGTTAATCAGGCGCGCTTGCTGTAGTATATATGTGCTGATTTTTACTTGTTGGTACAATTAATGGACTTGGGAATTAAAGTGTAATATAATGCGTTTCGGCATGCATACAAATATAGTATATATGGCGAAATTAATTTGGTTAGATGATTATAGGGTGTATTAATTAATGCTATATATTATATTATAGTATAACCTAGGGTGCAAATATTAGATGACTATAGGATGTATTAATTAGTTACAAAGACATAGCATTACGGCAGCTTGCCTGACGTATTCCCCTTCCCCATATTGCTTTTACCTTAACATCCACCCAGAAGTTTATCTATGTTTCTACCAATACCAACATCAAAAACTTTTAAGTTCCTTCACATTCTTCTCAGATTTGTTATCCGGTCAAGCTAGGAATTCCAATTAACCCTCTATTGTTTTGGAAATCTATATGACCACCATTGGCCATATTAGAGATCTCTAGCGCTACTTACAACTTCTTAATTTCTTGTAGTTATTATTTCAGTATCCCTTTACATTTTTTGGCTAGCGCCTATGACCTTCGATCGTCATCAACCTATAATAAAAAAATTGAACTCGGACGGGCCCACCAACTTTATTTTCCTTCACGACCTTTCTTCTCTCCTTTTCAATTCCTTTAGTCACCTCTGACTAGTATGTATGATGTAGAAGGTTCAGTAGACCGAGCAATCAGAACTGGACAGCACTGAAACATCACAGAGAAAATCGGATAAAAAGTCAGACGAATTTGGCCGATGTAGACGGTTGCTGCCTCTGTTGAAGATGAAAGTACCGACGATCATGATGATTCTTCTACTGATAAAAAAGAGACAGAAGAAGAAAAACATGGTACAAAAGAGATAGAGGCAGATACAGATGAAAGGATGAATGAGAACTCATAAACAGAGAGGTTGAAGAAATTGGCTAAATAGTTAAGTGAGACTGCCACGAAGTAGAGTCCGGTGGCGATTAACGAATTACCGGCATACTTCATAACCTTGAATGAAGAAAACGGTTTTCTAGAATAGTGGTATCAGGAGGATAAGAGGAAACTTAGTCAATTATATGGTGGCATGGGGGACTATATGAAGATAAAGTGGTACCACATCTCCCGGTTGATGAGTTTCATGACTTATGGATGGAAACGGAGGTGGAGAAGCTAGGCACTTCTCCATCTCCAGTTTCGATTGGATCTTCTTTCAGTTTTGAACATCGATAGGTCTGAGAAATCTTTAAACGCTAGGACATGAGTGTCTGTAGATTGCATGTAGTCATTTGGAATACTAGTCACACTGTTGATGTGGAGTGCATCATATCTTTTAAAAAAAACTAGATGAAGGTCCCTTGGCAATTAAAAAGATTGAGAGATTCCCCCTAAGTATGATTCCCCCTGAGTTTGCATGTTAAGCGACTTCAACAAACGATAGCAATAAGTGACAGTTTTTATGCACAATAAGTGACTGCTTTTATGTTATACTGTAACCTTAGTAGATAACTTTCTACTATGGTTATAGTATAACATAAAAGCTGTCATTTATTGTGCATAGAAGCTGTCACTTATTGCTATCATTTGTTTCTTGATAGCAATAAGTGACTGCTTTTGTGCACAATAAGTGACAACTTTTATGTTATACTATAACCATAGTAGAAAGTTATCTACTAAGGTTACATTATAACATAAAAGCTGTCACTTATTGTGCATAAAAACTATCACTTATTGCTATCATTTGTTAAAGTCGCTTAACATGCAAACTCAGGGGGAATCATACTTAGGGGGAATCTCTCAATCTTTTTAATTGCCAAGAGACCTTCATCTAGTTTTTTTTAAAAGATATGATGCACCCCACATTAACAATGTGTGGCTAGTATTCCAATTGACTGCATGCAATCTACAGACATTCATGTCCAAGTGTTTGAAGATTCTCCGACCTATCGATGTTCAAAACTGAAAGAAGATGCGAATCCAATCCAAACTGAAGATGGAGAAGTGTAGAAGTGTCTACCTTCTCCACCTCCGTTTCCATCCATAAGTCATGAAACTCATCAACCGGGCGATCTGGTACCACTTTATCTTCATATAGTCCCCCATGCCACCATATAATCGACTAAGGTTCCTCTTATCCTTCTGATACAACTACTCTAGAAAACTGTTTTCTTCATTCAAGGTCATGAAGTATGCCGGTAATTCGTTAATTGCCACCGGACTATACTTCGTGGAAGCCTCACTGAACTATTTAGCCAATTTCTTCAACCTCTCTGTTTCTGAGTTCTCATTCATCCTTTCATCTGTATCTGCCTCTGTCTCTTTTGTACCATATTTTTCTTCTTCTGTCTCTTTTGTATCAGCAGAAGAATCATCATGATCTTCAGTACTTTCATCTTCAACAGAGGTAACAACTGTCTTAGCGAATTGGGAATTTCTTCTCAGGTACGCATTATAAGTACCTTTATGTTTGAATTGGTGATTTTAATTACTTGCACATGTTTGGATAAGTTTAAATGGTGTACTTAATCTTAATCGCTTTTATAATTCTGTTGTGCAGCTTGTTGATTTCTTCTCAATACTTATTCACAAGCCGATCGATCTGAAGTTTGTCATAAGGAAGAGGGCGCACACATGTGTTTGAATACACTAAATTGATCAGAAGAAGTCATGAGTCATGATCTATATATCTTTTCTTTTTTCAAATGGTTGTATTGTACATGTTATGATCGAAGTACTTGAACCATTTTTAGTATTTTGGTTAACTAGCTAGTTACAAATGTTGTAGTTGATCGACTACTACACTTAAGCGTATGTGCGCTATATTGCAAACAAAGTACTAATGCTGTTGATCTATTAATTAAAATTCTCCAGTTTGGTTGATATGGTATATTCAATACAAACAGGTTTTGAATGATTTTGTGATTTTAATTTTGTGTTATGCGTAGGGTAATAAATTGTATAAAAAAAAAAAAATATATAAAAAAGGACCATATAAGAAACGCTTATATGTATAAGCGTTTCTTATACTCTCGTGCCAAATGACATAAAGAACGCTTATATTGATAAGCGTTTTTTATAAATATTCATAAAGAACGCTTATAATAAACAAGCGTTTTTTATAGTCGGACATAAAGAACGCTTCAAGGTGAAAGCGTTCTTTATGCCTCGTAGATTCCCGCCACCTTACCCACTTAAAAAACGCTTTAGGGATAAGCGTTCTTTTAATTAATGTATAAATAACGCTTACAACGCGTTCTTTAAGAGGCTCGACCATTTGTGTCGCCGGCATAAAAAACGGTTATAAAACGTTCCAAAGATAAATAAAAACGTTGTTTATTCCTTTTTTTCCTGCAGTGATTTCATGAAATTTCCCTTTTTTTCTTTTTTTTCTTGTGTACTCTCCTCTCCGTTTTCTGTCCACTATTCATCCCTTTTCTGTGTACAACACTGGTTAACTTTCTACAATAGTTGAATAGATACAATATAAATAGTATTTATTCATAGCAATATTTATTCTTTAATTTATAGAATATGTACGTTTATTTTATATTCTTTTATTTTTTAAATATAAGTTGATTTATTTGAAAATGTTTTTTTATGACTAACTACAAATTCTAAAAAAATGAACCGTGTCTTTTCTAAATGACAATATTAACTAAAAACCATATTGCAAAATTGAAATATCTCGAGGTTTGATTGAAAAAGTAAAATTTCATTAAAAGTCATATACAACAACATATGATTTAATAGGGCATTATATAAAGTATCTAATAGGGCAATATAAAAAATGTCCAAGATATTGATATGAAATAAGACATTATATTTGTGTTGTGTATGAACCTATCAAAAGTGGCAATTAAAAAATGTTGTATTGGCTCAGATCAAAGACAACAATAAATTATTTGTTCCTTTTAATATAGTCAGTTGCATCAAAACTAAATAATGTCCTCCTTTATTTACTCAAATACAACATACAAATTATTTGTTTTATCTTCCATTTTTCTCCTAGTCTCCTCTCTCGTACTGTCTTCCTAAATTAATTTGTTTTATCTTCTCTTTCTCACTTACTCTCCTCTCCGGTGTTGCCTTCCTATTTCACTTCGACATTTCAAAAGTGAGAGCGAGGGCTGCGTATAGGCAGCTACTTCACTCCATCCCGTTCTTCGACCGATCTTGAACTTGCGAACCAGAGTAAAACTGTAAGTTTCCTCCTTTCCATCTTCCACGTTTATGTTCATCCCTCCATCTTCCATGGCTAGGGTTATTCAAACTTGCGAAATAGAAACAAATCGGTAGTTGATTCTCCTTTCATCTTCATGGCTAGGGTTGTTTGAACTTGCAAAACATAGACAAATCTAGAAGTATTTTTCCTTCCATTTTCCAAGTCTGTTCCTCCTTCCATCCTTTGCTAAGGTTTCTCAAACTTGCAAACTAGAGACAAATCGGTAGGGCTTTTCAACTTCAGTTTAGTTCGCATTGGTCTCTGAGATCTGTTCTCCCCTTTTACTGAAGGGATTTTTGCATCTTAATCCCTTTATAATCGATCTGTCTGTCTGTTTCAAACTTCCCAACAGAGTTCCAACCTTCTCAATTTTCATCATTTATGGTTAATCAGTATCATACTGGTCATAGATGTGAATTTTATGGAAAAGAAACCTCAGTCACTAAGATGAGTTTAGGAATAAATTAGACAGACTTTCAATAATTCCATTATGTTTTTATTTCTGCGGCAAGCTCATGTATTGCCTTCTGCTTCTTGTTTTCCTTCTATATTATCCATTATAACATGACACACAGACGTGGATTGTTGATATGTTTATGTGTTTTATAAACATTTGTAGCTCTTGTTTTTCTGTTTAATGTTTGTCTAGTATATCTTTCTCGTTGGTCCCTATGTTGTATATTGTTAGAGTAGGACATAGAACCGTTTATTAGATTAGCTAGGGAATTAAGGGTAATTATGTTATAGTTGCTGCATTATAATTGATTAATGGTAGAGTGTAACCTTGTCAAAGTTCTCTTTTATGGATATGAGGTTCTTCACTGTGAATATAGCCTCATTGTAATTGTTTCTTTCTTTCTGAAATAGCTTGTGGTCGGATTTGTGTCATAAAGCTGTAAGTGAATTTTTTGCACTGATTTTTGAACATAGCTTCTTAATTTATTGATGAAAACTGCTGATCCCTGTCATATTATAGACACAATGGTAATCTGAATGCTTCTATTTTTGGTTGCTCCTAATATGAAGCAAGGTTGTTGATGTTCCCAGCGCAAGATTGATCTGTTTTCTCCCAACGTTCAAGCTAACATGGTCAGTGCTACCTCCTTGATCATCTTTGTGTTTTTCCTTTGTCGCTGTCAAAGACAAGTTGTTTGTGAATTACAATTATTTATTATTATCATCTGATATTGTACATCTCTATTATTATTATTATTATTATTTATTATCCTTATCTCTAGAAGTCCAGAGATCATTTTAGGAATTATAACTATAGCTAAGGCATGGAAATAGAGAAGAATATATGTTTTCAGTAAAGCTATCAACTCTTGCACTTGTATTCAAGAGCTTATGTAACCTGAACATTTTTCATATCTTAGTGTATTAAAGCATGAGCTCAGAAACAATCATATACTTGAACCATTAGAGAATTCTGTTGACTCCTCTCTACCGTCCAATGGTCAGAAGAAAAAAAGAGAGGTAAGTACTTAACGGTTCTAGTTAATGGTTTATTTAATCTTTTAGTTAGTAAAAATTGGTGTCTTATCTTGTCTTCGGAAAGTGAACGTAACAAACAGAGCACTGCAGTTAGGAATGAAAAGAGAGGAAACTTAATTTAGCTTGTTTTTTTTTCTTGTTTGATATTTTGATCATGTTTTTGTCTTTCTTTGGAGGTCCTTATCGCGGTCTAAGTAGAGCATTGAAGTATAGAAAGCTAAGACGGTCACAAGCTGCTAGGATCCCAGTTGAGGTTCCAAAAGAATTGGGAGCAGCTATTGGTGAAAGAGCACTGCAATTTATTGCTGAATGTTCTAATTGGGTCAAAGAAATATGCCCACTCAATGTCAAGAAATGGTGAGACATGCCTGCTATATAATTGACAGATTGTACAGAAAGATCAAGGTAAAAATTTCTTCTCGCATAAGGAGGCTTACTATTATCTCTATTGAACAAATGATTGTAGAGTAATTTATTCTCTTCCATATGACTTTAGGGGAAATATGTATTACCTGAGGATGAGCATGTGCTTAAAGCCTTGAAGATCCAATGCTCCAATTTGTATAGACATTGAAGGGAAAGACTCAAGAAGAATATTTCGCAAACAACACCTGCTTGAGAGATGTAGAAAACAATTGTCCAACTGGGATTGATGCAGAGCAGTGGGAATGGTTGGTTTACAACTACAGGAGTTGTCCTAGGCAAAGAGTAAGCAAACTTTTCATATTTTGAATATTGTATAAACTTAACTACCTTAATAAATTAATACATATCTTATATGATGTTTCTTTGATTATAGGAAAGGAGTGAAAAGAATCGTGCTGCTCTGCTCTATCAAGAAGATATGCTCACACAGGGGAGCAAAGTCCATTGCTCGAATCATATACGAGATGGTAATATTCTAAATTTTTAAAGGCCTGCCATATTATTCTTGGTGAATTAAATAGTTGAAACATTAATTTTGTTTTTTCAATGTAGGACGGAGAGAATGAAAGGTCTGAGATCCCCATACAAGCCCATCAAACTCTGATGTGGAGACAGAAATGAACTCGAGGACTGAGCCTAAGTATATCCAATTGTGTATTAAGACAAAAAGGTGATTATCTGAAAATTAAATGTGAATAAGTGGTAAAATACAGCAGTAGTAGTAGGCATCCGTACATCCTCCTTCAATTACTACTAATATTCACCTCATTTCTTTGAATTCATTTATAACTACTATATTATTAGTCTATTATCTATTTGCACCAACTTCTACTCAAACAAATTAACTGGTGTACTTGTTTAACTTTGTTTTTATCATACTTGATCTTAGGAACATTAGTGGCAAAATGGATGACAAGGCTGAATACATTTGCAAAAGTTTCGAGAACTACATTGAAATAGATCGAGGAGAAAGGATCAGATATTATAACAATTGAGGAAACATATCAGATTGTCTTGGGCCATGCTTCAAGATATGCTCGTGGATTGGGAAGAGCACACCCAATGCCAACCAAGAAAGCGTCTATTTGTAGATTTGAGCTACAAGTTGATCTTGAGAAACTTCGAGAGCGGGAAAAGGAATTACGAGCCGAGCTTGTAAGAAAAGAACAAGAAGCTCTAGAGAGGGAAGAAAGAAGAGAAAAGCTGCAAGAGTAAAGAGAAGCAAACCTTCTCGCCAGGAGTTCATGGGCAGAATTGGGCCCAATGGGCCAAATTCAGTAGCATGGTCACCAAGCTTACATGTTAGTGAATTTTGTATTCCATTCTATGTAACATGAGGCGTTGAAGAACACCATCGATTATGAATGCAAATGTGAAATGATGCTGCTAGCAGTAACTGTTGAGAATACTTGTTGGTTAACTGATTAATAGTTAGTATATAGATTAGTTAACTGATCGATTAGCTTCTGTAACTGATCTATAAGCTTCTATTTTGTTCTAAAGATCATTTAGACCAGCTGTTCATATATATATATATATACAGAACATAAGCAAAATGCTTTTATAATAGTCAATGAACATTACAGTATCCTTCTCTTGCTCTCTGTACAGTATAGTACAGTTTGTAGTGTTTTCATTAGTAACACCATCGATTGTCAATAGATTATGCTGGTGGAAGGCATGTTTGATTGTTATGATGTTCACTTAATTTTCATTTTCTTTTAGTTTCGTGCTGGTGGTAGGCATGCTTGATTATCAATAGATTATGTTAGTGGAAGGCATGTGCAATTATCAATAGATGATGCTACAAATGTGTTGATCTATTATGATGTTTACTTCATTTTCTTTTAGTTTCATGTTTGATTATGCTGTTGAAAGGCATCAATAGATGCTCGTGACGTCTATATTAATGTGAAGTTCCCTTGTTTTGTGAATGTGTAACACCCCTACCGCTAATACCATCATAACCGTACCATACTTACCTTCGCAGCGGATTACTTACTCATCGGCGGGTGTACAATGCCGTTAGTCACCCACGTGACTAACAAAGCGAGTTACAATACTACATACTATCGGTCTGATGTATATGAACATACCGAGTGCTCTACACAATACAATACTTTCCTTTGCATACCAGTCCATAATTCAAATACACTTCAATACAATACTATATACCGAGTATACTACAATCCTTAATTTACCGATACATTTAAGTTTCCAAATTTGCATTACAATACAAGTACCAATCCCTACTATACAACTACCCATGCTTACGTAGCAGTCCCCGTCCTACTCTCTCGAACGGTGGCCAGCTTCGAGTACCTGCACACTAAAAACGGTCCCCCGAGGGGGTCAGCTTACGCTGAATATGACTTTCGCATATACCGCGTGCTAACCGCGGTACATCGACTACTTTGGGTCGTCGAATATACATGGAGTTCATTTACATGCATACATACATACTCATGCTACAACAATACAAACAACAATACCTACATACACATACAATTTCAATACTTACTAAGGAAGACAGTTCGATAGTCAACCATTCGTATTTGTTATTCATTCATTGCTCCGCGTACTATATTCGATATTCGCTACTCTACTCATACCTGCTCCTTACTCTTACATACTCAACACTCCATGTTCGATACTTTACTCGTACACGTTTCTTACTCCGTACTCGTTACTACACTTATGCATACTCATTACTCAATACTCTTTACTTACTCATACATACTCGGTACTCAATACTTACTCATACATACTCAATACTCGATACTCACTACACACTTATACTCGCTTCTTACTCAATACCCATTACTTTACTCATACGTACGCAATACTCAATACTCATTACTTTGGCCACCAGGCGGAGTCATACAAAAGACTCGCCACCAGACCTACAATACGAGGGCTATACGCTTAGCTCCTCAAATACTCAATTGTCCGTTCTTACCGGACTACACAAATTCCCAACACTCTTCTCTCAGAGTATAATACAATCTCACGGATTAGCCTAGAAGTATCTCTCTCGATAACCTCCACTGGCTTAGGGAATTACTACCGTCTAGCATCCTCAGGTTTAAGGGTTTCCCCAACATATCGGATACTCTCATGTTCGGGACATTACTTACATCAGTCGGGTCCTCTCATAATGGGTCGACTAATTACTAAGGGGTTTGGAGATCCCTCATCATTCTTTACTACTCTCATGGTTCATGTTTTGCACCAAGATCAATTCCTCTAATAGAGGTTACTTACTTACTTCCACTACTTGTTGTGTGTGGATTATTCATTTTGGTTCTCCTACCGTTATCGGGAGGTTGTTACTCCCGTACACTCTCTCACTTCTAGTGAGTTCTTTGGTTTGCGTTAACGTTTGTTGATTCGTTAGTTAGTGCGTTGTTACAGTTCCGTTACTACACGATACGACTCTTACAACGAGTCTCTACACAATCAAGACCCATCTATGAGTCGATCTACGCACTAAGTGAAGCCACACAATCAATCAAGAAGGGTTAGCTCATACATCATACAATCAAGACATACAATGAAAGGCAATAAATCGTTTTCATGCTTTAGTCTTGATTAGCCGGCATACAGCACACAAATCAACGTAGCTCGGTTAGCATACGGGGCATGAGAAAGTCATACCTTTCACCGGGGTTAGCTTTACCGTGTGTTCCCTTGTTCCTTGGTTCATACTTGTTCCCACTGATAATGTTTCCAACATTGTCATTAATACGATGTTCATACAATACACAAATAATTACTACTCCCGTTATCCCGGTGTACTTAATGTTCTTTTACTCTCCACTTTCTTAATTACTTTCCATACTTGTTTTCCTACTCAAGTACTTACTTCCTTACCATTGGTGTTACATTAATGGTATATTACTAAGGTCCTTTATTTATGTACTTACCTACATACATACATACATATGGTTACTATGTTACTACTGTTTTTTTTGTTGTTTTTTTTTGTTAGTAATGGGCCTCCGACCCACCGTCCGACCCAAGCCCTGGGTCGGACCATTCCAGTAGGTTTACGTCCTCTGAAATTTTTCCCGTCCGACCCAGCACTATTCCGTCTGACCCATACACCTCTGGGTCGGACCATTACAGATTGTTTCGGGTCTGTTGTCCAAGCTCTGTCCGACCCACGTCCGACTCACCCTCTGGGTCGGACGGAGTCAGAAACTTCAACAGAAGGTTTTTTTTGCCTGTCCGACCCATGTCCGACTCACGGCCCTGGGTCGGACCATTCCAGAATGTTTTATTTCTGTTGCTTAAGCCATGTCCGACCCACGTCCGACTCACCCTCTGGGTCGGACGGAGTCAGAACATTGCTACAAGTTTTTTTTTTTCTTTTCTTCTTACCCATTTCTTCCCCAGTCTTCCTACATGTAATCCCACATGATTTAGCACTAATTAGGCTTCCTAAAATACCTTAATTCATCCCCCAAATCCATTACTAAATTCATCAAACAACTTACACAATTTTCTTATTTCTACAACACATGTAACAGTTTTTGTTACTCCTATGCTAAAGATTTTACAATTCAATTCTCCCACCCAATACTTCCTCAACCAATGCCATTCCTAGCATTCTAAATACTCTCCTTACCATACCAATTCATTCCCAAGCCATTGCACTACCTATACCCAAGTTCCAACACTCATCTTACCAAAATCCTGCACATTAAATTCTCTTAACTTCTCCAATGTGTTCTTATACACTTTGCTACAGATTTTACACTTCCTATTCCTCATACTACAATTACCATTCCTTAGCTACTAAACATCTCTACTAATCCCAATACATACCTTGGTTCTCCCATTCACCAAGTCATCCTTAAATACATAATTCCTACCGAAATTTCGCCATAGTCCACCTACAATTCTAGCTTCTCCACATACATACTTTTCCATCAAATTCATTCCTCTTCTAGCCAAACCACAAGGGTTCTACCAGCACACATACTAAGCAATCTTAATACATCAATACCCATCAATCACAATACCAATACACATACTCATTACACTTGGCTCCAAAGCCTTCAACTCAAATACTTGCTCTTAAATACTCAAATTCACAATCCTCAATACTAGTACAAGGTTTTGGTTTCTTTAAATATTTTACCCATTCCCATTACTCTAATGCCATAGAATTTACATTAGGAAGGAGCTCTTACCTTGAGCTTATACTTCATTCTTTCTTTTCCATTTCTTCTTCCCTCTTTCTTGCACAAATCGATCGCATGGGAATGGAGTTGCCAAAATCCATTCCCATCACCCCAAGCACATCAAACAAGTATAATTAATCACTAGCCCTTAGATTTATGCTAGTTCATTGAAGTGTTCAAAATGCAAATTTCTAGGGTTTACCTTTGGAGTGCTTTTAGGAGGGGTTTTAGCCCTTGGTTCAAGAAGGTGTTCTCACCACCATTGGAGGGTTGAAGCAAAGCTCTCAAAACAAGAGGAAAAACAAGGTATAGAGAGAAACCAAAAATCGGCCATACCAAGAGATGGAGAAAAGTGAGGTCTTTCATGGAAATTTTTACCTTGTTGGAAAGAGGAGGCTCCAAGCTTCACAATGGTGTGCTTTTCTCTTCAAATGGGGAAAACCCATGGAGATGAAACTCATCCTTTTCGAATTTTGAAAAGATAAAAATGTAGAGGAGGATGAGGGGATTACAAATATGTGTTTTATTTTTCATTTGGAGCTCACATGAAGGTAGAGCAAGAGGATGAAGAGGGCTGCCATGGGAGCTGTTTGGAGAGCTCCAAAATCGCCCACAATTCAGAGAAGGGAGGAGGGAGACGGTGAGAGAGGGGGAAATAGGAGAGAGAAGAGGGAAAGTGAGAGTGAGAAGTGAGAGAGGGGTATTTTACTTTATGTACTTTGTTTGCTTTTTGCTTTTGATTTACTTATTTGTTACTTGTGTGTGTGTGTGTGAGAGGGTTGTTTACCCAGTAAAAACGGCCCCCACTATACTGTTAAGCTGGAGCAGTTTCTCGTCTTTTACAGAAAACACTCGTTATTTACCCGGTTTTGGTATTATTCACTAACCGGGCCCGTTTTCCGGGATTTTCTCGTTTCTTAATTTTTATTGGCTATTAAGCTTCCATTAATGCTTAATAATAGTTATTAATGATTCATAATTTTACGGGTTCGTTTGACCACTTAAAATCACGTTTTCGGGTTTCCTCGAAAAACGTGCGCTAAAGTTCTTTAGCGTTTAAATACATTATTCGGATCCGTTTCTTCGGGAATCATTCCCGTATGCTCATTAGGCATAAATAAGCCTTCGGAATCCTTACGATACTATAACCGAGGTCTCGTACCTCCTATGGTTATTTAACGCTCATTTTAGCGTTTTCCGCTTTCTAAGCGTTTTTCTCATTTCTTTTGGATTTATTTTCTTTACCAACAATTACTTAGGCACTATTAGGCCCTTAAATACTATATTAGCATAATAAAATCACCATATTTAAGTTCGGGGTATTTCAATCTACCCCCCTTAAAGAACTTTGCCCTCAAAGTTGGTGAATCTAATACTGTTACTCATACCAATACTCTATGCTAAGGTTATGACCTCTACATATGACTTGTCAAACTCCAAATGTCTGACATGATGCATACTACGCATCCAAACAGCATGTCACTGCATGCATAGCAATCAAGAATATCCGTTTTACTTCTCTCCAAGGGGGTCCATCCGCAGACAATTAGGTACAATCCTCCCCCAATGGAGAGTGATCCCTCAGGTACCGGTCACGTTTGAACACTTACGCTTTCTGGTTCACGGCCGTCATGACTTGAGCACTTACACTTTCTGGCTCTACGGTCCTTTGGTTCTGATCAAATTCATTTGCACATATAGAGATCCTCAGGCACTTACTCATACTTACTTACTCATACTTTACTTACTTACTCGGGACTACGCTGCCCCAGTGCCTTTGGAAAAATACAAAACACACACTGTTACCGTACAACCGGTGTAGTGGTTTCAAAACTAATCAACACTCCCACCGACTCAAAACTAGCTTCTCATCCTATGGTTTCGACCGGATACCCATGCCTAGGCATGGAAGATCCACTAGCGCCCGTGGGAGCGGTTTTAAACCGATCCTCATTCTCAAGTTTGTGGAAAACATTGTACCAAATTAGTTTTGGAAATTCATTTTGAAAACTTGCATACATCTCCCAATGCCATTTATGATAATTATACCTATTACTAGTGTCGTTGTTGTGACCACTTAAGGGAGCTTCCAGAGTCCTTCAACCACAATGTGATCAGCATTGGTGTTGAATTATCCTTCCACCCCCAATTTGTGTTCGGCTTCCCTTGATCGCTAGCAAATCAAGTTCCACTTCCCACCTCAATACAAACAGACAGCTCGTCAAACATCATTTCATTTTCTATCTTTTAATCTTGCTACTCATAATCATACACATACATTTTCCAATTTATGATTCACTTACTTACTTACCAATCATTTCATCCATCATTACTACATCTTCTCCAACTACTATACTTAAGAAATTCGTGGGTATACCATCCCATTAATTTGCCATACTCCAATTTATACTCATAAAATACATCGGTTGTACACCGATTCATACTCATTACATACGTCGGTTCCATACCGATTTATACTCCTCAAGTCTCCCATACATACTCATTCCTCATACTGTTACCAATCGGGGTACTCATTCCCCTGGAGTTTCTCCACTCCTTTCTTATTCTTGTTCCTCAAATAACTACAATTACACGATGAGTGAGTACAAATGTTTATGTAACATAAGTATCAATCATATAAACAAATTCTTTGCGCTATGCGTATTGCAGTTTACGCACCTATCACGTAAAACATACATTTCGCGGTTTTCGCTCTACCCCCCTTAAAAGGGATTACGCCCACGTAATCTACCATGTGTCGACATTGGACATTGGTCGAAGGCATTCAGCCGTCATGGAGTGGTTCAGCTTCCATGCGGTCTATTATACAATGTTCCTTGATCATGGCCTTAACCGTATTACCGGTTAGTCCCTACATCAAAGAGTTCCATTGGAGTTTATTTAACTCTGAACCGGGTTTGGTTCTAGCCGAAATGGCTTTACGACATTAATGATCGACCTTTTATTCACTATGTGT
Source organism: Limonium bicolor (assembly GCA_023374045.1). Classification (NCBI taxonomy): domain Eukaryota; kingdom Viridiplantae; phylum Streptophyta; class Magnoliopsida; order Caryophyllales; family Plumbaginaceae; genus Limonium; species Limonium bicolor. The sequence continues at coordinate 484,314,049 of CM041777.1, read as the reverse complement.
AAAATTCTGGGCCCACTAGCTTCTGCTGCGCGACCCTGATAACTTAGGTGATTCGCCCTTCTCATTATCCTTAACGTGTTTACACATCACCTTTTGTCCCTCTTGTTGTGGGAACAAGGTTTATTAACCAAGTGTGGTATTTCTTTACCGTGCTCGAACTCGATGAGTTTTAGATTTATAATCAGCTCTCTGGCAATCTATATACATACTGTTGTGTTTTGTAGTGATCATTCACTTGGTTCCTCCGACTTATTGTCGGTTGAGGTTGAGCCACTACTTAATTGTAGTGCTTCCTCTGTTGTTAGTGGCTTCTAAATCATACCAGTTTCTCTGGTTCAGTACAAGTGTTCTTTACTTGTATGACCTTGCATTTTCAATGCGTCGGTCCTTGTGACTTTCTTAAGTCTCCTTTCACCTTATTCCAATGGAATTCACATCATGTGATTGTTGGTGTGTTTCACCCTCTTCGTGCTTCTTTGGCCTTAGGCCGCACGGTTGTTTCTAAACTTCTGCTTGACTGGCTTGTGCCATGTTTACTGGTGAAAGGAAGGATTTACCACAATTTACATTCCCTCATATTCCTAGCTTTCCCACTCGATTGTTAACTGCACAAGTGCAATACCAAAACACTCAGTCCTACAGAGTGCAGAGGCGTGAACCCTTGGTAGCAACTCTCTTATGAGATCGCATAGGACTGATCGTTCCGATTTTTCACATACACTGGTCGCCTGTTGCGTACCCTGTTCTTACTGAGTCACAGTTTGGTTTACATGGCATCCGCTGTTGCTAGCTTCAGCTCATGCATTTCCACCATTTATACAATGGTTCCCCATGTATTTGGCAAATACCGAATATGGTATTCCTTTATTTTTCTGAGCTCCCTGAGCATCATTGGTTTTATAACCGGTTACTCCTTGGTTGTCAACAATTGCTGTTGAAGCTTATTCGCATTGTTTGGCAATAATTATATGCTCAAGCTTGACTAGATTAGTAGTTCTGAGAGGGATATATTTCCCAACAGTTACTGATGGTATCCCTTCTTGGGATCCATGTGTTCACCGCTCTTGTGGTCTCATATTTATGAGGGGTATCTTTGTTGTTGGTCAGTAAACTTTATTGGTGTCATCCTTGACCACTTTCCATGTGGTCCACAACTGGTTTTGCAACCGTTGAACTCTGTAATGTAATAGTTTCATGGCATACTAGTCATATTGCCTAGAGCTCTGCTCATCATAGGCTGTTCCAAAGTGGTTACTTCTCCATATGCCAAAGAATGGCTTAAGGTGATACTAGGCTCCATGATAAGATCGTCGCAACACGCTTCCGTTCATTGGAAGCCCTTTTGTATCCTGGTATTGATTGATACCATGTATTAATTTGGGTATCCCCTGTCAAGTGGGATCCCTTCGGTGTTCTAACCGTATGTTCGTTCCAATTGTAGTGCTCTTATCACAACATTTTGTTCGACTGTTTTGACTTGGTACCCTTTATGGATTGCTCCTGGGTATTATTGATTATGCTATTGCATCTGATTGATGTTTATGAGTATGTTCAGTTGTCATCCTGCCTTGCGGTTCTGGATCTGAGTTATCCGTTGAGGATTATAGCATCTCCCGTTCTTAGGGTAGACCATTGGTGTTTTTTCTTGTGTTATAACGGATTTGATATCCCTTCAGGTGATGAGCGGTATTTCTGGTACCTTATAACATCAACATGTGTGTTTGTGATAGTTGTTCTGGGAATTCCATCCCGTTCATTGGACACTGATGTGTTAGTGTTTGGCATTCGCCTTATTGTGTTCAGATTGGGTATTCTTTCCAGTCATCATGCTTTACTTTAATATATTCAAGACATACCCAATGTCTTTATTCAGTTGTTAGTGCTCCTCGCACTTTTAACTTTTAATCATCCTCCTGTATTAGGTTCCTGACTCCTTACCTTGTAAGCTTGTCTGAGTTCCCTTTGCTCGTTCGAGGTATCCAACCGTTCTGTTTCGAGTTTACTCATGGTCCGTAGAACAGAGTTGACTACTTCCCGTGTTTCGTGCACTACATGTATACATACGTGGGGTACCGTCTTGGCACGTTACCACTTACCTAACTACGTGTCAGGCCCGCAAGCTCCTTCGGAGTGCGGTCGTCCCACATCCCGTATTTGGGTACACTCGTAGTGCTCGTCACACGCCTAGGTGAAGTATTCTATTGCCAACTCTTCTTGTATCACTCTATGATACTCACCGCAATTCCGTTGGTTGGTTTCAAAAATCCAAGGTTTAAAAGAAGGGTTTGTGATTTTGAAAGAAAGATTTGGTTTTTGAAATGGCAGTTCGGTGTGAAAAGGATTTCCTTATGGCATTGCTATGTTTGAGGTCTTGACCAAGTCCAGCTTCTCGCTGACTGGTATACTCTTAATACAACGGTCGGGCCGTTAGGCCTTTCCGAGGTTTCATTATTTGATGCTGAGGATTGGTGATCCTATATTCGCTCCATTCGTCATAGCGGTACTGAAATAAGTATTTACGGGTTGGTAAAAGTATTCCAACCATCCTGTAGTGCTGCACTTGCCCTGGGCAAGTGCCCGGGTAGGTTGTTTTTCGGTTAACGTATACCGGTTACGGTATCGTTTCCATCCACATTTAGTGGTTTGATTAGATTTTCCCTTGATCTTTTGATCTTGGTGATCGATCTCCTGAGTCATTTTTAGGGTACTTGAAATGGTTGTCGTCCGTCCGGTGTCTCACACCTTTAGTGTGGTTAACGAGACTTGACTTGTCCTTAGGAACCATGTTGCGGTCCTATAGGTGTCTGTGTTATGATTTCTTTCATAGTTATCTGAACTATGTTGTTCGGTTATTACAACCTCTTGGCATGTAGGTTGGTATTAATCAAACCTCGACTAATTCCTAGTCGGTTTGTATACCGTTGTTGGTATCATCAAAGATTACAGTCCGTAGACTCTTTGGTCTCGGGCTTATTACTCTATCTTCCTTGTTGCATTGCGCGATTGTGCTTCTCTTCTTGTTGGCTACTCATGGTTCTCGTGACTGCAAAGCATGTCGCCCCATGGTGCCATAAATTCCGTCATCCTTATGTTTAGGATCTTCATTTCTCCGCCATTAAGTGCGGTCCTCGTCATTTAACGGGAACCGTCTTCGGGACTTCCAGTTCTTGGACTCTACCGTAAGACAGGTTCTTTTTCTAATAAGGTTTACTTGCAACTGCCAGATCGGGTAATGCCCGAGTGTGAGAGGTCTTTCCATCTCTCTGGCGTTATTTCCATCTTAATACCATGGGTGCGGGGGAGGGGAGGGCGGGATATGGTTGCTGTAGGTATCCAGATCACACTGGGAATTCCTATCTAGCGTCCTCACACACTAGCACTCAACCCATAGCCCTAAGTCTCTACTTCCTAACTCGGTATTTACCTAAACTCGGTATTTCATCCATCAGAGCGATACTTCGCTCTGATACCACTTTTTGTAACACCCCTACCGCTAATACCATCATTACCGTACCATACTTACCTTCGCAGCGGATATTACTTACTCATCGGCGGGTGTACAATGCCGTTAGTCACCCACGTGACTAACAAAGCGAGTTACAATACTACATACTATCGGTCTGATGTATATGAACATACCGAGTGCTCTACACAATACAATACTTTCCCTTGCATACCAGTCCATAATTCAAATACACTTCAATACAATACTATACCGAGTATACTACAATCCTTAATTTACCGATACATTTAAGTTTCCAAATTTGCATTACAATACAAGTACCAATCCCTACTATACAACTACCCATGCTTACGTAGCAGTCCCCGTCCTACTCTCTCGAACGGTGGCCAGCTTCGAGTACCTGCACACTAAAAACGGTCCCCCGAGGGGGTCAGCTTCGCTGAATATGACTTTCGCATATACCGCGTGCTAACCACGGTACATCGACTACTTTGGGTCGAATATACATGGAGTTCATTTACATGCATACATACATACTCATGCTACAACAATACAAACAACAATACCTACATACACATACAATTTCAATACTTACTAAGGAAGACAGTTCGATAGTCAACCATTCGTATTTGTTATTCATTCATTGCTCCGCGTACTATATTCGATATTCGCTACTCTACTCATACCTGCTCCTTACTCTTACATACTCAACACTCCATGTTCGATACTTTACTCGTACACGTTTCTTACTCCGTACTCGTTACTACACTTATGCATACTCATTACTCAATTCTTTACTTACTCATACATACTCGGTACTCAATACTTACTCATACATACTCAATACTCGATACTCACTACACACTTATACTCGCTTCTTACTCAATACCCATTACTTTACTCATACGTACGCAATACTCAATACTCATTACTTTGGCCACCAGGCGGAGTCATACAAAAGACTCGCCACCGGACCTACAATACGAGGGCTATACGCTTAGCTCCTCAAATACTCAATTGTCCGTTCTTACGGACTACACAAATTCCCAACACTCTTCTCTCAGAGTATAATACAATCTCACGGATTAGCCTAGAAGTATCTCTCTCGATAACCTCCACTGGCTTAGGGAATTACTACCGTCTAGCATCCTCAGGTTTAAGGGTTTCCCCACATATCGGATACTCTCATGTTCGGGGGACATTACTTACATCAGTTGGGTCCCTCTCATAATGGGTCCGACTAATTACTGAAGGGGTTTGGAGATCCCTCATCATTCTTTACTACTCTCATGGTTCATGTTTTGCACCAAGATCAATTCCTCTAATAGAGGTTACTTACTTACTTCCACTACTTGTTGTGTGTGGATTATTCATTTTGGTTCTCCTACCGTTATCGGGAGGTTGTTACTCCCGTACACTCTCTCACATTCTAGTGAGTTCTTTGGTTTGCGTTAACGTTTGTTGATTCGTTAGTTAGTGCGTTGTTACAGTTCCGTTACTACACGATACGACTCTTACAACGAGTCTCTACACAATCAAGACCCATCTATGAGTCGATCTACGCACTAAGTGAAGCCACACAACAATCAAGAAGGGTTAGCTCATACATCATACAATCAAGACATACAATGAAAGGCAATAAATCGTTTTCATGCTTTAGTCTTGATTAGCCGGCATACAGCACACAAATCAACGTAACTCGGTTAGCATACGGGGCATGAGAAAGTCATACCTTTCACCGGGGTTAGCTTTACCGTGTGTTCCCTTGTTCCTTGGTTCATACTTGTTCCCACTGATAATGTTTCCAACATTGTCATTAATACGATGTTCATACAACACAAATAATTACTACTCCCGTTATCCCGGTGTACTTAATGTTCTTTTACTCTCCTCCACTTTCTTAATTACTTTCCATACTTGTTTTCCTACTCAAGTACTTACTTCCTTACCATTGGTGTTACATTAATGGTATATTACTAAGGTCCTTTATTTATGTACTTACCTACATACATACATACATATGGTTACTATGTTACTACTGTTTTTTTTTGTTGTTTTTTTTTGTTAGTAATGGGCCGTCCGACCCACCGTCCGACCCAAGCCCTGGGTCGGACCATTCCAGTAGGTTTACGTCCTCTGAAATTTTTCCCGTCCGACCCAGCACTATTCCGTCTGACCCATACACCTCTGGGTCGGACCATTACAGATTGTTTCGGGTCTGTTGTCCAAGCTCTGTCCGACCCACGTCCGACTCACCCTCTGGGTCGGACGGAGTCAGAAACTTCAACAGTAGTTTTTTTTTTCCTGTCCGACCCATGTCCGACTCACGGCCTGGGTCGGACCATTCCAGAATGTTTTATTTCTGTTGCTTAAGCCATGTCCGACCCACGTCCGACTCACCCTCTGGGTCGGACGGAGTCAGAACATTGCTACAAGTTTTGTTTTTCTTTTCTCTCTCTTACCCATTCTTCCCCAGTCTTCCTACATGTAATCCCACATGATTTAGCACTAATTAGGCTTCCTAAAATACCTTAATTCATCCCCCAAATCCATTACTAAATTCATCAAACAACTTACACAATTTTCTTACTTCTTCTACAACACATGTAACAGTTTTTGTTACTCCTATGCTACAGATTTTACAATTCAATTCTCCCACCCAATACTTCCTCAACCAATGCCATTCCTAGCATTCTAAATACCTCTCCTTACCATACCAATTCATTCCCAAGCCATTGCACTACCTATACCCAAGTTCCAACACTCATCTTACCAAAATCCTCTGCACATTAAATTCTCTTAACTTCTCCAATGTGTTCTTATACACTTTGCTACAGATTTTACACTTCCTATTCCTCATACTACAATTACCATTCCTTAGCTACTAAACATCTCTACTAATCCCAATACATACCTTGGTTCTCCCATTCACCAAGTCATCCTTAAATACATAATTCCTACCGAAATTTCGCCATAGTCCACCTACAATTCTAGCTTCTCCACATACATACTTTTCCATCAAATTCATTCCTCTTCTAGCCAAACCACAAGGGTTCTACCAGCACACATACTAAGCAATCTTAATACATCAATACCCATCAATCACAATACCAATACACATACTCATTACACTTGGCTCCAAAGCCTTCAATTCAAATACTTGCTCTTAAATACTCAAATTCACAATCCTCAATACTAGTACAAGGTTTTGGTTTCTTTAAATATTTTACCCATTCCCATTACTCTAATGCCATAGAATTTACATTAGGAAGGAGCTCATACCTTGAGCTTATACTTCATTCTTTCTTTTCCATTTCTTCTTCCCTCTTTCTTGCACAAATCGATCGCATGGGGAATGGAGTTGCCAAACTCCATTCCCATCACCCCAAGCACATCAAACAAGTATAATTAATACACTAGCCCTTAGATTTATGCTAGTTCATTGAAGTGTTCAAAATGCAAATTTCTAGGGTTTACCTTTGGAGTGCTTTTAGGAGGGGTTTTAGCCCTTGGTTCAAGAAGGTGTTCTCACCACCATTGGAGGGTTGAAGCAAAGCTCCAAAACAAGAGGAAAAAACAAGGTAAGAGAGACCAAAAATCGGCCATACCAAGAGATGGAGAAAAGTGAGGTCTTTCATGGAAATTTTTACCTTGTTGGAAAGAGGAGGCTCCAAGCTTCACAATGGTGTGCTTTTTTCTTCAAATGGGGAAAACCCATGGAGATGAAACTCATCCTTTTCGAATTTTGAAAAGATAAAAATGTAGAGGAGGATGAGGGGATTACAAATATGTGTTTTTTTTTTCATTTGGAGCTCACATGGAGGTAGAGCAAGAGGATGAAGAGGGGCTGCCATGGGAGCTGTTTGGAGAGCTCCAAAATCGCCCACAATTCAGAGAAGGGAGGAGGGAGACGGTGAGAGAGGGGGAAATAGGAGAGAGAAGAGGGAAAGTGAGAGTGAGAAGTGAGAGAGGGGTATTTTACTTTATGTACTTTGTTTGCTTTTTGCTTTTTAATTTACTTATTTGTTACTTGTGTGTGTGTGTGTGAGAGGGTTGTTTACCCAGTAAAACCGGCCCCCACTATACTGTTAAGCTGGAGCAGTTTCTCGTCTTTTACAGAAAACGCTCGTTATTTACCCGGTTTTGGTATTATTCACTAACCGGGCCCGTTTTCCGGGATTTTCTCGTTTCTTAATTTTTATTGGCTATTAAGCTTCTATTAATGCTTAATAATAGTTATTTAATGATTCATAATTTTTACGGGTTCGTTTGACCACTTAAAATCACGTTTTCGGGTTTCCTCGAAAAACGTGCGCTAAAGTTCTTTTAGCGTTTAAATACATTATTCGGATCCGTTTTCTTCGGGAATCATTCCCGTATGCTCATTAGGCATAAATAAGCCTTCGGAATCCTTACGATACTATAACCGAGGTCTCGTACCTCCTATGGTTATTTAGCGCTCATTTTAGCGTTTTCCGCTTTCTAAGCGTTTTTCTCATTTCTTTTGGATTTATTTTCTTTACCAACAATTACTTAGGCACTATTAGGCCCTTAAATACTATATTAGCATAATAAAATCACCATATTTAAGTTCGGGGTATTTCAGAATGGCTTCTTCTTAATATAAAATGAGATAGACATATATGTGTACTGCTACTACCATTACGTTTGATTTTGTTATCTTTATGTATGTTGAAGATATGACTTGTTATATAAATAGAATGGCTAAATGTTTTTTATTGGTGCGATTTCTATGGTAAACGAGAATTCTATCATCTATATACAATTATATAGGTATCCTAATATTGCTTATGTTTGTGTTGAGTTGACTCATTTTTTAGAGATGATGACCCAACTTTTTGGGTTGTATCTAAATAAGTGAATAGTTTTTTGTTTATGTATATCTCTGCTTATGTAGGTTAAGATGTATAAGGGTTTCTGGATTTTAATCTAAACTTTTCCACCAAACACATTCTGACCATTCTCTTTTGTTTTGCTACAGGTGCTAGAGCAGCACACCATTAGAGGCTATTATGAGGAGCTATTGCTACACAATGAAGGATTCTATAGGATTTAGGATCATAGTTGTTGCTAAAAATGAAGGATTTTGGAGAATTTTGAGATTCATGATCTTATAGTTTGATAAACATTATATGTAATTACTGTGAAAATGAGTAGAACATATACTATACCTTTGTTTTGTGACCAGTTCGTCAGTTGACAATAATCAAACTTGGTGGTGATATTCCTTGTACGATCAATCTGATCAATTTTGTAGTTTGTTAATCATATTTTGATCAATGAAAACAACACCCAATCACTGAGTGCTTTCCAAACGTTGCTTCTGCATTTATGTTCAACTTTCTTTTTTTAGATAAGTGATTAATGTTCTACCTAGATGATGGATTATATTTTCCATTGTTAATTGTCAAATAGAGCAATTAAATTAAATTGTTTCTTTCTTATATTCAAAAAGGGCAATTATAGCAAACATTGTCTTGAATGGTTAATATAAAAAAGGGCAGTTAGGAACTAATGCCCTTTCCTATCACTGTTAAATGTGGCAAGGTGCAGAAAATGCCATTCTTGATTATTGTTAAAAAGGGCAATAATTTGTTGTCCTATCTGATGTGATTCAAAGACAACAATATTTTCTCGTAGTATTTCATTTTAACCAAAGACAACAATATATCAATGCCCTATTTGATGAGATTAAAGAGGACAATTCCTAACAAATGTCATGTTGATTTACCACAACAAGGATAAAAGGGCAATGTAATGGAAATAATTATTTTGTTGTTATTGACTATTAGGGAAAAAAGTAAATAAAAAAGGACAAGTTTTAATGCCCTTTCTGAACAAATATGTTGTATTCATGAAAGTAGTCGTATGCCATTAGATATTAAAATTTTTAAAAAGTCACAAAAATTTAAAAATACTATCAACATATAGATAACTATAGAAAATATTTTTAAAATAGATTAAAATTACAAAAAATAACAAAAATATTAAAAATATTAATAATTACAATCACATTGTTTAAACAAAAAATTATTACCTGTTTCTTTTAATTAAAATTTTCAAAAAATAAAAGAAAATAGGGCCATTTTTCCTTAACAAACTAATTTACACTTTTTTTTCATGCTTATTTAATATGTCAAGACAAATGTACAACTTATTTGTTATAGTTTTTAGTGAAGGGCAATGAAAAAAAAGAAGTACATTTAAATTAGCTTGTTCACACTCGACAACTTTTCAACAATTATAAATTTTATATATTTGTTTTCTACCAATTTAAGTCATTTCTCTAAAATAAATCATTTTTTACTATTATGTCTTTAAAACTTTTATTCTATTTGTAAATAGTTTTATGACATAATATTTTTGTTTTTTACAAATCCATTATTTCTACAAACAATATTAGGTATTGTCATTTATGAAATGATACTATAAAAACAAAAAATACGATATAATAGAATATAAATTATGTTTTTAAAATTATTTTAGTATCATTATGTCTTTAAAATCTATATTTTATTTTGTGGCATCTTTAAAATTTTTTGAAAGAAGTCTAAAAATTATGCAATATTTTTAAATATTTGATGTTATATTAATTTTTTTGAGCTTTTTAAATTTATTTTTTAATACTCCCTCTTTCTCTCAATAGATGATTTTTTGTGTCATTTCACTATTTTCAAAATATAAGATGTTCTAGTCTTTTTTGTCATCTACTTTCCAATTCTATTCTTTATTTCACAACTCTACTTTTCAAATTATTTCAATTCCCGATTAAAAAAGGAAGAGCAAAATAGTCTAATTTTTTCCTTTTTAAGTCTTGTGCCTAGAGCTAGAAAATCAAGTATTGAGAACAAAATGGAGTATCATTCATAGATATCTATATTTTTATAATCTTTTGATTTTTGGTGATTTTTTAATTTTAATTTTAAACACCTAGTGACATATTGTGAATTTCAAAGTACATTGTTAACTAGGGAAATTTTGTCTTTTTTTTCTGATTAACGGCTATAGTGGAATTAATCAAGAAAATATTGTGACATTTCATAACTTTCTATTTTTTGTGGCATTTTTTGTTGTGATGTGTATTGGTTTCGGGCGATCAATCCCTACTGTTGAGATGTGTATGGACTTTGGTGATTAAGTGTAAAGTTTAAAGTGGTAATGACTCGCTGGATTAATAGTTTCGTAGTTATGTGGTGATTTGATAATTGGTGCTTACTTAGTGAACAAATGTCAATCTAACCTGAATCAAATATAAGTTGGTTTGGTTAACGGTTAATAAAGATAAATGAGATTAATAATTTTTTAGTTTAAGGTGATTAGGTGAATAATAATTTAAAAAAAATATGTAAATAGGTTTTGAAGTTAAGGAATGAATAGTGAATAGGTTAAGAAAATTGTTCATTGGTAAGTAAATTCGGCGAAAAGGTTAAGGCTTAACTGTTTAATAAGGGTCATTCGTTAACGAGCTGGAGCCTGAAATAAGATGATAGGGATTATGTCCATCATATCGGGAAAATTTCCCGGGAACGGGTTTTTGCCCAGCTCATTTCCCATGCACGGGTGTTATTGTCTGTATTGCCGTGGAACGAGTTTTTTTTTTTTTTTGAGTGTACATAAGCCGATAACGGCAATGTCGGCTTTCATAAGCCGATAACCGAGTTATCGGTTTCTTCACAATCCAAATTTCGACCGTTGAAGTACTTGCAAAGAAGCCGATAATACTGTTATCGGCTTCCAGATGCCGATAATAGTATTATCTGCTTCTTTGCAAGTACTCCAACGGTCGAAATTTGTAACGGCTAGTGTTGTATTGACTACAAATAAGTTATTTTGTCCCAACATTTGATTGTTGCTTCCTATTTTCTTCTCTAGCTGAATCAAAATTTGTTGTTCAGTCCACACAATTTCACACTATACACTCTTTCCTGTGGGTTATGAAATGGATATTCCATGTACTCTTTATCTCAATGCAGAGCTCAAATACAATCCAGATGGTATATATTTCATATTCATCCTCTTTGGTCTAGATTCATCGACACTCAAATTTCCGAGCATTCCACATTTCAATCCTTCAAAGATAATGTCAAAAATCTTGTCGACTTGGAGTTTGGGGGAGATTATGTTATCACCGACATGGTTTACAGGAAGTTGCAGAATAAATATCCATCTTGTTCCTTCCTTCCACTCAAAATTAATAGCGATTCTCGGGTGAAGCTGATGATATCAAACTTCATCAAGAATTCAGATTTGCTGAACAATGTGGCTGTGCTAATTGAGTTCGAGCATGCAACTACACCTTCTCCGGAGGAAGACAATGAAACCGATGATGATTTTTCCGAGAATCAACAAGCCGAAGATGTAAATCTGCAGAGTTCGGATGATGATTCTGAGATGGAGCCTGAAGATTTACCGATGATGATGACATAGTTGATGAAGCTGGGCCCTCCACACCGTACACTCCTTCAGCGCCATACTCATCGCAAGTGGATTTACAGGCCATAGGCCAGATACCTTCAGACATTGATCGACGTGGTTTGCCATACTGGAGGCCAGGTCAGGAGTTCGTCGTGGGGCAAGAATTTTCTGATAAAAATGTTCTTGTGACTGCAGTAAAACAGTATCACTTGGAGAGAAACGTAGATTTCGTTGCCCCCGAGAATAACAGGAGAATTTACACCCTAAGATGCCGACAAGGGTGTAGTTTCAGATTTCGAGCTGCGTTGTTGAAGAATTCCATTGAATGGCGAGTACGGAAATTCAGTCCTCACACATGCGCTCCTGTCCTAGATGAGGGTAATGATCGTTTCTTGACTTACAATTTCATAGCTGAAGTCATGATACCAAGGGTCAAAGAGAACCCCGCACTACAAGTGAAGACTGTGATTCAACTTATCCGTTCAGAATATAAAAGGAAGATCAGCTACAAGAAAGCTTGGTTAGGCCGTGCTGAAGCGATAAGAAGGGTCTACGGTGATTGGGAACAGTCATTTACTGAATTACCCAGGTATCTCATAAGTATCAAACATTTTATACCTAATTCGTATATCGACCTAGATTCGACTGTTGTGTTTCAAGATGAAACACAGACTACTCAAGTTAGGCGGTTTAAGCGATGTTTCTGGGCGTTTGGGCCTTGCATTACTGCCTTCAAGTATATGAAGCCTCTACTACAAATAGATGCTACCCACCTGTACGGTAAGTACAAAGGTAAATTATTGGTTGCTGTTGCCCAAGATGGTAACAACAAGATAATACCAATGGCCTTTGGTATCGTTGCTAGCGAGTCAAGGGATGACTGGAAATATTTTCTTGACCGTGTTCGTACCGTAGTTATTGGAGCTAGGAATGATGTGGCAGTGATTACGGATCGGGCTGGAGCTATAATGTCGATCATGAGGGAAGAGCAGTATTGGCGTCCTCCTTATGCCCAACATTTCTTGTGTATGCGTCATATTGCTTCAAACTTTCAGACAAGATTTGGAAACAAGGAGTGGAAAAAGTACCTCATCAACACAGGTAACAACTAGAGATTTGTATGTAGTCGTCTTTTATGATATTGGGTAGTTATCTAATCTGAAGTTATTACTTGTGCAGGTTACTATTTTAGAAGGGATAAAGTTCAAGAAAGATTAAATCACTTACTTGCTCTTCACCCATCTATTGCTTCTTTTTTCAATGAGCTACCCCCCGAGAAATGGTCACGTGCGCATGATGATGGAAAGAGGTGGGGTCATATGACAACTAACCTGGTGGAGTGCATGAATGGTGTGCTGAAGAGGGTCCGTCTCCTACCGGTAACGGCTATTGTTGAAAGCACTTTGTATAAGTTAATTGACTACTTTCGAGATAACCTAGAAACCTACATTGCACAAAGGAATAGTGGGTTATTTTTTACCAAGCACCTCTTAGACAAAGTAGCTGAAAATCAAACCCTTGCCAACTACCACCGTGTTGTAGTTATTGATGCTATGGATTTGGTGTTTGAGGTGGTTGATAATGGGGATGCAAACCTACGGCGAGAGAAAGGTAAGTTTACTGTCCAAATCAACTCAAGGGAGTGTGAATGTGGTGAATGGAAGGCATTTAAGTATCCATGCTCACATGTCATGGCCGTGTGCTCTACTTGCACCCTAGATTGGAGGAATTATGTTCATCAAGTTTACAAACTTGAAACAATGATAACGGCTTATAGCGAGAACAAGTTTGTGCCACTAGGAAATCAAGGGAAGTGGCCTATATATGGTGGGCTTGCAATTATTCCAGATGCAGCTATGATGCGCAATGTCAGAGGCCGTCCAACATTCTCCCGCATTCATAATGAGATGGATGAGAATTATGAGCGTGAAACAAGACATTGTGGCCTATGTCGACAACGCGGTCATGTTAGGACAAGATGCCCAAATGCAAGTTACAGTTAATTCCCCAGTGTAATTGTATGTTATCGCATTAGCCGATTATGCTCCTGCTCAGACAGGTCGTGCCTTTAGCAAGCACACCAAAAAATGTAATTTATCGAGTGTCTTTTGTAATGAATAATGACATTAACAGAATGGTACTGATCATATGGAATATTGCTATTCTACAAGAACATCATGGAGTTTTATGCAGTGACAATAAGATTGCTTTTAAAAACCGCAGTTGGTATTCCAAACGATAGTCCACATGAATGGAATAATTAAAGCTTCATTTTTTTTGCAAAGAAAATATTCCAAGATAAGGAATTGTATTCTATTGCAATGTAGCAAGAAAAATTTGATTATAAAAGCGATACACGGTTTACTAATGTCGTCACATCTCCTTTCCTCGACCGTTCCACGATATTCAATTCATTTTATATTTCCTCACCGCTCGTCAACTGGTGAACCATTGATCAGAGTGATGTCTTCGACGGAAATGTGGATGGCTTTGTACCGAGGAGATGATATTATCCTCAAACACTTTGTGAATGTGTACTTGGTCAATGACATCATGCTCAGAAAAGGTGTACAAGTTGTGGTAATTAGTAAGGCTACTAACCTTGCTCTGACTTGCTCTACGGAGGAGTTCTTGACAACCACTATTGTAATGTCTACCAGGTCAACAACATCACTTGGAGTGATGATGGCGCAGTTTTGGTGGTTAGTATAACTTGGATAAGGGGTATGTTTTAGTGTATGTTCCCCAACTTGCTAGTTCATTTTGTAACAGTAGTTGTTGTTCACCTCTCTTTTGTTCCTTTACTTTAGAAAGATGGACAGGGTGGCGAATATAAACAACGTTTTAGCATTAATCCTGTCTGCCATCATCTGCATCTAATGCTTCAACTAGTTGTAAAGAGATTGGATAAGGGAATATTAAACTGTTGCACGCGGAGCAGCGCATCACCACATACTCTTATAGAAAAATAAAATCTACCTACCCGATTCAGATTGTTGTTACACAGTTACATAAAACCTAATTGTTCCCCGACCTTTGCCTGTCAAGTTGTTGTGCTATTACGTTACGTCGCATCTCGTATATTGACTCCTGCATCTGGAAATCATCATCGTCTGGTTCAATAGGATCGTAGATAACTAGTAATGGAATATGTTCCATGAAATCATTGTACTCCATGTAGTTTTCCATCATTCGCTGAACAGATGCATCATTGCGTACGTGTGTAAAATTCCACTCGTAGTCGCCCTCCAACCCCAAATAAACCATTGTTGCTATGTTTATTCTGCCAAGGATAGGCCGCAGAGCACGGAGTACTCGTCGATGTAGATCCTGAAGATTATTAGGATACGGCATATTTATTTCTATTCGTCTATGCCCCATCCTTCGATCAAACTGCGCTCCATGACGGCCGAAAGTAGCGACATAATTAACGTGCAAACTGAAAGGAAACTCCATTTGATTTTTGTAGAAGAGTGTGTTGTGAGGTATGCTTGTGTTTGAAACCAGTACTCTGTTTTATAATACTGGATAACGGTTACTAAAACGGATAGTGCAACGGCTACTCCAACGGCTAGTAAACGGCTACATGAACGCGTAACAGGTACAACAACGGATAGTCCAACGGCTACTCCAACGGCTAGTTCAACAGACAACAACAACCTAATCAATAGTTGGCTAAAGTAACCAACCGGGAAAAAACTGCATATTTAAAAACTGCACTACGGTGCTACTTTGCGCTTAAAGTTTGGACTAGCAAACGATTCACGTTGTGCGCAAAATTTGGTGTGTATGTAGTATTACATACACACAACATTGTGTCCGAAAATGGTGGCCAACGGACAGCAGCAACCTAATCAATAAAATGGTGAAAGTCCCAACCGGAAAAAACTGCATATTTAAAAACTGCACTACGGTGCTACTTTGCGCTTAAAGTTTGGACTAGCAAACGATTCACGTTGTGCGCAAATTTGGTGTGTATGTAGTATTACATACACACAACATTGTGTCCAAAAATGGTGGCCAACGGACAGCAGCAACCTAATCAATAAAATGGTGAAAGTAACCAACCGGGAAAAAACTGCATATTTAAAAACTGCACTACGGTGCTACTTTGCGCTTAAAGTTTGGACTAGCAAACGATTCACGTTGTGCGCAAAATTTGGTGTGTATGTAGTATTACATACACACAACATTGTGTCCAAAAATGGTGGCCAACGGACAGCAGAAACCTAATCAATAAAATGGTGAAAGTAACCAACCGGAAAAAAACTGCATATTTAAAAACTGCACTACGGTGCTACTTTGCGCTTAAAGTTTGGACTAGCAAACGATTCACGTTGTGCGCCAAATTTGGTGTGTATGTAGTATTACATACACACAACATTGTGTCCAAAAATGGTGGCCAACGGACAGCAGCAACCTAATCAAAAATGGTGAAAGTAACCAACCGGGAAAAAACTGCATATTTAAAAACTGCACTACGGTGCTACTTTGCGCTTAAAGTTTGGACTAGCAAACGATTCACGTTGTGCGCCAATTTGGTGTGTATGTAGTATTACATACACACAACATTGTGTCCAAAAATGGTGGCCAACGGACAGCAGCAACCTAATCAATAAAATGGTGAAAGTCCCCAACCGGGAAAAAACTGCATATTTAAAAACTGCACTACGGTGCTACTTTGCGCTTAAAGTTTGGACTAGCAAACGATTCACGTTGTGCGCCAAATTTGGTGTGTATGTAGTATTACATACACACAACATTGTGTCCAAAAATGGTGGCCAACGGACAGCAGCAACCTAATCAATAAAATGGTGAAAGTACCAACCGGGAAAAAACTGCATATTTAAAAACTGCACTACGGTGCTACTTTGCGCTTAAAGTTTGGACTAGCAAACGATTCACGTTGTGCGCCAAATTTGGTGTGTATGTAGTATTACATACACACAACATTGTGTCCAAAAATGGTGGCCAACGGACAGCAGCAACCTAATCAATAAAATGGTGAAAGTAACCAACCGGGAAAAAACTGCATATTTAAAACTGCACTACGTGCTGTACTTTGCGCTTAAAGTTTGGACTAGCAAACGATTCACGTTGTGCGCCAAATTTGGTGTGTATGTAGTATTACATACACACAACATTGTGTCCAAAAATGGTGGCCAACGGACAGCAGCAACCTAATCAATAAAATGGTGAAAGTCCCCACCGGGAAAAAACTGCATATTTAAAAACTGCACTACGGTCCCCAACCAGCAACCTAATCAATAATGGTGAAAGTCCATAACAAAAGCAAAAAACTACGTAATAAAAAACTGCCGAATGACATCCATTGTCTACCAAAGTACTTACCACAGAACCATAGTTCAACAACAAAATAACCATAACATAAAAACCGACTACATAAATGTAACAATGGTTCACAGACTAAGGACTGGTGAAATCCGGGTTGTAAATCCTACGGTTCCTATATCGGGAGTTTGATCCTCTCAGCCATATACCCCTAACTTCATCATTCTGTGGATCAGCATCAGGTGTACTTGCATCCACTGGTGTAGATGGTGCGGGGGTAGCCTGCTGCAACGGAGCTGAAGGAGCAACCTCGATCAAAGATGATGGATCAAATGATGGGGCAGTAGCAGTTTGCACTTGTTGTGAGGAGGTACCAGCTAGCGTATCCCATGCCACTCCCCCAAGGAGACCATCGTCGTATACTATTTGATTGCATAAATCAAGCAGCTCCTGATTTTCCTGATCAGTCAGTGATCTAGTAGGAGGAGGCTCAAAAGAAGGTCTATAAGGTGAAGGAGGTGTAGCATGTGAAGGAGCTGCAACAGGTATAGGGTTTGAAGAACCAGAACCTACATCGAACTGTGTACCAAAATCATGTGGTACCTGACCAAATGTAGAATGCTGGAACTCAGGAAATGTACCAGGTGGTTGCTGTCCACGCTGTTCAGCTGCAGTAACAGGAACCAGCGCAAAAGTAGCTTGTGATGAAGCTTGATTTGTTTGAGGTGGTGGGGGTGCACAGTCACGCGGCCCTCTTCGTCTCTGACTGTACGGCCGGTTTCTGGCTGCTCTTGGAGCAGGGTTGTCGTTGATCACATAATGAGGGTACTGCAACTCTACCCTTTCAGGCGCCTGCTGTGAGAAGTCTTGGGAGAAATGCCCAGTTCGATGGTAATCATCTGCATATATCGTCTGAGACAGCTGTGAGGCATATACTCTCACACCCTGATCACCGGGAATCCGTTGAAGCTGCTCCAAGCCTGACGCCTGATAAACCAAATTAAAGAAGAGATTAAATAAAGTAAAACAATATTATATATCAAACAAATACAGAAAACGAAATTAGAATGTGCTTACCACAATAACATTCCTCCTGCTCTGCTCGGTGAACCATGACACAGAATGCTGCAGGTACCATACCATATATGCACTCATCCTGTCCAGGGGAACCCTTCTTGGTAATTGTGAGATTTGGATCTGGTACAATTGTTTGTTATTCCACATCTGGATGTGGTCACGAAAAATGTCACACCAATCTGCATCTGTCCTGCCAGTTCTTGTGACTACATGCAGCATGTCACAGTCGAGTGGTGGGGCAGGGATGGGCTGATCGACCCCAAACTGGCGAAGTACGCGGTCCGGTTGATGACCCTCGATCACGTTGAAGTGGATTATAAATACCACTACTACGAAGGGCTGAGGGTTTGGTGATCGATCACCATACGGCTGCCATATCCACTACATACATTCCAAATAAATATTAAATTTAGAATACAAATTATGAAAAATGAAATTGTAATAAACAATTAGTGGCAACTTACCTCTCCATCAGTGGGAGAAATGCTAATTGAATCCAGCGTTTGTCGAGCCATGGCTGCAGAAATGGTATTCAGCTTACCATTGTATCTGTAGCACAATGCATGTGAGGTTTGTACCACAGTTCAACAAATTTTTAGATTATACCATAATTATTGTTACCTGTGGGCAAGAGAAAGGTGTGGTGACAAATTTATTCGATCGGGGAGAGCCGTGGTCTGAACGCAGGAAACCGCTCATACGCCCACACTGTAAGCAGCTTACTACAACCATTCAGATATTTCGTATCAAATTTCGTAGCATTGCACATCTCCCTATAGAAATGTGCAAGTAGTGCAGACCCCCAGCTCAGGGAACCGCTGTAGTCGAAGTCCTGCAGCAGCCTCAAATAGGAGACATCGACTTTGTCCCCATTAGAGTTGGGGAAGAGTAGCCCTCCAATGAGTCTGAGAATGTACGCTCTGGCATGCTGCTGATGTATGATCTCACCTCGCTGATCAAAATCAGCATCTGTCTCTACGAATCTCTCAGCTAGCCAACCCATAGGTATCTGGTTCCCCTTCCGAGAAGGGGGGGCATCACCCAGAAGCTGCCGACATAAGCATCCACGTCCACAGCACTAGTAGATGCACAAACGGGGAACCCATCGGTAGAGAGCCCAAATAACACATGCACATCCTCCAACGTAATGCTGACCTCTCCAAAGGGCATCAAAAAGGTATGCGTCTCAGGACGCCATCTATCAACCAAGGCACTAATGATACCCGTGCAGTTGTTCAACCTCAGATTCGCTGGCCCAAAGAAACCAGCTCTAACAACATATGGTAAGATAGAGTCATGCAGAGCTGTCGCACCCTTCCAACAAGATCTGGTTTTCAAGATCCTATTTCTGTACTGTGCATATCTCTACATTTCATACACATACATGTTACCGTTAAAAATACTATAAATAACTAATTCAACTACATTTGCAAAGTTGACAAGGACTATAAGATAATCATAAAAACAATCGGTGGATATTAATAATAATTAAACGTAGCACAATCATCTATTAAAATATAGCATTTTATTAATAAGGTATATATTGTGTGTTACATAACTTAAAAATAAAATAAACTAATTACCATAAATCATCCTACGGTAATTAACAATTAGTTACACAACTATTAATTAAATAATGTACGAAATATATCTCTTATAAATAAACCATTTGCAAATGACTAAACTTTGCATATAAAATTACAAAGATTTAATAATGTACAAGAAGTGACGGTTATTTTAAAATACTACCCCTTGTGCAATGTATATATATTGTGTGTTACATAATTTAAAATAAATTGACTAATTACCCTAAATCTTCCTACCGTAATAGTTAGACAACTATTAATTAAATACTTTACCAAATCTATGTGTTATAAATAAACCATTTACAAATGAATAAATTTTGCATATAATAATTACACAGATTTATTAATGTGCAAGAAGTGACGGTTAGTTTAACAAATATTACCTACAAAATAATGTATATATATGTGTGTTACATAAAATAAAATTGACTAATTACCCTAAATCTTCCTACCATAATTAACATTTAGTTGGACAACTATTAATTAAATAATGTACCAAATCTATGTGTTATAAATAAACCATTACTAACTAATAATTACTAAGATTTATTAATGTGCAACAGTACAAAACTATTACTAACTAACCTAGCCTAATCGTCGACTGTAAACTAATACTAGTAATATTAACAATTAATAATACAATGTACAAGTTTATAATTATTGAATGTACTAACCGGATCATTAGAATCATATGCTGCAGATATATGGGTCGTCTGCAGGCTGAAAGGCGTCGACTCCAATGGACCTTGTTGGCTAATCTGGTATTCGTCTCTGCTCATTTTGTTCTAGGGGAAAAGAGAGGTTTTTTGGGTTTGGATAGGTTTGGAGATGTTGGAATTTTAAGAAATGAGAATGTGATGGTGGGAGTATCGGCATGTGTGTTGGTTTATAGATTTCGGTTTTGGGAGGATTGCAAGAGTTGCAAAGAAGCCGATATCGGTGGTATCAGCATACGTGACGACGTGTGAAGAAGCCGCTATCCTCGTTATCGGCTTCTGAATGCCGGTACAGCCGTTATCGGCTTCTTTGCACACAAAAAAAAAACCGTTATCGGGTATTGTCTGGGAATTAACCCGTTTATGGGTATTGATGGGGCCTATTGACCGTCCCCTGGAATTTTTCCTCATATTTCATCCTTCAAGCTGATTAATGTGAGATTAATCTCTATGGGGGAGTTGATACAGAAACGCCAATAATGTTGCGTTTCCAGTAGAGCTTGGCATTTTGACACCTTCCTGACTGATTAATGTCTGATATGCCCCTCCTTTTCCCCTTTCTTCAAACTATCATTTCCCCTATGCAAATTTCGGTGCCAAATTTCTACTTCCAACAACATGGTGTTCTTCAGTATACCCCCTCCCTTTCCCCTTTCTACTTCCTCTCTCTTTATCTCCTCCCAAGCTCTGAGTCTAAGCCGTGGTTCCCCGACCAGCACTACCACACGTTCACCACCACATCCAGCTTCTTGCGCCTCAGCCCTCTTTCAGACGAGTCGGGATATTCAGATGCTCGGCGTGGCAGATGGGGTTCTTCACGTGGCTGGGACGGCTGATAAAGGAGAAGGCCAAGATTATGTAGAAATATTCTTAACAAAGAAGAATCGGCAAGAGACAGGGATGGAACCGAGGGAAATCGAGATTGAGTGAGGGGGTGGAAGGGAAAAAGGAGGTTGATGATGAGGTTAAAAGTGTCTTTTGTGTAACTACTCATTTAAAATTTTCAACTACCTAACGAACATGTTTTTTCCATGGGTCATATTCAGCTTAGCGATTGCATAACAGATTATTGCTAGATTTTTGCCAGTCACAATCGAAGGGGGCCTAAAATGGTTTACTAAGAGTTCAAATATGTAATATATTATTATATTAGAGTATAGGATAACTCATGATATTATTTAAGCATTCCATATGCATAACTTATAAGCTATGTTAATAACATGATAAGTTATATTAGGGTCCGTTCGTTCATCGCTTTGAAATCCAGTCTTCCTTAATGTGGACCTTAATGTTAGAGCGATTTGCATGTTCAGCGCAGCATTAACATCATGTAAACTTGGTATGTGTTCGTTAGCGGCGATGGAGAATAACCTGCTTTATTGATCTAAAAGACGTATATACCCCCACACCACATTTAAAATAACTGCATAGCGCGCGGAAGAAGAAAGATGGTTCAACGCATCCGTTCAAGTCAAAAGTAAGGACAGAACTGTAAAAGGATCATTAGTAAAATAAAAAGATAGCGCGTTCATTTCTGAACGCAGGTAAACCGACATCTAACATAAAGCTGATATTGTGGCAAATCGCGCTGGAATTCACGGACAATTCGCACATATGTCACATCAAACATCAATATTTTATGCAGCTTAATGTGGTTATGGGGCATTAAGGTAGCCAACGAACGGACCCTTAGGTTAAAGTACAAGTTATAGTATCCTTTGGAAATGTTCCGTTTGTGAACCTACAAAGATTGGGGTTTTGAAATAATTAAGACTTGGAATAGCATAGGGAATAACAAAGTTAATTTGTTAAATGAGTTGAATAAAACCCATACTCCTATTACATAGGCTAGATGGGCCTAACTGATGTGTGTTTACATATATGATATTTGGTTTAGCAGCATTCAACAAAAAAATTCATGGACTAACCTAATTTGCTACATATTGGTTACAGATTAGCTCTCAATCGTAGAGTAAGAAGGAGTCTTCCTATCTCGGCTTCTCAGTTTTCCTATAGTTCAATTCTCAACGTCGAGTTAGAAGGAAAAAAGTGTGATGGAAGTGGAGAAGATGATAGAGCGAACGGCGTACGCACGGATAGGGTTGTTGGGTAACCCAAGCAATGTATGCTACGGCAACACACTGTCTTTATCGCTCGGGAACTTTTGGGCGTCAGTCAAGTTGGAGCCTTCCGAACACCTGCTCATTCACCCTCATCCCTTTCACGATCTCGTTCAATTCAATTCTCCATCGATCACTTGTGAAATACCCCGTAATTAAAATAATGATTAATTAGGCTAATAAGTATTAGAAGCTTAATAATGACTAAATAATCATGAGGGAACAAATCCCAAAGAAAATGGATCCATAAAACGGATTAAAAACACACAACGAACCTTAAAGCACGTTTTTCGAGGAAACCGAGAAAACGTGACTTTAAGCGGGTCAAATAGACTCATAATAATTTTGGTCAACTAAATAGTCATTAATAAACTTTAGTGAAGGTCTAGAGCCAATAAAATTAATAAAACGAGAAAATAGTAAAAACTGTCAAAAACGGGAAGCTGTGGGGTAAAAGCATAAATAAACCAAACTAGTGTGTCCAATATTACAAATAAAATTTTAAAACCTCATGTGAGGCTGTGTGTAAGCCGGCTGATTTGTGCCCCTCACTCCCTCACACTTCATTTATTTGTTGCTAATACACTACAAGACAAAACAATAAAAAGCAAATAAGCTACTTTAGTGATTCTCTCTCCTAACTCCCTCACAACCCACGTACAGCAGCCCCTCTCCCCCCTCTGATTTCCTCTTCTTCTTCCTTGGAGCCTCCAATGGCGATTTGAGCCATCCCACACAACAACCAACTTCTCTCCTCTTGTTAACCCCTTAAACCTTCACCAAAAATTACAAAAATTATACCATTGGAATCCTCTCATCAAGGAGAACACATTCCTCCTTTCAAAATCCGAAAACACTCATCTTTATCTCCATGGGTGTGCTGCATTTGGAGCTTAAAGACCACCATTAGAACCACCTTCATCTCCTTGTTACTTTGAGGTAAAAATAATCTCGAAACCCCATCTTTTTCTAGCCCTTGAGGGCAAAACGAAATTTAAACTAAACCCTTGTTTGGTGCCTTGTGTTCTAGCCGATTTTGGCTTCTTTGGTGGAGTAGGAATCTTGTTCTTGAGCCATCCTAAGCCTCATCTACTCCTTTGCAAGGTAATGAAATTCCTAAACCCTAAAATGTGCCTTAAGCTTTAAAAATGGTTAGGGTTAGTTTTTGTATTGAAATGGTGGTGTATATTGATGGGTTGTAGCTTTAGAGAATTTAATATACAAACCGGTGGGAAGGAAAGAAAGAAAGAAGGAAGAAGAAAGAAGAAGAAAAGAAAACTAGAAGAAGAACAAGGTAAATTACACTCATCTTTGTGTAGTTTTGTAATGCCTAATGTAACAAATTTTTATTGTTTTAAATTAGTATTGAAAATAGTATTGAGTAGTAGTGTAATGTGTAAGAAAATCCAAATGTTTTAAACCTTTAAAAGACATGTAAAAGCTTGTGAAACCTAGAGGGAATTAGATGCTGTGTGCAGGAATTTTAGGAGTGTTTAATATGTGGTAATTGTGTTGGAGAGCTATGTATATTGATGTTATTGAAAACAGGTGAATTGGGTAACAATGTGTGAATAAATGATGTGGTGAGAATATAGGAATTTAGGGGAGGTTATGTCAAATTTTACCTAGAAACTAGAACACTTAAGAGTTTAACTAGGTAGAAAATAAACCCTTGAAACAGATTTTAATTGGAGCTCGTTAGTGGGTAGGTTAGGAGAGATGTCCAATGCATTAGAAGCTTTAGAAATGACATTAGAAGAGGGAGCTATAGAAGGAGGAAGTGAGAATCAAAATCTGTAGCATAACTATGCTAGGAAGAAACAATGTAAGTGTCAAGATGAAATTAGGAAAAACAAGTGTGTAAATTAGTATAGAAATGGGTAATGTGAAATACCCCGTAATTAAAAATAGTAATTAATTAGGCTAATAAGTATTTTAAAGGCTTAATTACGCTTAAATAAACATGAGGGAACAAATCCCGAAGAAAACGGACCTTTAAAATGGGTTAAAAGCATAAACGAACCTTAAAGCCCGTTTTTCGAGGAAACCGGGAAAACGCAACTTTAAGCGGGTCAAATAGACTCGTAATGATTTTGGTCAACCAAATAGTCATTAATAAACATTAATGAAGGTTTATAACCATAAAAAATCATAAAACGAGAAAATAGTAAAAACTGTCAAAAACGGGAAGTTGTGGGGTGAGAGTGCAAATAAACAAAGTTAGTGTGTCCACTTTGAAAATAAAAAGCAAAAATATGTGTGTGTGTGCATATGGGGGCCGGCCAGCCTTCCCCTCTCACTCACTCTCTTTATTCTTTTTAACTCACAAAAGGACAAAGGAATAAAGAAGGGAAAAATCAACTCTCTCTCCTCTACCCCCTCACTCTCTCACGTTTTACTCCCCCAACCTGACTTCTTCTTCCTCCTCCCAAGCAGCCATGGCGATTTTGTAAGCCCCTTACAACCCTCTTCTTCTCTTTCATTTTTGAAGGCTCAAAACTCCTCCAAATGCAACAAAAATTGTACCGTTGAATTCCCCTTGCAAAGGAGAACATCTTCCTCCTTTCAAAAATCCAAAAAACTCCATTTTCGTTTTCATGGCTGGAGTCCATTTGAAGGTTTGAACCCACCATTGGAAGCTCCTCCTTCACCTTAAGGTTTTGAGGTAAAAAGAAATTCGAAAATCCATCATTTCTAGCCCTTGTTTGCATTATGAGAATTTCAGATTTTGAATGCCTTGTTCCTTGTTGCTCCAGTCGATTTTGGCTTCTCCATTGGGCTAGGAATCTTACTCTCTTGCTAACCAAGGACCTCACTCATTGGTTGGAAGGTAATAGCTTTTCTTAAACCCTAAAAATATGTTTTAAGCTTTAGGTTAATTAAGGGTAATATTGAAATGGTTTTGTGTATTGGTATGGGCTGTAGCGTTGGTGTGTGAACCCCATTGGAATCGATAACAAGAGAAGAAAGAAAGAGGAAAAGAAGAGAAGGAAAGGAAGGAAAGAAAAACAAGTAAAACAAGGTAATTACTCTTACCTTGAACTAGTTTTGTATTGTGCAATGTAACAGTTTTTAAGTAGTAAAAATGAGTAATGTATATGGTAATGAGTAATAAGTATGTTGTAGTATAATGAGGAAAGGTAATGTAACAGTTTTGAAGTTTTTAAATGATGTTTAAAAGCTTGGGAAAACCATGGGTAGTATATGTGTATGTGCAGGAATTTTATGGTGTTGTAGTGGAGTTGAAATGTGGGTATAATGCATTGTATAAACAGGTGTAGGAATGAGCATTTGTGAGCTGAAATAATGTGTGGGTAATGTTAAAAATATAGGGGAGACTATGTCCAAATTTGTCTAGAAACTAAAGGACTCAGTTGTGTAAGAAGAGGAAATAATCTAAGAAGTAACTAGGTGTATTTGGAGAGTGTAAAGGGGAGTGGTTTAGTGTCTTGAAACAGATTTGAAAAGGGTTTAAATAATGAGAAGAACTAGGGTGTAAGGTAATGTATTTTGAATGCTATGAGTGGCACTAGTTGAGGAAATATTGGAGGATAAAGTTAAGGTGATAAATTGTAGCATAATGGAGGAAACAAAATCTGTAGCATTAGTGTAAGGAAAACTAGTATAAGTGTTGGAAAGAAGTGAGGAAAATTGTGTAAGTGGATGTAGGAATTGAGTAGTAAGTTTGGTGGATGAACTAAGGTGATTTAGAGGGTTTAATTAGTGCTAAATCTTGTGGGGATGTATTGGTTAAGGTTAGGGAAGCAATGGGAAAGTAAAACACCAAAAAACAGATTTTTAAAACTGAAGTACTGGGCTGGACCGACCTTGGGACCGAACTTGCAAGGTCGGTCGAGCCTTAAAATACAAGGACGGGAAGTCTTCTGACTTCGACCGACCTTGGGGACCGAACTTGCAAGGTCGGTCGAGTCGAATTTTGTGAAAGCCAGAAGTCTATTGGAATGGACCGACCTTGGGACCGAACATGGGCAAGGTCGGTCGAGTCCAAAAGCTCGAACCCAGAACACACTGGAATGGACCGACCTTGGGACCGGACTTGCAAGGTCGGTCGGACCTGAAATTTTCACGTATGTAACTCACTGGAATGGACCGACCTTGGGACCGGACTTGACAAGGTCGGTCGAGGCATAAATTTGAACCTGGAAACTTACTGGAATGGACCGACCTTGGGGACCGGACTTGCAAGGTCGGTCGAGCCTGGAATTTTGCCTTACCGAAACTTACTGACTTCGACCGACCTTGGGTCCGACCCTGGGTAAGGTCGGTGTCAAAACAAAAAAATATATTTTATTATATGATTATAGAATCATATGTATATATATATAATATATATATATATATATATATGCTTATACACACATATGCATATATATGTAGTATTACACCATTAATGAAGTAGTGAAGATAAGAAAGCAAGTTTAAGAAAGTAATAAGAAAGGAATGGGTTTATAATCAAGTATGAATGTAAAGGAGTAGTAAGTATACATTAGGAGTATTAATGAAGGAATAAGTTGGATCAATAATAGATCATTGATCATACAACTTCATGTATGTATAGGAATCATACAACTTCATGTATGTATAGGAATCAAATAGTTGAACACCGAAGGAATCCGGTAGTACGAATACGACGGTGAACGGTATGATTTCTTCATACCCTGTATCCTAACCTGGATACCCCGATTTGTGTGCTTATGTGATCACTCAAATAAGATAAATGCATGAATCGGACTTTTATTACACTTAATTGTGTTTGAACTATATTGTTCTTGTTGGATTCTCTTGAACATTTAGTTTGTATAATTCATGAAATGAATGAATGAGAATGAAGTGTATGTGTATATGATGAGTACTTGTGTAGTGTATCGATGTATGGAAAGGAAGTAATAATTCCTAACAATCTAACTCCTAACATGAGTAATGAGTAAAATGGAATGAGTAGAAGTCCGATATAGTTTCGGCCACGCGTGAGGATAAGGAAACACAAGAGGTTGGATCCGAATCCTGGCTGTAATCTTTTCCATGGACCAAATCCCTTGAATGGGTAGCATCCTGGATTAGTGGGCCACCCTAAAGCCCGGTGGTGGGATGTAGTAATCCCTGCCCGGAGGTCATACCGACTTGACTTGAGTAAAGTAAGTAAGAAGTAAAGTATTGTATGTGTATTGGCCTTGACTATTGTAAGTCATTGACCTTGAGTAAGAAAATATTGAACACCCGATTAACCGGGGTGTGTAATGAAGCTAACAAGACTTATGTATGAATTGGAGAAGTGTATCTCCGTATTGCGGTGAGTATTTGGTAAGTATGAATGGTTGACCTATAATGTCTCCCTTGCATGTATTGAATGTATGTATGCCTTGTGAATTGTATGCATCGAATTGTATTGTATAAAGCATGTATGTATGTATGAATGAAACGAACCACATATATTCAACCAAATAGTTGGCGTACCCTCGCTAGTACGCGGGGTATGCGGCTATCATATGCAGCGTAAGTGAGCCCCTTGGGGCGATGTTTTTATTCTACAGGTACCCGCGAGGCGTGATGGTCAAGTAAGGACTGGAATGAATTCTTTTGGTAGTTAGTAGATGGGAACGGTGTACCGAGTTGTACACGGCTAAGACCAACTCTCCTCATTCTACCAACAACCAAATGTATAAAAAAGCAGACCAAAAAAACAATAAAAAGAATCTTACACAAGCTAAATTGCCAGTTTCAAAGGGAGTTATGATTCCAAGGCCCATTGCTCCGTTCCTTCCACAATGGATGAATGGTCACTTCCACTGGTAGAATTATCACTGCCACTGCTATATCTTCTTCCGATCAAGTGGTTGAGAAGAACACCAGCTGCCACACTCACATTCAAGCTCTCCACAGCAAGAAATGACTGATACTCTTCTCCCGCCAGAGACATGGTCAATCTCCTCCCCTGCGTAGCCTTCTCCCTCTCGGTCCGAAGCTCCACCCACAGAAATATCAGCAGGAATGTTCCCGGGGATTCTAACCAAATCTGTGCATGACCTCTCCACCAACGGCCTCAACCCTGTCCCTTCACTACCCAGAACAAGTATTGTTGGCTCACCTGGACGGACCTCGTTCAAAGGAACAGCTCTTGAGGAAATAGATCCCCCAAGAACCCTCCAGCCGTTCTCAGACGAAGATGTCAGGAAGCTCATCATATTCTTGCAAGATCTGAGTTCCATCAACTCAAGCGAGCCGGCACTGGCTTTGCTCACCACACCACTCAGAGGAGCTGAGTTTTTGGCACATAAGACCACACCCGACGCACCAAAGAAGTAAGATGATCGTATGATTGCCCCTAAGTTCTGAGGATCAGTGACCTCATCCAGAGCTACCCAAAGTGGACTCTCCCTAGCTTCCTCAGTCGAGACAGGATCCAGCTCTTTGACATTAACCATTTCAAGGGGGAAGCATCAAGAACCAGGCCTTGGTGTGGCCGGTTATCAACAACCATGTTAAGATCATGTTTTGAAATCTCCTTTGTGCTGATACCAAGTTTATCAGCCAATGCCAGAACCTTCTCAAAACCCTTCTTGTCCTTCTTCTTCCTATTGTTCCTATTCAAATCAAGCCCTTCTTGGACATACAGCATGTAAAATTCTCTCCTCTGAGCAGATAAAGCAGCCAAGACTGGACCGACACCATAAACTCCCTCACCCACCATCCTTGGCACACTGGACTCAGTGGCCTCTTTGAAGGTTCTTCTACCCCAGTTTTCCTCCTTGGTCCACCTCCTCGACTCGGGTCTTTCATAAGCCCTGTTAGGATTAGCAAATTTCCCAACCCTATTCCTAATCGCATACCATCTAGGATCATCAATGGCTTCTTTTTCCCCTTCTACTACATCTTCTACTTCATTTTGCTCATCAGCTCTGTCAAAAATTTTCAATTGCCTGTTCCCAGTCCTACCGTTCGGTCTATTCCCATTTCTGCTCCGCTCTTCCCACGTAGAGCTGAATGACTTATTTTTCTACCCCGCTCTTCCCATGTCGAGGTTGAATGACTTCTATTTCTCCCCCGCTCTTCCCATGTTGTCGAGTTATTTCTACTCCGCTCTTCTGAAGAGGTGGAATGAATGTTATTTCTACTCCGCTTGGCTCCTGTAGAAGAGGAATGACTTTTCTGAAGGTATTTTTCAGCTGATTCCTCCCAAGAAGATCTTCTGCTATTATTATCCTTAGCTTTCAATTTAGGAGCCTTATCGGTTCCAGCATCAGCTAACCAAGGAAGAGTTTCTCCAGCACTGTCTAAATCATTTCCCACATTGGCACTCATTGAGCAATAACTCGAAAAGAACATGCCACCAACTCTGCTGATGCTGAGTTGGGAACGCTGCAAACGTGTTCCGACACAGGGACAGTAGAATATACTTCTTTCATTGTCGATTTTTGCGAGAATCACAGAACAAGCAGGGGAAGCTTTTCCAGGTTTAGATGACTCGAAGGAACTACGAGCTCTTCCGGACAATCTAGATGAGGGAGTGGAGAAGATGGTGTTACAGATAGCACTTCAGCAATGTAACAGGAATATAAAACTCATTCTACTACACTCTAGTACACTGTTACATTAGTTAAGTAGAATAACTGAAGTTTGTTACAGAATAATGTCGATGTCCCAATGTATAAATACTTCTTTTACAGAGATGAAATACACACGAGAAAATATTCATTGTTCCTTCTCTGTCTTCATCTTCTTTCATGTCCTCTCCTGATGCGTGGCTGTAGCTTCTCCCTCAGACAGCTTGCAAGGTGAGAAGGAGTTGTTGTTCTCGTTAGCAATAGCTCCTGTATCTCTTCTATCTCCTTCCTGATAGTTGAGACCTTAACATTGGTATCAGATTCCGTTCGATCCATCTCTAGCCATGGCGGAAACTCGCACCAGTCAACTAATTCGTGACGCTATCAAAGAGTTGGAAGCGTCGCTTCAGCCTCAGTTGCACGCGTTGATTGCGGAACAGAACGCGAAGCTTGACAAGAGCATTGCGAAGCAAAACACTAAATTGGATAAGAGCATTGCTGACATGTTTGATGCATTGAGGCTACACACCTTGGTCTCTTCCGACACTTCTTGCGACAGAGCCTCACCGGAATCTTCTAATCGCAGGAGTTCGTACTCCGGTGTCACCAGGTTAGCAAAGTTAGATTTTCCAAGATTCAATGGAGACAAGGTCAAGGAATGGATCTTTAAAGTTGAGCAGTTTTTCGCCATCGATCATACTCCTGATGAGTCAAGAGTTGGTCTAGCTTCCATTCATTTCGATGCGCAGGCCACGGCATGGCATCAGTCGTTAGTTCAATCGGAAATTGGTGCGATGCTGCTTTCTGACTGGAACGCTTACAAGGTTCTCTTGAGGGAACGATTTGCAGAAGTTTTGGATGATCCGATAGCTGAACTTAAGAATTTGCAAGAAACGGAGAGTATAACGGAGTATCATAATAAGTTCAAGCAGATTCGTACGCGCGTTTCACTTTCTGAAGAATATCTGGTCAGTTCTTATCTCGCAGGGCTTCGAACGGATACGCAAATGCACGTCCGAATGTTCCAGCCCAAAACGATCCGTCAATGCTTGTTGCTTGGTCGACTTTATGAGAAAGCTCATCCGCGGAAGCCGTGGTCCGCCAGTTCTTGGACTGCAGGGAAGCAGTCGGTAATCCCTAACTCAGGAAAAGGATTACTTCCAACTCCTAAATCAGTCGAGCACCAACCTTCGATTGATAAATCAAAAAATCAATTGGTTCCACGGAAGTTCTTGACACCAGAGCAAATGAGTGAGCGTCGCGCTAAAGGCTTGTGCTATTATTGCGATGAGCAATTTACTCCGGGCCACTTCTTGAAGCACAAGAAGTCTCAGTTGTACATGTTGGATTGCGCAGAGGATCAGGAGGAGGAAGAAAACGTGAGTGAAGAAGATCAGGAGACGGATTTACAAATTTCAGTAAGCGCTTTAGCAGGTACTACCGGTTATCGCACCATGAGAGTAACTGGAACGCATGCTAAGAAACCATTATTCATTTTGATTGATTCGGGGAGCACGCATAATTTTCTGGATACGGCAATGGCAGAAAAGTTGGGATGTTCCTTACAGTCTCTGAATAATATTACGGTATCGGTGGCCGATGGGAGCACCTTACCAGTGGTGGGCAAGGTTGAAGGATTTTCTTGGAGTTTTCAGGGATCAAGTTTTGTAGCAGATTTTTTGGTTATTCCCTTAGGCGGTTGTGACATGGTACTTGGTGTACAATGGTTGGAACAGCTTGGTGCTATCAAGTGGGATTTTAAAAATCTGGTGATGAAATTTAAAGTTGGATCAAGGAAGTTGGTGTTGAACGGGATCAAATCTGGGTCAATTCGTGATGTGAAAACTAAGGCTTTAACCTTGGGTGTGCAAGAGTCGTCTCAGCTGTTTATGCTTTGTGTCCAGGAGACTGGGGCAGAAGCTTCGGGGTCATTAACTTCTGTGGAAGTTACTTCACAGGAACCAGTGCATTCTCCAGTTATACAGCAACTCTTGAATTCCTTTGATGATTTATTTCAGCTTCCTGTGGAGCTTCCTCCATTTCGAGCAAATCATAATCATCGAATTCCATTGATTTCTGGAGCTAATCCAGTCAACCAGAGGCCATATCGTTATGGAATTCAGCAAAAAAATGAGATAGATAAAATCATACAGGAGATGTTGACTCAAGGTACAATACAACCGAGTTCCAGCCCTTATGCTTCCCCCGTGGTTCTTGTCAAAAAGAAGGATGGCTCCTGGCGACTGTGTGTCGATTACCGCAACCTCAACAGCCTTACTGTCAAGGACAGATTTCCCATTCCATTGATTGAGGATCTGATGGATGAGTTGGGAGGATCAAGATATTATTCTAAAATCGACCTCCGGGCAGGTTATCATCAGGTTAGGATGGAACCTGATGACATACACAAAACCGCATTCAAAACTCATACGGGACATTATGAGTATCTTGTCATGCCTTTCGGCTTGACAAATGCACCTGCAACCTTTCAAGGTCTGATGAATTCGGTATTCAATGATTTCCTCAGAAAATTTGTGCTAATTTTTTTCGATGACATACTCATCTATAGCACTACATTGGAGGAGCACGTTGATCATCTTCGTAGAGTTTTTCAGAGAATGCGAGAACATAAGTTGTTTGCCAAGATAAGTAAGTGTGCTTTTGTACATAATCGGGTGGAATACCTCGGGCACTTTATTTCAGCAGATGGCATCGCCACTGATCCAAGGAAAATTAAGGCGGTAACAGATTGGCCTATTCCAAAGAATGTTAAGCAGCTGCGGGGATTCCTTGGATTAGCGGGGTATTATAGACGTTTTGTAAGGAACTTTGGTGCTATTGCAAGACCGCTAACCCTCCTTACAAAAAAGGAATCATTTCTGTGGAATGACGAGGCATCTGAAGCATTTGCACAGCTGAAACATGCACTTTGTCACGCTCCAGTTTTAGGCCTTCCACGATTTGATAAACCGTTTATGATTGAGACTGATGCCTGCGGGCAGGGGATTGGAGCCGTACTTATGCAAGAGGGTCACCCCTTGGCATATATAAGCAGGCATCTGCAAGGGAAGCAGTTGTTATTGTCCATATATGAGAAAGAGCTGCTCGCGGTTATTTTTGCAATTCAAAAGTGGCGGCACTATCTGTTACCTGCTCACTTTGTCATCAAAACAGATCAGCGCAGTATCAAGTACTTGCTGGAGCAGAGATTGAATACACCGATCCAGCAGTGGCTGCCCAAACTGTTGGAATTTGATTACGAAATTCAGTATAAAAGGGGAAAGATAATGTGGCAGCAGATGCTCTTTCGAGAAGAGATGGCTCAGATATACTTAGTATGTCATTGTCTGTAATTGCAAGTGATCTGTTACTGACAATTAAGGAGGCATATCTTCAGGATCCACAGATTGTTGCTATTATTGAGGATCTTTAAAAAAGACAAGACTAGCCACAAGCATTTCACTTGGAATTCTGACCTGTTGCGCAGGAAGAGTAAGCTGGTGATCCCTCATTCTTCTGCGTTACGTACCACCATTTTGCAGTGGTTACATTCTTCAGCTATTGGTGGTCATTCTGGTAGGGATGCGACGCATCAGAGGGTGAAATCCCTTTTCTATTGGAAGGGCATGACTAAAGATATACAAGCATTCATTAGAGCTTGTGATCAATGTCAAAGGTGTAAGTACGATACCTCGGCCTACCCTGGATTGCTTCAGCCATTACCCGTTCCCGAGGGAATATGGCAAGATGTTTCAATGGATTTTATTGATTCATTGCCCTTGTCTAATGGGAAATCAGTCATACTTGTTATTGTTGACCGGATGAGTAAAGCTGCCCATTTTATTGCGCTTAAACATCCGTATTCTGCTCAAACTGTTGTGCAGGCTTATCTCGATAATGTTTTTAAGTTGCATGGGTTCCCTCGCTCTGTTGTTAGTGACCGAGACACTGTTTTCTTAAGCACATTCTGGCGGGAACTTTTTTCTGCACAAGGAGTGACTCTGAATTACTCCTCAGCTTATCATCCACAAACAGATGGTCAAACTGAGGTGGTAAATCGTTGCTTGGAGACCTATTTGCGGTGTATGTGCAGTGATCGGCCTATCTCTGGAGTAAGTATCTACCGCTGCAGAGTACTGGTACAATACTTCTTATCATTCTGCTATACAAGCAACTCCATTCGAGATTGTTTATGGGCAGTCACCTCCACAACACCTCCCTTATTTACCTGGTGAAGCGAAAGTTGCTGTAGTTGCCAAATGCTTACAGGACAGGGAAAACATGATTCAGATTTTGAAGTTTCACTTAATGCGAGCTCAACATCGTATGCAGCAGCAAGCTGACAAGCACCGATCTGAGAGGTCCTTTGAGGTGGGGGATACAGTATTCGTGAAGTTACAACCATATCGTCAACATTCTGTGGTTGCTAGATCAAATCAAAAACTAGCACCCAAGTATTATGGACCGTTTCCAGTCATAGCAAAGTGTGGGACTAGAGCCTACAAATTGCTGTTACCCGATTCCTCTACAATCCATCCAGTCTTTCATGTTTCTCAACTGAAAAGACATGTTGGCAGTACTGCAATTGCCACCCAGTTACCTACATCTGTCGCTGATGCTGTACTGCATGAACCAGAAAAAATTTTGGAACGTAAGATGGTCAACAGAAAGGGGAAAGCAGCAACACTTGTACTGGTTAATGGACAGATCTTCCACAAGAAGAAGCAACGTGGGAGTTTTATTACGATCTTATACACAGATTTCCAACATTTGAACCTTGAGGACAAGGTTCTCTGGAAGGGGGAGATTTGTTACAGATAGCACTTCAGCAATGTAACAGGAATATAAACTCATTCTACTACACTCTAGTACACTGTTACATTAGTTAAGTAGAATAACTGAAGTTTGTTACAGAATAATGTCGATGTCCCAATGTATAAATACTTCTTTTACAGAGATGAAATACACACGAGAAAATATTCATTGTTCCTTCTCTGTCTTCATCTTCTTTCATGTCCTCTCCTGATGCGTGGCTGTAGCTTCTCCCTCAGACAGCTTGCAAGGTGAGAAGGAGTTGTTGTTCTCGTTAGCAATAGCTCCTGTATCTCTTCTTCTCTCCTTCCTGATAGTTGAGACCTTAACAGATGGCAAGACTAGGGTTTTGGGATGGTTTTGGATAGAACCCAGATGACAGTAGTCGAACCTTCGAAAGCGGAAACGGGTTAAAGTTATTGGGTTGAGAGGATAACCTTAACGCCATGGGCAAAGCTTGATGCGTCTTCGACAAATTGCCGCGCATAATCGCAGCCTACGCCTATAGTTTGCAGGATACTATTTCAATTTTCAATCACTGAGGAGCACGATGATTCAGATAGAGAAACGTCGTCGTAGTAGTTCTGCTGCAGGTGTATAATGAAGAAGGGTAGGGAGATACTCACAACGACGTCCTTGATCGGCGACAATTCTAAGCAATCGCAGCCGTTGAAGAGAGCGATCACGCGCCAGGTTTGATATGCTCAAAGTCGATGTCAATCTTGACCCGAACCTGAAACCAGAATAAAAAACGATTAGTAAAATGTCAGATTTGGGTTGATATTTTTGACCCGAAAAGATTTTTGGGACGGGCCAGGTTGCATCATTGAAACCCGTTTCGGGTTCTGGTTGAACCTGTTAACCCGTAACTAAAAAAAATGAATTAAAAATAAAAAATATGTTATATTTAATGACTTAAATTACTGTTTAATGATTAAATTATGACTAAAATAAACATTTAATCAGTGATTTTCAATTAAATATAGTACATAATAATTAATGTATATTAAAGTATTATATTTATTAAAGTATCCAAAATTTTAAAAATAAAATAAATTTTTGAAAAAACTGGTCGGGTTCGGGTCAACCCACTCCAGGTTCAGATTGAAGAAATATAACCCGCTCCGGGTTCGGGTCAGGTTTGGTTTGATCTAAGTTATTTTCGGGTCAGGTTCGGATTGGGCTCAATTCAACCCAAAACCCGATTTTGACACCCCTGCTCAAAGATAGTAGTATCTTAATATGAAATTGTTCGTGGAGTGAGTGATTCAGACCATATCCTTTTTTAACCTGATAGCATTTTTTTTTTTACAAGGAGTGCCATTGAAGAAAATGTGCTCAAAAGACTAGTTCAATTACATGACAGTTCAAGAGATTAAATAAAACAGTTTGTTACAGTTCATAATTAAGAAAGACAAGTAAACTATGACACCATAGAGTCATATACACAACTGCAACTCCATAGATAAACCATCAAATGTTGAAACCAGGGAAAGTAATAGACTGTTGGTTAAGTTAAAGTTGATGAAAGAGATAGATACGCCGTGCTATCCCATTTGATAAAGTAAACATAGCATAACTAATAAATCCGAGTTGTCCTTCTTTCTTCAATGCGAACTTTACAACTTCATAGAAACGACAAAGCCATTTTGCTTTTTTGGGTATTTGTGTCCAGAATGTCAACAACCTTGAGGAAGATGAAAGAATTATCCAAATTTCCCTAGCAGATGTTGTCATGAGGCACAAGTCCATCTGTCCATGTGTACTCGGCTACATGATACGCGACTTCTTTAAATTCGCTAACTTCATACACCTTAAAAGCTTTTATTGGGGTTAATGCAATACCAGGAGCACCATCACTCCAGAATAACACATTATTGTTTAATCTTTCTGTCTCCAAACTGAGTGGATAATTTCCATTGGGTTGTCTCTTTCAGATCATGTGGGTTAATGACTCCTTTATCCACATATTTTCTTCACTATCAAAGGCCACGGGCCAACCGTTTTTCTTAGCCAATCGTTTTTTGGGCTACAACAAATGCATTTTCTAAGCACACTTTTAAAGGTGATTCTAAAGATGAAGAATTTGAATGCTAGTAAATATGCCTACCTCTTGAGACTCCCTTAGAAAGTTGGGCAAGACTTAAGTTTGACTATGAGGTGCCTAGAATATAACTAAGCTTTAATGGAAAATTATGTTGTGATAGAGACATTTTAACTAAACAGTGTTATATTCTTACAATGGAACACATAAAAGCACTTGAGAACACTTCAAACTTTGTGGAAGGATTTTATTGTAATTGACTTAAATCTATTGTGGGCTGGGCTTACAATTACAGGGGGCCCATCATTCGGGGGGGGCTAGGTATAGTACGGTTTGGGCTTCGGGCCCATATCGGGTTTTATCTTTTTGAGATGAGTCCGTCTATATTAGATGGGTGTTTTAGGGTTGTAAGGAGTTGCTCTCGCACTGGCAAAGAAAGAACCCTAAAACGAGTTTCCTCAATATCGTTTCTTCTACTTCGTTCTTCTTCTCTCGTTTTTCGGTCATTATTCGCTTGATTTTCCAACCAACAACTGGTATCAGAGCTCTTTGGTTGCGATGGCGAATTCTATGAAGTTCGAAATCTCACATTTCGATGGAACTGGGAATTTCGCCCTTTGGCAGCGGCGAGTGAAGGATCTGCTTACGCAGCAGGGAATGCAGAAGGCGCTTCGGGATACTAGACCAGACCACGAAACAGGAAGATTAGGACGAGATGCAGGAGAAGGCAGCATCGATAATTCGTTTGTGTCTTGCAGACGAAGTGGTTTACCAGGTAATTGATCTTAAAACTTCTAAGGAGATCTGGGATAAACTGGAGAAAACATATTTGTCGAAGTCGTTGTCCAGCAAGTTATATCTGAAACAAAGGTTATACGGGTTGAAGATGTCTGATGGTACAACACGTTAATACTTTTAATCAGATTATTGGGGATTTAGGGCGTGTCGATGTAAAAGTGGATGATGAAGACCAAGCCATGATCTTTTGTGTTCGCTACCCCCTGCATACGAGACTTTGATTACAGCCCTCACCGCAGGGAAGGATTCAATAAAACTGGAGACGATAACTGCAGCGCTCGTTGCCCAGAACGATCGCAGGCAACATACCAGTGGAGATAAGTCTCAAGGTGATGGGTTGTACACAGAAGGACAGAAAAATCTGATGGCAAGGCAAGGGGCAAATCTAAGTCCAGAAGCAGGAAACATGTTACCTGCTACGGATGTGGTCAGAAAGGTCACTATAAGAGAGATTGTCCAAATAAGAAACAGAACAGTGGGAGTTCAGAAAGTTCTTCAAAAACTGCAAATGTTGTTCAGGAGGCTGCTTCAGATAGTGGAGATTCAGACATGCTTTCAGTAACCTCAAGCAGCACTCCAGATTCCTGGATTCTGGACACACAGGGTGTACGTTTCATATGACTCCTAGCAAGGAGTGGTTTAATACCTATGAGGCGAGAAATCAAGGATCTGTTCGGTTAGGAGACGACAGCCCGTGTGGTGTTGTTGGTATTGGGCAGATTAAGATTCGTATGCATGATGGCATCATCAGGACGCTGACAGAT
Organism: Limonium bicolor; assembly: GCA_023374045.1. Classification (NCBI taxonomy): domain Eukaryota; kingdom Viridiplantae; phylum Streptophyta; class Magnoliopsida; order Caryophyllales; family Plumbaginaceae; genus Limonium; species Limonium bicolor. The sequence goes on along the minus strand of CM041777.1, from coordinate 484,275,379 downwards.
GTAAGACATGTCCCGGATCTGAAGAAAAATTTGATTTCTATTGGTACTCTGCATAGAAACGGGTTCAATTACAAGTCTGATGATGAATACTTGAGGATAACCAGAGGTTCTATGACAGTGATGAAGGGAAAACTTACCAGAGGTAACATCTACCAACTGGTGGGGAGCACTATAGCAGGTGAAGTTGCTGCTGTCATATCTGAAAGTGACAACACTGCTCTGTGGCACATGCGTATGAGGCATATTGGTGAGCAAGTTTGACTGAGTTGCACAAGCGTGGCCTTCTGGATGGTTTGAAGAACTGTAAGATGGGATTCTGTAAGTTCTGTGTGATGGGAAAGCAGTCAAAAGTATCCTTCAAAACTGGCCAACACACGACAAAGGGTCTTCTCGACTATGTGCATTCTGATGTATGGGGGCCAACTCGGGAGCTGTCTTGGGAGGTTCCAGGTATTTTGTTATATTCATTGATGACTATTCCAAGAAAGTCTGGGTCTATTTCATGAAGCACAAATCTGAGGTCTTTGACAAGTTTAAGGTTTGGAAAGCTGAAGTAGAAAATCAGACAGAAGAAAGGTAAAGTATATGAGATCTGATAATGGAACAGAGTATACTGATTCGAGGTTTCAGAAATTTTGTGAGGAGCATGGTATTCAGAGGCATTTCACGGTGAGAAAAACACCTCAGCAGAATGGCGTCAGTGAGAGAATGAATCGCACAATTGCTGAGAACGTCAGGTGTCTAAGGCTGAATGCGGGCTCCCAAAGCAGTTCTGGGTAGAAGCAGTAAACATGGCAGTCTATCTCATTAATAGATCACCAAGGAGCTCCCTTGAGAAGAAGGTCACTGAAGAGGTATGGAATGGAGTAGATATTGATTTATCTAATTTTAAGATATTTGGTTGTCCTGCTTATGTTCTATTCCTAGTGACGAACGATCCAAGCTGGACTCCAAGTCCAAGAGGTGCATCTTTCTGGGGTTTGAGAAAGGTGTGAAAGGTTTCAAGTTATGGGATCCTGTGGCTAAGAAGAAGGTCCTCAGTCGAGATGTTGTTTTTTATGAGCAGTATATGCTGCAACAGACAAAGTTAGATCAGGAACCGACTACTACACTTGAGACTAATGTTGGTCCCATAACAGATCTGGGGAACAGTTTTAGTGAGACTACCACTAGTTCAGAAGCTACAGCAAATAAGCAGACAGATCAGAATCATCAGCAGGTGGAGTCCCTAGCTTCTGGCAGACAGAAACGTGTCATTAAGCCACCTCAGAGATTCGGCTATGAAGAAGTGGTCACTATGCTCTTGTAGTTGGTTCAGATGTTCCATCCAGTTTTCGAGAGGCTATATCTAGCCAAGAGAAAAAAGAATGGTTGGGTGCCATGGTGGAGGAGTCTGAGAGTCTAAGAAAGAATCAGACATGGGATCTTGTTCCTCTCCCAAAAGGCAAGAAGCCAGTTGGATGCAAGTGGGTTTTTAAGAAGAAACCCGGGCATCAGAAAAAGAAGGGTGAGATATAAGGCCAGACTAGTAGCTAAGGGCTACTCTCAGCAGAAAGGAGTTGATTATGATGAGATCTTCTCTCCTGTTCTCAGGCACACCTCTATCAGAGTTGTGTTAGCTTTGGTGGCTAGCTGGGATATGCATCTCGAGCAGATGGATGTGAAAACAGCATTTCTCCATGGATATTTAGAGGAAGAAATCTATATGCAGCAGCCTGAAGGGTTCATTCAGCCTGGAGAGGAGAATCTTGTGTGTAGGCTGAAGAAATCCTTATATGGCTTGAAGCAAGCTCCAAGGTAGTGGTATAAACATTTTGATTCTTACATGCTGCAGATTGGCTACAAGCGATGTGAGTATGACTGCTGTGTTTATGTTAAGCATACTGAAGATGGCACCCCCATGTTTCTACTATTGTATGTTGATGATATGCTTATTGCTGGGAGGAATATGAAAGATGTTGACGAGTTGAAGATTTTTCTGGGAAGAGAGTTTGATATGAAGGATCTAGGTGCTGCTAAAAAGATCCTTGGGATGGAGATTCGCAGGGACAGGAACTCCAAGAGATTGTGGTTGTCACAGAGGAGTTACATAGAGAATGTGAATGACAGGTTTGACATGACAAACGCCAAATTTGTAAGTACACCTCTGGCGAATCACTTTAGACTTTCATTATCTCAGTGCCTAAACACTGAGGAGGAGGTTGCGGATATGGCTCGAGTTCCCTATGCGAGTGCAGTTGGATGCTTGATGTATGCTATGGTTTGCACGCGACCTGACTTGGCCCAAGCCGTTAGTCAAGTGAGCAAGTACATGTCCAATCCCGGGAGAGATCACTGGACTGCAGCGAAATGGATTCTCAGGTATTTGAAGGGTACAGCTGACTATGGACTTATGTTTGGAGTCCAGGAGGTAGGTTCAGCAGTTGTGGGGTATGTGGATTCAGACTATGCTGGTGATCTGGATAACAGGAGGTCTACTACAGAGTTTGTATTTACACTTTCAGGAGGCCCCATATGTTGGAGATTTGTGCTACAGTCTGTTGTTGCGTTGTCTACCACTGAAGCTGAATACATGGCATTAGGAGAAGCAGCTAAGGAAGCACTATGGGTTCGAGGACTTGTGACTGAGTTAGGTGTTGAGCAAGGTGGAGTTCAGTTGCTTTGTGACAGTCAAAGTACTATACACTTGGCTAAGAACCAAGTTTACCATGCCAGGACGAAGCACATTGATGTCAGGTTTCACAAGATTAGGGAGCTGGTTGCTTCAGGTGAGATCTTGTTAGATAAGGTTCATACTTTAGAGAATGCAGCTGATATGTTGACAAAGCCAGTCACCACAGAGAAGTTCAGACATTGTTTGAACTTAGCTCAAGTTCTCAAGTGCTAAGAAATCAAAATTCCCCTCCTCAGCTAGTAGTTTATTCTTGTTTTTTTGTAAAACGAGCGGAGATTTTTCATCAAGGTGGAGATTATTGTAATTGACTTAAAATCTATTGTGCGTTGGGCTTACAATTACAGGGGGCCCATCATTCGGGGGGGCTGGGTATAGTACGGTTTGGGCTTCGGGCCCATATCGGGTTTTATCTTTTTGAGATGAGTCCGTCTATATTAGATGGGTGTTTTAGGGTTGTAAGGAGTTGCTCTCGCACTGGCAAAGAAAGAACCCTAAAACGAGTTTCCTCAATATCGTTTCTTCTCCTTCGTTCTTCTATTCCGTTTTTCGGTCATTATTCGCTTGATTTTCCAACAGATTTATCTCTACATTGGGTTTGCACAGGACTATACCTATATATACTTTACTTGAGGATAACGACTACTTCTACTAAGGTTTTAATTTCTTTTATTACTTCTTGACAATAAATTAAGCTGATAACTTAATAATGCTAATATGTAGGCATTAGAGTTAAGCTGATAGTAAGGCATTATTAACAACAAGCTAATGGAGAACGACAATGGGTTGATCAAGGCATATGTCCTGGGATTGTCAAAAAAATAAAGGCAATTGAGAAGAATGAGCATACAAGAAGTTGTATAGCCAAACCTGCTGGAACAAGTATGTTTGAGGTGTTGGATGGATATTCTCACTTAGAGGTTGCTATTGAGAAAAGAGAATGCACACATGGCAGATGGAAACATATAGACATCCCATGTAGACATGCATACAAGGCCTTGATCTGCAATGAAGCAGAGAACCTATGAACTATATGCATCCTTATTCTCGGTGAGGGGTCGTAGGCTACTTATAAAGAGAATATTAACCCAGTTCTGTGACAAAAATAATGGCCCATTAAGGAGAACCTACCTATCCTTGAGCATCCTGAGGTGTAAAAAGACCAACCAGAAATAGAACGGAAGATGAGAAACAAATATGTAAAAGACCAGTGACTTGTAGTGTACCAAGTGTGGCCAGTTCGGTCACAATATAAGAAGTTGTTAGGGGGGCAACAACATAAGCGAAAGAGGACATCAGATGCTACTGTTAAACATGGACTTGATAATGCAACTAATGCATCAATAGCCGAGGAAAGTAGGTCTAACGAGATAGATAAGAGGTAGAAGATAATTAAGATTAATCCTTAGCCTTATATTACGGGGACTTTTAGGATAACTTACTTCTTAGGTATTTTTTGGTATTAGTGCATATATAGTACTAGGATGTCAACGGATTGGGTTCAGGTCGGGCTGGAGCATCACCCGCATCCTTCACCAGGATATATCATCCATCATCCGTCAATCCGTCCATCCGTCATCCACGGGTGATTCGGGTGGATCGGGTGATAATCGGATGAAACCTTTTCTATATCATAAACAATAAATTTGTTTAGTATGATAATGAATATAAATTTTTTTGTATTGGTAAAGGTAAAATTCCCCTATATTTTACGAATATACTCGAACATACTAAAAATATTCTATTAATATCAATAAGAAAATATAATCAAGTTGTGTGTTGTATGAGAGAAAATAAAAATAGACAATAAATTATAAGTCTAAAGCTATTTTTTAGTATTTTTTAAAAAATTTTATGGTCTGTTTGGTTACTTGAAATAAAACAAGATATAACTTAAAATAGATGACGTGTTGGGTGATAAACGGATGACGGATCGGGTGACGGATGAAAAAGTTTCATCCGTCACCTGACCCGGTTCGTCACCCGGCCATCTGTCACCCGATCCGCCACCCTTTTATTTTGGATTTTTATCCGTTTATTAAATCGGATGGATCAGGTTAGCAGGTATTCATTTAAAATTGTCATCTCTATATGGTACTTTAACTTCTGGATACATCTCTTGTTGATACTATTATTGCATACATGGTGTAAAGTACTGGTGAAGTTATCTTTTTGACTAGTTTTCTTTTTGTAGTCCTGGGTGATATTGGAAAGCTCTATGATGGTGAGTTACATAACTTCTTGGATGACGAATGATTGAGTTTTTGGATGGAGATTGACTTCACTTTTTGGATTATGAATGAGTTTCAGATTTTGGGTGTTGGGTGGATGGGCACATATGTAGCAAAAATGTACAATAGTTACTTGTTTATATGTTCCACTCAACAAGAAAGTTAAATGTTTTAAAGTTGTCAGCAGTAATATTTACACAAAAGAAAAACTTCTAAAATAACTATCTAAAAGCAGTTAGAACTAATATAATAAGAATAGGTAGTACAGTAGGCGAATAGAGCTATGAAGTATGATAATGCAAACAAAAGAACAAGAAGAAGCTTTTTTCCACTCACCAGATCTCACCAACGAATATCTAATAGAAAAGGTAAGCCTAGTAGTCCAACTCAGACATCCGAGTTAATTGAGGAAGAATTAGGGGATCAGTTGGTCTCAATTTTGGATCTCCAAATCCAACCTCCACTTTCTCATCCTAACTTAACAGGCTTTCCTTGTGTGATTTACCTGATCAACATGGTTTGCAGGCGCTCACACCACCCGTTTACAATGATCGCGGGTGCCCAATAAAAGACAGAAAAAGAGTTAAGCATAGTAGAACAATCCGTACACGGTCAATGTTCGTAACCTGTTTCTAGTTTGATAACTACAATTCACCAATTACCTTAAGGGGTGTTCTTCCGACGGTTTCTTTTTTAGTTATTAATGTGACAGATGTTATTGAAGCATTTATACTAGGAGATCCCACAAATGTAAATAGTTGGCAACCCCTCATTAGTTAACCACAGTAGTATTTATAATAAAGCCTCCACCCACCGAACGTCCACAACAAATTGATTGTAGAATTAAAAGCAATTATTCAACATACAGGAAATTATCCAGCAATTAGCTTTCACAAACCCAAAAAATAAGGAAATGAAAAAAAAACAAGTCAAATTTTATTTTATCAATTGACCACAAGTTAGATCCTTTCCAGGTGATTGGGGTTGTAGGAGGAACATAAGACTTTCAACTACATCAGACAACCCAAATTCTACCCTAGTTGTTGAAATGGAAGTTGCGACTGTTTATGACCAAAACAATGTCTAGATCATAAATATCATCGTTTAGACTTCAAGAAGCCTAAATTATAACTCTTCAAAGCAGAATCAGGATTCATGATCTTTTCAGGTTCCTTTAACACTCCTTTCAGGAGCAAGGTATGAATCATTGTATCATCAAATGCACTATATAATTGAATTGTACTCTTTTTAAAACCCTTCCAGTATGTATCTAGTTCTTCAACATTCATCAACACTAGCTATAGAATACACCCAATCGTTGACCATATGAAAAACAAAAATGCTCAGCGAATAATTCTCCGATCTAATCCTTAGTATTAAGGACTTCAAATAAGGAGAGCATTTGGATTGGATATTTTAGATTTTGAAGAAGTTTTTTTTTCCTTAAATCAATCATCATATTTATATAATATCCATTACTCATTTTTTTTCCTCAAGTTAAACATCACTATTATCAATTGTTTCCTTAAATTAAAATGTCACATTAAATGATAAAGTACGACGTTTGCTTTCCTTATGCAATGCCCTTGACCTATAAACATATATACCCCTTTACAATATATTAATATAGACCTTTTTTTCCACTATCTTCTCGGTTTATCTTTTCTAACATTTTGCCGGACTTCAACATTTTTTTGCTTTCACTTTTTTCTCATGTTACACTTTTGGTTTTTCAATTTTTTGTCAAAATTTCATTCAACTTAAAATTATACTAACTAAAATTCAAATTTCAGATTTACACTTTTAAAAATATCAGATTTGGATATGTTTGAGAACGAATAATTCTGTCATGATTAAATTTGGGATGATTTGATTTTAAAACCAAATTTCACTAAAAAGTGAACTTTTAGAATAAGAAAGCAAAATGACCGGGTCAAGAAATTTGGTGTGCTTCGAACAAAAAGAAACGGGACACAAACAAAAAAAACTTGCTCACTCGTAGACAAAATGGTCCGGGCATTGAAGCATCACCCTCCTCTGTTACATCATATCCACCACTTCAGGCTTATGACGTTCAGTTGCAGAGTAGGAAGAATTCTTCCTCACATCCTGGAATTTAACACATCAAATGTATCTAATGTTGAAAGAAATAGAAGTATCACCCTTTCACTGTAATATTTAATCATCAGGATTAAAGTAATAAAACAGCAGCAGAGCGATATTAGTAATTAGGAGGAAAGAGGTCACAGGATAGAAGTATTACTTCCAAAGTACCAACACAACAGCTTGTGCCAAAACTAGCCTGTTCATCATTATCATTTCTTCCACAAAAGTAGCAACCCCAACATACAAGCTTCCACGAATGCCTGGTCCTCACCCCAGCTATAGTCCCCAATCTCACAACTTGTCCTTATACTACTTCCAGGCATGGCTCCCTGGTTTGCTAGTCCAAGCATCAGCCTGGTAAAAATTTACAATTATATGTTGGCAAAATTGTTTACAATTATATGTTGGATGAGCGAAACTAGGGAGCACATGGAAACAATAAAGGAGAAAAAAACCACCTGCAACCAAGTTGTCAGCCCTAGAGATTAGAATTGAATCAAAAGAACCCGGAAGAGCTGCAAACCACGAGCCACTGCGATTT
>CM041777.1:484155932-484267330 GCA_023374045.1 Limonium bicolor | reverse complement strand
GTGAAACTCCACAGAGTAAGCAACTAAATCGTTCTTCACAAGCACTAAATTCACACAGAGCAAAGTTTCAACCAATAATCACATGATCGGTTTTCCTTCAATATTGAACTGACCTTCTAATTGAGGCCTGAACCGTCCAATTCCTTCCTACATCTGTAAATATTCCATCAGTCGGAACATCCAATCCCATATCACACATTCGACCGTCGCTTCCTCCATGACAATCTTCTCAGCTCCGTCAATGTCATACGCTCCCAGTCTTCGGATTCACCCGTGCTAAACCTATCTGCTTCTTGCTTTTTACCAACAACATTACACTCAGAAACTGCACATTCTTTCTCTTTAGCACTACCAGATGAAGCTCCTGATACTTCTTCACGCCTTACCAAATCTTCTTCTCCAGTGGACTCTTCAACTGCTACCCTGTTACACCTTGAACCAAAGGAAGACTGAGCATGGAGTTGGGGTTTTTTGGGCTCTACACGATGCACACCAACCTTTCCCTTTGTTCTCTGCTGTGCCCCGCTTGTTTTTCTTTACATCTAACACAGTAATATCAGATGATGGACTCTCATTTATTTCATTTTCATCGACCCTTTCTTTGCAAGATGATACAGAACCATGTGATTCAGTTTGTTTCTTCTTAATTCCACATGATATGCTCACCAGCTTCTTTCTTCTCTGCATAGCTCCCTTCTCTTCTGTTTCTAAACTAGGCAGAACTAGTTCAGAGGATGATGGTAACAGTAAACTCTGACCAGTATGACTTTGCTCAACAGCAAATGCTTCAGACTTATCCCACAAATCAGATGGCGTAATATCACGCTCAACCATCTGAGACATAATATGGCCAGTGCCAGATGACAAAGTTTCAAGAACATTACACATTTTCCTTCGTCTTTGGGATCTACGTTTCTTTGGAATATTAAAGATAAATATATCACTTGTCTTGAGAAGAAGATTATTATCCTCATTCGACCTCCTTTTCCTTTTCCGTGAATAAGTCAAACAATCCACTTTAGTTTTTGACTGCAAAAGGGGCAACGGTTCAAAGTCATTTGCCTCAAGAGTGGGACGGTTGGGTTCTCTATCAACAAAATGGTAGGGAGGACCTTCTCATTACTTCTTTTTCGTGCCGAACTCGAGAAATTTCATCTGGAAACAGAACCTCCCATCTCCTTCGACAATGATTGTCAGTACGTGAAGGAACACACAAAGCAACCTTGGACCAGCGAAATCCGTGTATATGTACAGCCTCCTTTAGTTTCAGATCATCTTCTTTTGTCCATTCACCAAACTTTAAGTTGGGATCAAGACAGTTCATCCATCTGTCTCTGCACCTAGCTTGTGTTCGACCAGGCACAAATTCTGCTATTTTACACCAATTCTTGTTATTCCGGCCTAAAAGTTTCACTGCAATTGTTAACTGTTTGTCTTCATCGGGACTCCAACGCCCTTTCTTCTGTTTGGAAGGGAGTAAAGTTTTCAACCACCTATTAGAACACTGTGGTCCAGTCCGTCCTTCCATACAGGAAGAAATGACTTCCCAGTTGCTCTCACCAAATGACTCGACAGCAGAGATGAGCTTTGCATCTTCATCAGGTGTCCATTCTCTTTTAATTAAACTAGCATTAAGACTTCTCTGGTACCGAGTCAAGCACTGATATGGAGTTCGATTAGCGAGTGCAGTTGGTTTTGCAAGAGCGGATGTTGATAGACTGGTCGCTTCTTCTTTGTTGAGAAACACTGCCTTGTTAATTCCTTCCTTTTGAATGTTATACAGGAGGCTCTTGTCCTCCAGATGGGTCCAATTCCCCCAATTAATCAAGGGATCATCATGGTTCAACCATCTAGATTGACATTCAAGTCCAGATCGGCGAGGAGCATACATAGAAGCCAACAGATCCCAGTCAACTTTTGGGAGGAAGTCTCTGACATACTCTGAAGTCATCTCTACATTTCCAACCAATGTCATAACCTGATCAACCTCAAGATTGTCATGCCCTTCTTCAGGCACATTTAACATGTTCTGCAAAAGGCGGTTCTGAAATTGTTGGATAATGCCCTTCTTCAGATTTCTCTCTTTCTTCTTTGACCACTTCTCCCTTAGGAAGAATTGTGGGAAAACTTGAAAGGCCATCTTATAGTTGGCAACACGAGAATTCTCAGGTGGCCCAAAACTAGTAGATGCAGACGATGATGTGTCAGGAGAAGATGATATCAACAGCATACGATCATCCTGCCCTCTAGACAGCATTCTCCCAATCATCCTTCTGCATCTGATATGATACTCCACAATAGTACGAACACGTTTTTTCAATTTGCTTACTTCCTCTAGCCTTGTTTCTACATACATCATTTTACCACGGAGAAGCTTTTGTAATGATCGGTTTTTCCTAATTGCATCATGAAATGCTAATGCCCAATGAGGCATATCGACGTTAAGATTACAAACATCATCACCATCATTACCTGAGGAGGTTCCAAAACCCGCAGTATGATTATCAGTAGAGCCGTCCTCTAAGTATGTATCCAACTTATCACCTCCACCACCAATTAAAGTTCTGTTTTCAATTAAATTCAGAATGGTACTGCTCGGATTACCTTCCGATTCTGGTTCCTGCTGCTGTCCACTAGAATACTGCCCAAATCGTTGCTGAATGGCACGAAGAGTATCAAAATCTTCATCATCAGAGTCGACAGGGGGTAAAGTAACGAGGGGTTTTGGAGAATACAGCCCTCCGTCTTCCGCCGTGTCACTCCCTGAGCCAACTCCGGCACCACCAAACTGCTGCTGAATGCGACGTAGAAGTTCATCGTCGTCATCCGAGTCCGAAAAGTCCAATTGGGCAGGGGTCGATGCGGTGGTGGTTTTAGGGTTCTTAAAGAAGAGTCGTCTACGTTTGTATTAGAAGGAGAGGAAGGCAAGCAAGCCCCGGATATGGCTTGAATTTCTGCAAGTAAAGCAGCATCCTCAGTCTCGTCATCGGATAAATCATCGTCAAGATTGTAGTGACCTGTCGTCGGCATGGCGGGGACGAGGAAGGGTGAATTTTGTTAATAGAAGACCAGAAAAGAAAAGAATAGGAGGAGGGATTAAAGATGGGAATGGGAGGAAGGAGATTAGATTGGGGTACAATAACAAGTCTAGGGTTTTTGCATCAAAATCCAAAGCCGCTGAGAGAGAGGGGCAGTGGGAAGAATTACGGGCGCCGCCATTGGCAACACTCCTGCTTCTCGCTCACCGTTTGAAGAGAGGGAGGAAACGGACCATAGCCATAGGAGATGAGTGGGCCTTCTCTGGGCATGGGACAGAAAGGCCGGAGAGATTTAGCTAGCAGAGTAGGTAGGCTTGATTTAAAAAATAATTGGGCTGAGTTAAAAGCAGTATAATGAGGAGATGATATAATCGAGCCCAGCCCACTAAGAGTTGAGAGTTGTTTTATCAGATCCATGTAGCAAGCAGCTAGGTAGTATTTTAGTTGAGATGTATAGTTAGGTTAGAACTATAGCCTAGCGTTTAATTGCAGTGCAGTGGTGTGATTAATGGAACTTAGCTAGTCATCCAATTGGCAAAATAATGTATTGATCATACCGTCAGCATAATTATATTAGAGTCTATACAGTCGATTTTATATAATATAGCAATACTAATTGGTCCAAATAATACAAGTAAGATTTTTTTGTTGATTTCATCAGATCTCCAGAGCGGATACAAGCAAGCCAAAATTCATTTCAGTCTCCTCCACTTCCCAACTGTTTCAAGTGGGCAGTGCACTGATAATTTGGTAATGAAAAGTGGAAAATGGGGAGAGACAGAGAGGAGGATGTAGGTAGCTCAAAATGACTGATGAAGTAATTACTCCTTTAGAAAAAAAAAAAACTGATCACTTCACTTAGTGTACTCCCCAACTTACTTTTTGGTGTTCACAACCACCCCACTAGATAGTACTTCACATTTACTATTGGCGACTCTTATTTAATGTCATATTCAATGATTAAGATTTGTCGCAGTCCGCAGTGAGAAGAACTTGCTTGTATTGAAAGGCACAAGTTATTATGGATGGTCAAGTAAGGTAAGAACGGGCATAATTGAAGTAACTCAAAATTGGCATGAACAGTCAATCCTAATGTTGTGACTCATCCATCCCCAAAATGCTCGTTAGCTAGCCCGTCCGCCGAGGTGACTGTTTTCATAAGTTAATGTACTGGAATATTTATGGAAGTCTCTTAGCTAGCTACTAGTATTATTTAGGCCTCGGTATGATTGCTATAATTGTATATATTATGATTTTCTTGCATAACGCGGGAACACCACCACAATTATTTTTTGCTTATTTATTCCAGTCTTCTCTACTTTTCCATCGCGGACATTGATTAATTCCATCAGTATCTGTTAGTATCATAGGACAGCGTAAGCGTTGATGCGTGTGGGGACATACGAATAAAGAACGAATGTAGTCTTAATTTGTTCGATGCCTGCCTCTTTTGACACGTTTCAAAATACAGAATGTTTCACTCAACAACAAAAAAATGAGGCTGGCGCCTTTTCCTTCGTTTATAGCCTTATGGACTGGATTGGATTTCAAAAAGTATGCCACCGGCCCACCGGCTCACCGCGACGGTGCCTCCTTTTCTTAGAGACGGACAAAAATAGAACTTACTGAGAGTGTGCCATGGACGAATGAATCAATCTTGATTCTTGTCTGTCTTTCCCGCCTCTCGTTCCGCTGTATTATGCGCCGATACGATGTAGTAGTGGCTGCGTTACTCGTTTTGAGTGGTCTCCGCGTGGGTCCTATATATATGATACATTCTATTCTAATACTCCTTTCGTTCTGAATTGACCGTTTGGATATGTCGTTTGACTTCAATTTTTAAATATAAAATAAATTAATTTTGAAAATTTAAATTTTGCATATGATTCCTTACATGATAAACTATATATTACAAAATTTAGTTTTATAAAATTATTTTATCTTATATACTTAATATTGAAGTGGAAAAACGTATCATAAAAAACATGATAATTAATTCTAGACAGAGGGAGTAAATAAAATAACTATAAAACAATCAGACTAATCAATCACAAAATAATCATGTCGACCCATTATATGATGCCACTTTTACACACCTATAGAAATCGTTGATTCTCACCGAACGTAAGTCATATCGAACATCGGAGAATAGAGGAATAGCTAGCCGCCGCTTGACAACTAATTTGATCTTTTTTTTTTTTGAAAAATTAGATCTTTGGGGAAATTACTGATCGACTTTAAAATTTATTTTCCCTATTTATATGATTTTTCCTGATTTATATCTAATATTTTTTTTATTTTTTATTGATATTTTAATGTTATCTAAAATTGATGAAAGTTATATTCAATTCTAAATCTAAAATTTTAACCTTATCCAGTATTCAGTAAATCCCACGAATCATATATGAATTTTAAAAAAAAATTGATTTCATATTGGACCAAAAATATAAACTTTAACATGATGCAAGTAAAATTATAAAAAAATAGATTAATTACTAGGTATAAAAAAAAACTAGATAAACTGGAAAATAATTTTTTAAATATTATGGATGGAGCGTATAATTTCACTAAATATATGTGATGTAATTTTCCAAGGGACAACTAATTAGATTCAAAATGCCGTCTTTGATAACTTTCACATTCTTGGGATAGAATGATTTTATCATGTATCCATCCACGTAAACTATTCGCTTCTGTTATATGGTGTATTGATTACGACCTACACTATTATTTGCGCAAAATAACAAGATTAATTTTGACAATTCACTTGCATACGTTCCACAGTGACGATTGTGCTGATAGACAGACAACACCTAGCGCCTAGTTAGGTTAAGCTATGAAAACACCTAACGAGTAGGGATGAGATGGGATACGATAGAAATTCCTCATTTCTAATTAAAAACTAATGAATCAATGGTACTAAATATCATTACCAAAAGATAATAAGTGGACCGACAGAGACACATGTGTACAAGAGGAAAGGATTTTTTTTTTTAATACAACCTGGAACTCTTTCATATATAGGGCCAAAAGCAGAACTTGATACTCAGCAATGAGTTCATGTCCTTGTAGAGATTTGTGTACTGAGAAAACATTCTCACTACCAACTTATACAAAAGGTAATGAACTAGGGCTACCATATCATTACAATAATCTCCCCTAGCATTACAATACTGAGCCCAGCAAATCACAAAAGAAAAATGGTTAGAACTACTTCTCACAGTCCTCCTACTACTATTAACATAGAAGCAGCTCTCTTCGTGCAGCTTTAGGATGATTGATTTTCCATTATCCGGATCAGTTGCACCATTGCTTGAAGCACCCGTCAAACTATAGCAAAAACTAAGGCTACCTATCATATAGACACGCTCTAGAGTTTTGTTTCTTACTATAAGTCTAACCTTGTCCACAAAGCCAATACTTGAAATGAATCTCTAGACATGTTGTCTTGGAAACTTCAGATCATTGCCTTTGTTATATTCCTCCACACTTTGACTCTGTTACTTTGATTTGTCTCAGAACTTTTTGCTACCCCCAGTACTGACATCTGTAATCAAAGCTTTCACATTCTGCAGCAAATACAACTGAAAACCAAACAGCCAACAAAATATCTTTCTTCTCAATTTGAACATTGCATCATGAACACTTCTGATTCCTTAATACCCACGAAGCGGAAGTCATCTTTACCAACCATATCCACTCCAGACAAACTACTATTTATCACACAGGTCTCAGAGAAGGAATTACTAAGATTAAGCCTAATCAGAGGCTTATCTTCCTAAGCTACTGCTAAGAGGAGACCCCCCCCAGCAGAAGCAAAGATTAAGATTCATTTATCTTGATTGCCTTGCTTTTCAGCAATGGCAGCCTGACTGTTCTTATCTTTCTTACCTGAAGAGGCTGATATTTCCTTCTTTGCCTTAGCTATTTTATTCACCTGAAGTTTAGTCTTTGAAGACCCCTTTTCTTTGGGAAGAGACCGATTGTAGAGTACTCACTAGACCGGGAGAGAAGATCTGTTTACCTTCTCTTTGTTTTCCTGCTTCTCTCTGATTGGAACTTTTAACTATGAATCCTGGGGGGGGAGCTAATCTGTCAGCTTCCTCCATAATTTGAGAGATGGATATATTAATGTCAGTATCCTCTTCCAGATCATTCCTGGGTTTCTTAAGATTAGCAGCTTTGAAATTAACGAAGGCTTCCTTCTAATCTTCCATTTGGTAAGCTGCTCTTTTCTTCAATGGAAGCAAATTAGCATCAAGGGCAAGATCCTGCGCCAAAGGGAGAGAAAAACTTGCAGCAGCCACTTTGCTTTTCAGTTTATCCTTGTTAGGTAAGGAGATAATCAGTTTGGAGGTTGCCCTTTGAATCACTTCCTCTCTAATTTTGCTATTAACACTCCTAGCTATCTCCCCACATTGTTCTCCCATAACACAAACAACTTTTTGAACATCCACTATCTTACACTGGCTACCCATTTCGAACTGCTCCACTTGCTCTTTCACATCCTGTCCACCTGAGGACTGCTTATTTCCTCTAGTAGAAACAATCTTTTTAGAAACCCCATCTTTCTTATCTAACTCCATAACAGAACTAGAGAAACTGTCTAATTCATTACCCCCAACAACATCTTTGTTAACCTGATCCTGAACCAGAGACTGAATACCTCCTCTACTATTGTCGCCTTCTTCAATTTTTTCCTCAATTAGAATCTCCTTACCCAATCTCCTCAATGATCCACTAGAGTGGTCTATAAGAAGCTCACCTTAAGGTAGGCTAAAGAACCAGAAAATTTAGAACGGATCCACGGGTCGTATTTTTTTTGTTTCAGTTGGTTGGTACTTTTGTAGGGGAATTCAGAAAGAACATGGCTCAGACACCCACATCTATAGCATACATACGGAAGATTATCAAAAGACACTCGACAACATCTATCCTTACCACCTAGAGACAGAATAATGATCCTGCATAAAGGATCGTCTATGTTCACCTCCACACACACCTTTAGCACTTTTGAAGCAAGCGGATTAATTCTATCTGAACAGGATAGAAACTTCCCTATTTATTCCCAAGGCTAACTACTGAAGTTTTGTTAAAAAAAAAGGAAATAGGGAGATTATGAATCGATGCCCACAGATTCAAGGTTGCAGGATCATGTTCCTCTATTGTTATAGACGGGTCAATAACAGATACCACTAGTAATCTGTGCTGAAAATGCCACGGACCATTTTGAAAGCACGTACTTTGTGTCCACTTCATTAGTAAACTGAAAGTAAAACGGTTATATCCTATTCGTTTACTTGAACTGGGATTTGGGTTTCCAGATATTAACCAAGAATTTGTACAGTGTCTTGCAGTTGATAGAGTTGGGATGCCAGAGCCTACCAAAGAGAGCTTTGTTCAGTTCTTTTGGTGCCGAATCTTCCAGTAGCGCACACCATCTATTTCTCATCCTCCGAGGGATGAAGTCGCAGCAGCAAGTCGCAGCAGCTCACAGCTGGAGGTAAGTAGTACTCCATCGTAGTTTCCTTCCTTTCACGCTGGAAAAAAAAGAATAAACAACGCTCTTTAAAAACGGTTATATTTGTAAATCGTTTTTAGCATATTAAAGAACGATTATAAAGTAAGGCGTTGTATTTATGGTTTAGGCCGGGCATTTTTAAAAAACGCTTCACTTAAGAAGCGTTCTTTATTGTTTCGCGCCCAAAGACAAAAAAAACGCTTGGGTAATAAGCGTTTTATTATGAAACATATAAAGAACGCTTTATAAAGAAAGCGTTTTTTATGTCTGTGGGACGCTTCGCATAAAGAACGCCTTAAAGGAAGCGTTCTTTATGTTTTTTACTCTCAGCATAAAAAACGCTTCTTAAGTGAAGCGTTCCTTATGTTGCTGAATAAACACGCCACTTTCCCGAAAAAATTTAATCTCTTCCACGCTCAACGTAAACCCTCTAGCTAGCTACCTCTCTCTCTCTCGACTGAGCTCACGAATACGTACCCCAGTACCGTCGGCAAGCTACTGCCATCGCCGCCCTTCCGTCGCGCGCCGCCACTCCAGTCGCCCTTCCGTGCCGTCGCCTGTCCGTGCCGTCGCTGCTTTCCGGCCGTCTCTCTCGCCCCTGATGATACACGTTGGCTCCCGATATTTGCGCGCATGAGCTTCTTCTCTGATCATCGATCATCCAAATAGTTGCATGCCTGTCGCCCTCTATTTTGGTAATTTCATCATCAAAATCTGTGAAACAGGAACATATATATATGTCTGCTCTTTCTCTTATTAATTTTGCAACCCGTGATCAAACAGGAATTAACGTACATATGCCCGTCGCCACTACTATGTTATATTATTGATGCATCTGCAGTAATTTTACAACCCAACTGGCGTAATCGATCCATGCTCTATCGCCTCTTTTCCTGATTCTGCTGAGGTAATTTTGCTAACCAAATCGATCATAACATATAAAACATGATGTGGTTGGGATTAATCACGTGATCATAAAATATTAGGATTAATTAAGTGTATGGGGAATATTAATTAATTTTGCAAACCAATTAAACTGTCGCCTGAGCTGATTTTTTTTGTATATACTTGCTGGTTGTGTCCAAATGGACCTGAGATTAATGTGTTTATTAGGCGGAAAATATAATGTGTTTGGGCATACAAATATATATAGCCACGTACCATAAATTTTGCAAAACCATGCAAACTGTCGATCATGAACATACATGCTTGTTTGAGATTAATGTGTTTATTAGGATTAAGTGTAGGATTAATTTTGCAAACCAAACTGTCGCCTCTTGTACATGCTCTATTGTGGTGAAACCCTGTATTTTTAGGGGGGATACTGTCGGATTTCGCAGAAATTTTGTCAAACTATTGAATTATTGGATTCATAATGTAATTATTGTTGTGTACAAACTATCTCGTGCAGGCATTGTTAGTACGTACTTTTCATTGTCATACGCCTGATACGGGCTGGTTGATTGAAGTCTAGGTTCTTCACACCAAGACTAAGCAGACTACTCATCAGATTAGGTTAGTACTTTATAATTTTTCTCTAATAACTTCTTAATTGTTTATATAGTGTTTCTCTGAATAGCTATTAAATATACTCGAACATAGTCACCCGTCTGAGATATACCTACTAGAGGTATATCTTGGATAGTCCCCGTCGGGACTGTCCAATCATGTTTGATCTCACCTTCTAGGTAGTGAACACGTTTATAAAAAACAGTTCATTTAAAAATTGGTAGCCTTTCCCTTTTGTTCTTCGAGTGTATACATTCATATATACACTAGAAGAACAGAAGGGAAATGCTGCCGAAATTTTCAATGAATTGTTTTTTATAAACTTGTTCGCATGTGAGATTGAACGTGATTGGATGGGTTTAGGTGTGAAATTTTTAAAAGTAATTGGACTAATATCTGCCAACATATGAACGATATCGATCAGTTGTAAAGTAATACATCGATCTCACAGAAAGAGATGGAGCGTTCAAAGATGTACAATGACAGACTTGACAACGATTACCTACAAGGGGTGATAGGTTCTGTAACATCCTAGTCAACAATCTTCAACCGAGGAATAAGGGGTATATTTTGTGTCCATGCATCGACTGTAAAAACGACTTCAAGTATAGAGATATTGAGAAAATTAAGGACCATTTGATTCGGCGTGGGTTTACAAAAGATTACGAAGACATAGCATTATGGCATGGTCAGCATGCAGTGGATGTGTTTGACTATGCGGAAGCTTCAGTAGAACAACCAGAATTGGACGGCATTGAAAACTTTGGGGATGACACATAAAACTTTGGGGATGATGACAAC
Organism: Limonium bicolor; assembly: GCA_023374045.1. Taxonomy (NCBI): domain Eukaryota; kingdom Viridiplantae; phylum Streptophyta; class Magnoliopsida; order Caryophyllales; family Plumbaginaceae; genus Limonium; species Limonium bicolor. The sequence continues at coordinate 484,256,461 of CM041777.1, read as the reverse complement.
TGCACGATTAATGACGAGATCACAGAAGATGCGAACCTTGACACACTATTGGAAGATGTAGAACAATACTTTACCAACAAACCAAGTACACATGAAAGCTTTATGCAGTCATGTAAAGAACCACTGTACGCTGGATGTGATGCACTGACACTAAACAAATTAAGTGCGACGCTTGAAACTATTTAATGTCAAATCGAAGCACGGATGAAGCGATGTAAGTTTCATGGAACTATTGCAAATTATTAAGGAGATACTACCAGCGGACAATGTCATGCCTACAACTACTTATGAGGCGAAGAAGTTAATGTGTCCAATGGGTATGGAGTACAAGAAAATACATGCTTGTCCATCGGGGTGTATTTTGTTCTGGAAGGAGTATGAGCTACATGATTGTTGTCCTAAATGTGGTGAATCACGTTATGTAAAGAAAGATCATCAAGACGACAACAAGCCAAAGGTTCGTTCCCCAGCGAAGGTGTTATGGTATTTGCCAATAATCCCAAGGTTTAGGCGGTTATTTGCAGTTCCGAAGGATGCTGAAAACCTTAGGTGGCATACAACACATAGGGTGGACGATGGTAAATTAAGACATCCTGCTGATTCACCGCAATGGAGAAACATTGACAGAATATTTCCTGAGTTGGGTAAAGAATCAAGAGTTTAAGACTTGGCTTATGCACGGATGGAATGAACCCGTACGGCACTTTGAGTAGTGTACACAGTACTTGGCCTGTTCTGTTGACTGTATACAACCTCCCACCATGGTTGTGCATGAAGCCTAGGCATATTATTCTATCATGTTGATATCCGGTCCAAAACAGTCGGGGAATAATATTGATGTGTTTCTGCAGCCGCTTATGATGACTTGAAACTCTTATGGAATAAGGGAACAACAGTATATGATTCTTATGCAAAGGAAAACTTCACACTGCGTGCTATGCTATTTGTACAATAAACGACTTTCCAGCATACGGAAACCTATCTGGATATACAATCAAAGGAGCATTAGCGTGTCCTGTTTGCGGTGATAACACTTGCAATATCCGATTGAAATATAGTGGAAAAAATGTGTACATGGATCATCGAAAATTCCTTCCAAGACATCATAAGTACCGAAAGATGACAGATGAATTTGACGGGACGACTGATCATGCTGTAGCTCGGCAACCTTTATCAGGTGTCGATGTTTATAACCAGGTGAAAGATATTGTGAACAACTTTGGTCCTCCAACTAAAGCTACAGAGAAGAGTGTTTGGAAGAAAAGGTCGATATTTTTTGATCTTGAGTATTGGCAACATTTGCAAGTAAGGCATTGTATTGATGCCATGCACGTCGAGAAAAATGTGGGTGAAAGTCTTGGTGGAACGTTGCTAAACATTAAAGGAAAAACAAAAGATCATTTAAAGGGGAGAAAAGATTTAGTAGAGTTGGGCATACGAATAGAGCTCCAACCCCAACAAAGAGGAACACATATCTTCCTGCCTCCCGCATGTCACACTCTATCCAAAGAGGAGAAAAAGAGTTTCTGCAGTGCCCTTTCTGACATCAAAGTACCATCAGGGTACTCTTCCAACGTAAGAAGTTGGGTGTCCATGTCTGAACTCAAGTTAGTAGGGATGAAATCTCACGACTACCATGTTTTGATGCAACATTTGCTTCCCATTGCAATTCGTGGGATTCTCCCACATGATGTCAGGAAACCATTACAAATTTGTCCGTGTTTTTCAATGGAGTTTCTGCCAAAGTTCTAGATGTGCAGACATGGACAAGTTGCAGGCTGAACTAATTGTCACTATGTGCCAGTTGGAGATGTATTTTCCACCTTCATTTTTTGATATTATGGTGCATGCTTGTTCATTTAGTAAGGGAGATCAAGGAGTGTGGCCCATTATATCTCAGGTATATGTCCATTCGAAAGATACATGGGTGTGCTTAAAAAAAATGAAAAACCGCAGACGTCCAGAGGGAGGCATTGTTGAAGGATATGTAACTGAGGAAGTGATTGACTTTTGCACCCACTACTTAGAAGGCGTGGACCACATAGGACTTCCGAGATCAAGACATGAGGGCAAGTTACAGGGTGTAGGTACAATCGGGAAAAAAAATGGTAAGGCCTGATTTTGCTGCATTGTGTAAAGCACATCTAACCATGTTGAGCCATGTTGAAGATGTTGAACCATACTTCGTGTCACACTTAAGCGCTCTCAGAGCACAACATCCGTCGATGAGTCAAGTGAGATTGAAGAAGGAGCAGAATGCTACATTCGTTACATGGTTTAAAGAAAAAGTTATGCATGAAGATTCAGGCAATGTAACTGAAATGGTTAAGTTATTAGCGCTCGGTCCGAATCTTGATGTTTTATCGTACGAGGGTTTCGATGTGAATGGGTTCTCTTTTTATACTGAACGCCAAGATCGTAAGTCAACAAAAAAAACAGTGGTGTTCATCTAACTGCTTCACAGGAAATATATCAAGATGCAGGTAGTAAGGGAGGGAGTGACAATGAGGAAAGAGTATTATGGTGTGATTCAGGAGATTTGGATCCTTAACTACACCGGTTACAAAACTTGTGTCTTTAAATGCAAATGGGTAGACAACAGACGCCAGTTACCGTCAGGTGGAACACGGTATGAAGTTGGTTGACCTAAACGCATTGACATACACAGAAGAACCTTTATAGTTGCTTCTAAAGCTAGACAAGTGTTCTACTGCCGTGATCAATGTAATCCCAGATGGTCAGTTGTATTGCAAAGTAAGCGACGGATAGTTGGTGTTGATGGTGTTATGAACGAGGAAGATTATGACTGTGAAATGGACAATGTTCCCCTCCAAATGCCAATGGAAGTTGATAATGTGACCAACTTTCAGTGCACAAGATCAGATCATGGAGACGGGGTGGGTGTAAAAATGAACAAAAAGTAAGTCTGGCATAAAAGTGAATGCTTAACACATGCGTGTACAATTTATGTTTGTTTATGACTCTATTTATGACACTGACTACTAATATATATATTATGTAATGATATTGTGCAGATTATGGATGCCGACGATCATGAGATGCTCATACAGTGTGATGAGGAGATGGAGATGAGATGATGAAGATAGATGCAGAGATGCAGTTAACGGAGCGTACACAGATTGTCGTTGCCGCTGATCAGCCTACGACCTCTCAGGACCCTCCTACGACCTCTCAGGGCCCTCCACGAAAGACACGAGGACTGTCACGTGGTCTAAATGAGAAGAAGGAGAGTGGCATGATTGATCTGGTGTGGGATAGGTATATGTTACTCTATATGTTATTTTGTTTTATTTTTTCACATATATACTGATATTATACATTTATATGTAGTACTATATATATTTCGTACGTATGACTAACATATATACTGTATATATTACAGGTATCTTAGACCCACTGGCGAGAAAAAGCAGAAGTTTGCCAGCGCCATGGGTCGATTGGTTAAGACCCATTGGTGTATCAACAAAAACTGGAGGAACCAAGATCCGGAAATAAAGGAGATCATGTGGACGAGCTTGAAGAAGAAGTACCAGATCCGGATGAAGCATATCATAAAGTGTTGTCACTGCTTGCTTTGCGTATGCGAGCGTTCAAAAATAGGCTGGTGGCTGGTTGGATCAATACGAACAACCCGAAGCAGGTGCCTCCCTATGAGCTGTACGCTGGCATGATCACTGAGGAGGATTGGAAGGAGTTCTATGAAGCACATATCACCCCTGAGTTCAGGGTACGTAATTGTTTCATAGATTAACTTTTAAGTTTATGTTGTTAATATAACAGGATAAAGTTATAAAATGAATTGTATTATTCTTTCCACAGGCAGTTCAGGAAAAAGCCCGACAGAATCGCTTGAAAGATCAGAACCCACACTACATGGGCCGAGCTGGGTACGCGGGGCGTATACCAGGCTGGATTGAAAAGGGTTATTGAAGCGTGTGCGTGAGGACGGCACAATTGAGCCGATTCAAAGTCCGGATGAGGCGAATCGGGCACAAACATACATGCTTGGCCGCCAATTAGAGAAGGACGCGAAATATATTATCCACGGAAGGAGACTACAGACTTAGCTGCAAAAATTGTGAGTGCCCTGAGTAATATTTAATAGTTTATAAATTTTCTTACAATTTATGTATGTTTTATTTATTTGATCTAATTCATAATTTACATGTTTTTTTTTGCGTGTACAAGACTGCAGAGGGTGTGATTCTTTTCTTGGCCAGCCTCATACTCAGGAGGATCCGTTGAACAAAGTGCTTGGCAAGAAGGATTACCCTGGGAGAGCTTCGAGGATTTGGATCCGTAGTGCGTCAGAGAGATGTTTTCCTCGCTCCCAGCGGATCGGAGAGAGGAAGAAATCACGGAGATCGCAAGGAAGTTGTCACCAAACAATTCCAATCTGATTTGCAGCAACACATGCAACAAATGGAAGCAAGATTGATGAACAGCTGAGTCAGGGGCATCAATCTTCTAGCTCATCAGTGTATGCCGCCCCTACACCCTTTCCACCCCTGCACCTGCTTCCATCCCAGCACCTGCTTCCACCCCGCACCTGCTTCTACCCCTGCACCTTCTACCCCTGCACCTACTTCCACCCCTGTACCATCTCAGGTTTCAGTTACTTACACTGTACCTGCACATTCTGATTCATTCCCATATGCCAAGCTTCAGGTATGCATGTGTGAATTTTAGTGCTTTGTCGTTATTTATTTTTTCAATTATCAAAAGCATGCATGTTGTAATGTATGAATCTAATTGTTTGTGTTCGTTTATTAGGGAACCAAAAAGTGTCGTCTTCTGCAGATCAATGAACATGGCACCTTTGTGGTTGCAGTAGGCACAATTCTACAGACTGATTCGGTGTCACTTGTCATTTTAAGCGAGTTCCGACCTGGTACGTCCATGTGACGGTCGACAGTGTCTGTCAAGGCTGTGATCAAATTCCACTACCGATAGAGTGGAATGATTGGAGCACTGTCATTGAAGCACGTGGCTCACAAGTACCATGGCCTTGCAATCTGGTGGATTTATCTGATAGTACGGTAAGCAAAACAACTTATATAAATTTGTTTACTAATTACCATTTCATATAAATGCAGTTTTGGGAGAATAGTTTTCTAACGTATATATGCTAACTTGTCATTTCTTAGACACCTGTTCCTATTGCTGGCAAAGGTAAGGCAGTCAGTGCGTCGAAAGGAAAGGGACCATCGGGTCAGCAGGATGATCACTACATCAGTCCACTTCGACGCAATTTCATTCTTATCCAAAATTTGGTGAAAACACTAGGAGAACGTCAGCAGATCTTATATGACTTGATAGTCGGGAAGGGTGATGATTTCATTGAGTTCATCCTTAGGGTTCCGCCGTCTTTGTTCCACAGCGGAGAACCCCAGGAGTTGCTGATCAGCATTAGCGATGTCAAGGAGCTGCTGCTTGGTGATATGCTGAACATCTCGGTGATTCAATCCTACTGCTTGTAAGTATCACATTTTTTCACTTTCAAAGTTAATAGTAAGTTTTATGTATATATAATTTAAATTTAATGCATTTGTCATCAAAGGCCCTTACTATCAAGGCTGGTGGCAAAGAAACTGGACAATATGATCACCTTCCTATGTCCACAAATCATGTCTTCTGAGGAAGCTATGAGACGGTGCTGCGTGTCAGATCCATATGCGCAATGACATAATTGCGGCGGTAAAGAAGAATAGCAAATTTGTGCTCATACCATATCATCAGATGTAAGCGTGCTTGACCATCTTATGCTTTTGTCTTGTTTTATGTTAACTCATATATATTTCGAAGGTGAAGTTGATTTGTTGTTGTTTCAAACTTGTAGCAATCATTGGTTGTTGTTAGTGGTGTGTACTTACTCATCATCCTGTATAGTGATTGACCCTATTGGTGGAATTAGGAGAAACATCGCCATTTCTGTTCTGCTGACAAAGTAAGTAAAGTGTGCATATTTTCATTTCAAAAAATAAAATTTTATACCTTTTTTGATGACTTGTCACTTAAATTAATGCTTGTTTTAATTAATTTCAGTGGTTTTAGAGAAGGTATGGTCAATGCCAATCAGATGAATTTTCCTTTGCAGATACAGTATATTAAAAAGGTAAAAACATTCTATTTACTCATATGCTATATACTTAAATATATTTTGTATATATTAGTGTATATATATAATAATATAATTTTATGAAAATAGTGTCCCAGGCAACCGGATAGCAGCAGTTGCGGTTATTTTGTGATGCGATACATGTTGGACATCGTGTCCAACATCGACAAAATCAGTAATGAATCTGGAGTATGTGTTATAAGTTTTGTGTTTGAATTGGTAATTTAACTGTTTCTACATGGTTGGATAAGTTTAAATGGTGTGTACTTAATTACTTTTATAATTCTTGCGTGCAGCTTAATCAGTTCTTTGAAAAACAAGGAGGTACTTATTCAGCTGGTGATCTAGATTTTGTCAAGGAGCACATGTACGCTTACTGGACGAAAGCAATACTGGAAGATGTCTGACTGATCAACCAATTTGCATCTACAAAAATGTAGTCTGTTGCACCCATTATATATGTCAAGTACACGTTTCCTGCATTATCAAAGTTCTACAGATTGCTTTAATTACAACATAAGTACTTAGTAGCTTCGATCTGTGTTTGGATTTAACTGTATTAAATTTTGTCTGCATGTGTTTATGGTACTAATACTGGCATTCTCTGTTAATACTGGCTGATTTGTTGCATGCAATTGGCCTGCCTGGAATGCAAATATTGGTAGAGATTTCTGCTGTGTTGAAAATGCAACAATGCATTAATTGATCTGTGATGTGATGATATCGATCTGTAGCATTTGTTGGAACGTACAGATCAGATTTCTGAAAAATATATATATATATATAAAGAACGCTTATATGACGCTTATATGTGATAAGCGTTGTTTTTGATGAATAAAGAACGCTTGTTAGGATAAAGCGTTTTTTATGTTCCCATCGTTCTCGCATTATAAAGAACGCTTTGCAAATAAGCGTTCTTTAAAGATAGTATAAGGAACGCTTTGAAAGCGTCATTTAAAATGTTTTAGCATTTGCGTCGCTCGAATAAACAACGCTAAATAAACGTTCTTAAATGCCAAATTTAAGCGTTGTTTATTCTTTTTTTTTTCTAGCAGTGTTTCGCCTTCCACAATCCCCTGTCTACCTACAACTGAAGAGTAGCCAATTCCCCACTCTGAATGAAAGTCGATCTTCTCACTCTCTCTCGAAGGCGGAGCTAAAAGAGTCAAGAAGAGGAGAAAAATCACACGTATAATCTGTAGTGTAGTTAGGAGACTTGTGGTAGTTGGGATTAGTAGCACGGGGCAGACGAAAATTGAAACGGCCATTAAAGCTGAGAGGGAGTTTTAGAAGAGAGTTAAGGCTTGATGCGATTGATGTACTATACTCAGTAGAGTACTCAATGCCCCGACTTAGCTTAACTTTTCTATGTGTGACCATATTGCCCTTTCGGAAGCAGAGAGAATAATCAGTCCCTGGGAGGGAGCTGAACAACAGAGTGGAATCGTCTGCAAAATCGCCTGTCCAAGCGCCATGCTTGTTGAGAGCGAGAGAAAACCCGCCATGATCCCGTCAACTTGTAATGACTACAAGAGGAAAGGATTTAATCAAAGTTAAGACATTTATTAATAGAACATGTTTTTGGTCTGTGTTTGAATAGAGGTGTTTTGTAATTTAACAAGCTATAGACCCATTTGTTAAAAATTATATAGTTAATAAATAAAAACTGTACAGTTTTATGTGTAAAGTTATACATTGAATTCTGATATTAATGAAATTATATACATACTAACTTACTTATAACTTATACTTTTATACAATTTTAAATGTATACAAAAATAACACATATAGTTTTAGCGAGGAATGATGGATATGGTAATGTCAAATCGATCGATAGCGGCTCTCCAACTTTAATGCGTCATTTTAAGAAGGTGTTTGTTTAAGGGAATCAGTAATTGAGAATTTAGGGTACGTTCACTTCGAGGTGAGGAAACGGAATAGAATCATGAAAGAGAATGGAAAGGAAAGGAAAGGGATTCCCCCGAATCAAGAAGTCTGTTTAATTATAACTTGGAAACGGAATAGAATTTTCAATGATGTTTTTTGTTGTTGTTTGATTTCAAACAGAAAAGTGTTAATACTTAATTACATTAAGAATAATATATGTTAATATTTATCTAATTTTTATGTGACATATACTAATAATTATATAAATTATATAGCATATATAAATCATTTTTAAATTGTAAATGATATATATAATTTTTATATAGATTATATATACAATATATATTAAGATTTATAAATCTAATATATAACATTTTTAAATTTTGTCTATATATAATATTTAATTTTTTAATTTTATAGCATTTAAGTCATAAATAATATTTATTAATATATATTATATAATAATATTTATTCAAATTGTAAATAATATAAATAAATATGTATATAAATTATATATAACTATAAATTAATATTTTTTAGTTTTATGGTATTTAAATTTTAAATAATATTATTTTTAATAATTTAATTAAATTGTAAATAATATTTTTCATATATTATATATATATTTTTCACTTGATAAACAATATATATGAACACTTTTTATCTTTATAGCATTTAATGTATAAAAACATTTATTAATATTAATAAATATTATAAATCATGGTTGTTCATATTTATTTAAATTATAACTCATATGTATAAATGATTATATATATTAATATTTAGTTAAATTTATTATTGATATATATTATTATTTTATAATTTTATTGTAGTTAAATATAACTAATATTTATATATTATATATAGTATTTGTTCATTTTTTCAAATATAATAATTTATATCAATATTATTAGAAATTATACATTAATATTTATTTAAGTTATAAATGAAATATATTATACTCATATTCATATCATATATTTATATATATATATATTTATATTTATATTTATATAATATATATTATAATGTATTCATATCCATATTTATATTTATATAAATTATAAATAAAATATATTTCTATTTCTATTCTATTAGATATAAATATTGTATATTAATGTTTATAAAAATTTTGTATCTATTTATATAGATTATATATTATATATTTTAATATTTGTTTATGTAAAGATGAAGATAGAGGTGAGAGGAAGGAAATGTATACTTTTCCCTCGGATTTTGGGGGAATCACCAAAGAGGGATATGGGGTTTTGGAAACTGGAAGTGGAGAAACAGAATCAACAAAATTCAAAACAAACAACCACAAAGGGAATATTTTATTTCCCTTTTTAAATTACCCGAAGTGGATGGACCCTTAGTGATTTTGTTTATTACTACTATTTTACATCATTTTTATAAACTGAAAGAAAAGAATTGATTATCTGAACTACTCAAATTTGAATATTCACACCTAAATTGTGATTGTTACAGATAATCAATTATTGTTGACCGTTATCTAATGAATCAAACACATTGAAAAATTACGGCAAACTTTATCATTTTTTTAAAAAATTTACATTTTCATTTTTGTTTCTGTTTTCTCGACAGCCAAACACCCCTAAATAGTGTAATGAAGTACGTACTACCTAGCTTATAGTACTACATATTTCTTGCTTTGTTCTATCCAAAACTATGCCACAGGCCCACAACATATGTTATTCTATGTTTCCAGAAAGTGACACGCTAGTACGTTGTTCATTTTCATTTTTTTTAAAAAAATATGAAAACTAATCATTTATGACGAGATTAATAAATAACGAAAAATACGGAGCTAATAAAATATTAAATTAAGCACATGTATTTGGTTACATCCATATGTGGTCAAAATAGCTACTCAAAAGAAAAATGCAAACAGACAACCTAATGAAAATGCATTAAAGGGTGGTGATCCATTATTAGATTAAAACAAAAACTTTGAATATCCTCATGAGCTAAAGGATATGTTTGATCTACCTAGCATCTACGGTTAGGATTAAATATATATAATCTTCACCAAATAATGGAGCTAATAATGAAACAGATGTTGAATTATATGATCCTTTTAATATCACGCTTTTGATTTGATACGGCTCACTTGTAATAATCGATTTACAAGGCAACCCGCCACAAATATGTGTGGACCATCCAATTACTTAAGCTTATTGTTGTTACCACAAGAGTGAAACCGCCAAACCCGTATTTGAAATAGGTATTTCCAAAATCAAGAACATTTCAAAGTCAGGAATCTCTTAAATGAATACATAAACTAATCCATCGAATCCAAAACCTCACAGATAGAGTTTATCAATATTGATATGGAACAGCAACAACCTAGTTAGGCTAATTAATTAATCAAACATATAACGTGCAGAGATGGGAATTTCCCATTCTAAAATGATAAGAAGTAGACAGACAGGGCACATGAATTCATCAAGTGCAACCCATTTAATTTATGTTAATAAGACATTCAATATATATTTTTGTGTTTAGCCTACTAAAATGTCAAACCGATAGCGGCTCTTCAACTCAAATACACCATTTTACTATTGGAGTGTGTACGTACTAGCTAGTAGTACTATAAGTTTCCTGTAAAGTTTCGTCGCAAAACCATGCCGCAACGAATATTATTCTTATTAAAGAGTCATGAAATTTATACCGAAAGTGACGTAATACTAACCTATCTATTCCCGGTTTCCATCTGTTTTGAAGGTATTGTAGGTTCTTACAATGGTAGTTCTAGGTGATGTAGTTACTCACGATGAATAATGAGCTGAGTAACAATCTGATAATGAACTTCTCTACTGAACGGTAAACGATTTTAAAGTGAAAGATAGATATACACGTGAACCTTCACTTTATTAGCACGTATCCAATAGGATACAATCAAGCACTCATGGAGAACAGACTCTCCATCAATGAACTCGTAAAACCCTAGGCAACTCACTTTCTAGTGTTTTTACAAACGCTCCCAGCAATATCAGTTTCTTTCAGTATCTTTTCTCTCCTCGTAAAAGCCTGACTCGTCATTTGACTGACTACTGCTTATATAGAATAAAGACGTAAATTCTATCTAAAAAGATCCTATACACGTGATAAAACCCTTGACGCTAAAACCATAAATCTGTTTAGATTTTATGCTGGTTAGAAGATAAAAGCGCTGAGTCAATAATATCCCACAAAAATCTCCAAGGCGCCAGTCTTTATTCTTCTCTCTGTTCTGTCTTCAGATATCTCTGTTTGGTACACAGACACAGTATGGAACACAGAGTTTCTAAACAAAAACACTAACAGAAGGTAACACATTGCCCGTACGTGTATTTAGAGTGTGGAAAGTCTATGGGGATTTCAAATTTTAATATTTCAGACCGTGTTTATATAATGCATGACACCGCTCAATATGTTTCTTCTAGTTCAATTTGAAACTATACTAAAAGAGATGTAAAATTGGTTGAGTGAAGATGTTAGTTTATATAGCAGGTAGTTATTAGAGTTGTGCTAAGTTTATGTATTGTAGTACTACATAGTTGTCTATTATATAAATAGGCTAGACAACCAGGGGCAGACCCAGAGTTTTAATCCTGTGGGATCCAATATTTTAGAGTACATGTACATATAAATATATAAGTATTTATATATTGATTTTCATACTAATATTTAAAATATTTTACAATTGACCTTTATGATTCTTCATTGTTGGTTTTCAAAAATAAAAGCTACTTCTACTTGTAATTTTTTTAGTTAATGATATCGACTCACATAACTAGTCTATCCATAAATCGTAAACCAACCTACAAAACATACCGCATCAGAAACCAGAATGCTCAAACAAACAAAAAAAGAGAAAAAAGAAGCAAAGTTTGAAGTGTAGTGAAGTCTCTGAACTGTTATTATTTAAAAAGGAAACACTGGTGGAACGCGAGCCTTTAATGACGGTGGTTTAATCACGGCTTAAACAGACACCGTGATTAATAGGAAGGCCGGAATTAATTAGCGACGATGATTGAATTAACCGTAATCAATAATCGATCGGAGGTTGGCGCGCCTTTTTTAGGACGGACTTTAGATGACGGTTATTAGTGAAACCGTAATCTAAAGTCCCGTGTTGACGCGCGCTTTACGGTCAACGGACTTTAGATTACGGTTTCACTAATAGCCGTCATCTAAAGTCCGTCCTAAAAAAGGCGTGCCAACCTCCGACTGATGGTCAACGACATCGTTTTGACCTGACGCCAAATATTTCCCGTATTATTTGATTTTTTCGACTCCGCGCGTAATCTAAATTACAGTTAACGACGTCGTTTTACCAGTGTATTTTAGATTAATAAAACTTTATATAATGTGTTACCTATGTTTGAAACCCAACATATGCCAAATAATTATCGCTATTTTTTTAATTTCGTTACACTTTAGATTATAGTTAACGACGTCGTTTTACCAGTGTATTTTAGATTAATAAAAACTTTATATTAATGTGTTACCTATGTTTGAAACCCAACATATGCCAAATAATTATCGCGCTATTTTTTTTAATTTCGTTACACTTTAGATTACGGTTCTTTAGGAACCGTCATGTAAAGTGTGACTTTAGATTACGGTTTATGTAAACTGTAATCTAAAGTCCATTTAAGCATTTGCCTATACTCTGCACACTCTACTCACAGTAACTCTTCTTCTCTTTCGCGCTATCTTCCTCACTGAAATCGCCTCCTCTCTCCCGTCACCTTGCTAACGGCCATCACCGCCGTCGCTCCCACCACCTTTGTCACTCCCATCGCCGTCGGTCACCACCCATCTACCACTGGTCTCACCGTCGACGTCTCTATCGCGTATTGGGTATGCGATCGATTGATTGTCGTTTTTTTCTAACTTTGTTCATATACATGCATTTCGATTGCAAGTTCTAACCTCGTTTGTATCGAATCCTGAGAGTGTAATGGCAAATGTTCTAACCTTGTTCATATATTTGTGCCCAGATTCACAGTTAATTGTGACCTAGTTCGTGGGCTGATTTCTACACTACTTGCCCACTTCTGTGCTTAGTTACGGTAACTTTGCAAACCAATCTGTAAACTGCTGTATTTATTTATTCTTAGCATTTAGTATTACAATTAATACATAATAGTGTAGTTTTAAAAATGCTACTACTTAAAACTGCCACAGGAAGAAAGTAAGTTCAAGTATATTACCGATTCCTGAAAATAGCTCATTTTCAACTGCTCAATCTGCTATGCCAGATGCTCTCTGTTTGATTCACAAGCTGTGACAGGAATCAACAATGCTATTGTTATAACCACCAGAAACAATAAGATGAGTTTCGGTATTTTAATGGTTCTAGAATGACTAGTTTCAGTCCTTCAATCTGAAGTACTGCAGAGAAGGTCATAAATAAACTTCATTTACAGTAGAAGAAGATAAGTTTATGTATGTTACCAGTTCTAGATGGTGCGTGCGAATTTGACTTTGATAAAACTGATTTGGAGACGTTAGAAATATAGAGGAGATGCTGTCGCTTTTTTCCGCGGTTTAGCTAGCATTTAACCTTGATTTTTTGATGAATTCTAATGTTGTCGTTTTTCATTTATGCATCAGGACTACGACTTTATTTAGGCTTCCGACCTCAACCGTCTTAGCATCGGCTAATCGTCTACCAGAGGTAAGATTTATATATATACATATAATATTTGACAAACTACCAAACATAGTTATCCGCCCAAGATATACCTAATAGAGGTATATCTTCGGCAGTCCCTGTCGGGACTGTCCACGATTGTTAAATCACACACCTAGGGTGTGAATGTGCTTTCACTACAAGAAAAAACAGATTTAGCTACCAATGATTTGCTACCACACATATATTGGTAGTTACTTTCAAAAATTGCTACTGATTTTTAATGGTACTAACATAGTGGTGTCTATTTTGCTACAACAACGACAATGGTAGCTAGATTTTTTAAACAGTAGCCAAATCGCTATCGCCTGACAAGACTGCTACCATTAGTAGTAGCTAGTTTTTATTTCATCTTGGTTCTTTTTGTAAGAACAATTTAGCTACCAATGTTGGTAGCTAAATTACAGAATAGCTACTGTAAGATGTGGCTAACTCAATCATGGTAGCTATTGTGCCGCTATTAAAGCAGCAGTAGCGAAAAATATTATAACTAGTAGCTAAATTGCTACTAAAAGGTGCTACTACCAAATAGATAAGCTAAGTTAATAAAATTGCTACTAACACTCATCACGGTTGCCGTTCTGCTACTGTTTGGGCGTCAGTAGCGAATATTTTTAGCAAGCATAAAAATTGTTAGTATCTTTTAATTATGAAATTGCTACCGACTAATGATGTTAATGAGATTATGTCTAATATTGTGCTACACTATAAAAAATGATAGCTAATATTTTTAAGTGATAGCAAAATAATAATTCTCTTATAATTTAAATGTGTGATACGTATATAATTCAATAACGAAATTGCAACTGACTAATAATGCTAATAAACTTTAGTTGATATTATGCTAGAATACAACAAATGAATGCGGTATAAAAATTATTATTCTTATAACTTAAACTTGTGATTACTACATAGTTTGAAATACTAACCTATACTACTACCGCCATAGTGGACATATTATCTTTTTATATAAATTTTTTAATTTTTTTAATTTTTCAATATAGTATATTGGTTAGCTTTTAGCTATCAAAATTTTGAAAAAGAATAATAATTAAATAAAAATTGTCTAATTCGTGAAAAATAATTAAACTATATACTACTATTAGAATTTATTTTATCATATAAGATATACCTAACATAATATATTTTTGATATTATAATTTTTAAGTCTCAAAGTATCACACATATTAATACATTATAAAATAGAGTAAAAGTATTATTATTAAATTAGTACATATGTTGATTAAAATTTACAAAATTAATATAAAAATAGTAGTAACAATAATTTAAATTAGTTAAGTGTATATATATATGTGTGTTTTTATATATATATATATATATTTAATTTAATACAGTTTTTTACTATATGATACTTTTATTTACAAAAGCCACATAAACTAATAAAACATAACAATTTAAATTAGTTGACGTGTAGGTTAAAATTTGCAAAGTAAGTTGAATATATATATGTGTGTATAAATTTATAAAATGTTAAAAGTATACAAAATTATAATAAAATGTACATAAATATACGATATATTAATGTTTTTAATTTACAAAACAACACACAATTAATAGAATTTTGAAAATAGTAAAGTTAAAACAATTTAAATTAGTCAATATTATACAGTATTATACATCTATTAAATTTATAAAATATTATATTATAAAAATTTACAAAAACATAATATATTATTTAAAAGTTTTAATTTTCATGTAATGATGTATATTATATTAGTATTTGTAACGCTATATAATAAGACTTAATTATATAAGTAACTTTACATAATATATTATCTTTTTTGTATAATTTCTGACATTTCAAGGATTTTTAAAGATATAGATGTATATTTTTTTTAATTTTTTATAATTTAAGCCGATAATATACTTAAATTTTTATTAGCTTTACTATTTTGGTCGCATTAAATTAATTTGTTATATTATATAATCGGCCATATATCTATTTTATTAATTTTAATATATCCCTGGTTTGATCATGTCTCGGCAAAAACTTCCATTTATATTTGCAGTATCAAACATTCAATATATACACGTAGTTTCTATATATGATGTGAATAACTATCATGGCACAATGGTTAAGACATTCTATATTCATCCCAAACATCGAGGGATCGATTCTTGCTCTATGCACATTTTAACACACTAGTTTGAATTAAATATGTCATTGGTATGAGAGGTCTATTTATACTAAGGATAGTCAAGTTACGTGGGCACATGGCTCCCACTTCTTGTGGGATTGAATGGTGGTGGTGCCCGTAGTAGTGTAGAGCTAGCATATATACCATTCTAGTATCGATTTTGTTATTACTATACTAGTAGCAACTTTGATACTGCTTTGCTAGTAGCCATTTTGCTACCAATATTTTAGTAGCGATTTTGTTACTGCTACACTAGTATCGATTTTGTTACTGATGTATTAGTAATGATTTCGCAACTGTTATACTCGAAGCCATTTTGCTACTGTTACACTAGTAGCCATTTGGCTACTACATTCTAAAACGGTAGCAATATCTAGCTATAGGAAAAGTAGTAGCGAGGCCAAAGCGAAATAGCTACCGCATTCCAAAACGGTAGCTATTTTTAATTTAGCCACTAGGACCTTTGCTACCACTGTATATCAGTAGCTAATTCATAAAATGCAGTAGCCCGTTGTGTTTAGCTACCAAAACTGATGACTTAGCTACTGATATACAGTGGTAGCTAAATCTGATTTTTCTTGTAGTGTTTTAATATGTACTTTATTGATTATTTCAGCAGTATCTCTTTATTGTTCTTCGAATGCATATATTATTGATTAATATCATAATATCGTGCATTTGAAGAACTGTAGGGAGATGCTGCCAAAATTTTCAATAAATTACATATTAAAAACACGTTCACCGGTGGGATTTAATACTCATGGATGGATTTAGGTTGATAAGATACAAAAGTGTAAAGACTCTGCCACGGGTGACAGTATGAAATGGCTGCCTTCATATAAATAGCTAGAAGAAGATGGAACGTTCGTGGATTTACAGCGGAAATTTGGACGACAAGTTTTTAGAAGGAGTTGATAAGTTATGCACGGTGTTGGCGAACAATCTAAAACCTACAGACAAGGGATACATAGTTTGTCCGTGTATCGACTGCCAAAACAATCTGAGATATCGCGGCGTTGAAACAATTAAGGAACATCTGATCCGCCGCGGTTTTACAAAAGATTTCCATGACATAATCCGATGGCATGGTCAGAGTGCGTTCGATGTTATTAAGCCTGACGAAGGGGATAATGGTCAGGCAAACACAGAAACAGAACTTGGAGATGATACAGTTGCTGGTGATCCAGAAGACGTTACAGCGAACGTTGAGCCAGATTTCTGGGATGATGATATTGAGACTATGCTCGAAGATGTGGAACGACATTACTCTAACACGCCAGACAAGTATGAAAATTTGTTGGATTCATCCAAAACACCGTTGTACCCCGGGTGTGACCCTACAAAGTTAAGCAAGTTGAGTGTCGTCCTCAAGCTATTCAACTTGAAAGCGAAACATGGCTGGAGCGACGTAAGTTTCACTGACCTCCTGGAACTATTGAAATACGTTCTTCCGGTGGACAACGTTTTACCAACGACTACGTACTCAGCCAAAAAAATGATGTGCCCAATGGGTATGGGGTACCAGAAAATGCATGCTTGTCCAAATGGTTGCATGCTGTTTTGGAAATCAGATGAATTTGCTGAAAGCTGTTCAGCATGTGGAGCGTCACGGTATAAGAAACAACAAACTCACATCAGCGGTAGTAAGAAAGGTTCACCAGCTAAGGTACTGTGGTACCTGCCCATCATTCCAAGGTTTAGACGTTTGTTCTCCATTGAGAAAGACGCAGAGAATCTTCGGTGGCATTCAGTTCACAGGAAAAAGGATGGCAGATTGAGACATCCCACTGATGCACCATACTGGAGAAACATAGACGTAAAATTTCCTGAGTTTGGTAACGAACCGAGAAACCTAAGGCTAGGCTTGTGCACGGATGGGATGAACCCTTACGGTACTTTGAGTAGCATACACAGTACCTGGCCTGTGCTTTTGGTTATTTACAATCTACCGCCGTGGTTATGCATGAAACCAAGACACATCTTGTTGTCTTTGTTAATATCGGGTCCAAAGCAACCGGGCAACAAAATTGATGTATTCCTACAACCTTTGATAGAGGATCTACAACTCTTGTGGAATGAAGGGGCTACGGTTTACGACTCATTCAGTAAAGAGGACTTCAATTTGCGTGCTATGTTGTACTGCACAATCAATGATTTCCCTGCCTATGGTAATCTTTCAGGCTATTCAATCAAGGGGGCATTGGCGTGTCCGATTTGTGGTGAAAACACTTGTAGCATTCGCTTGAAACATAGTGGCAAAACCGTGTATATGGGCCACCGAAAAATGCTTCCAAAGGACATAAGTATCGAAAGATGGCGAAAGAGTTCGATGGGAAAATTGATCACAGTGTGGTGCGCCAGCCTTTGACAGGTACAGAGATTTACAAAAAGTTGGATAATATTGTGAACAACTTCGGGCCGCCAACCAAAGTGGTGAAAAAAGTGTCTGGAAAAAGAAATCAATATTTTGGGAACTACAGTACTGGCAGCATCTGGAGGTTAGACATTGTATCGATGGGATGCATGTCGAGAAGAACGTGGGTGCGGAAAGTATCACTAGCACCCTTTTGAACATAAAAGGAAAGACAAAGGATCATTTGAAAGGAAGAAAAGATTTAATTGAGTTGGGCATACGCACAGAGCTTGGCCCGCAAGAACGTGGAAGGGGAAAATGCACATTCTTGCCTCCTGCCTGTCACACTCTGTCTAAAGAAGGAAAAATAGTCTATGCAGTACCTTACAACATCAAATGGTGCATCAGGTTAATCCTCAAACATAAGAAACCTAGTGGCCATGACAGATTTCAAATAGTATGAATGAAATCTCACGATGATCATGTCCTACTTCAAGAATTTTTGCCAATTGCACTACGTGGGATCTTGCCGGATGCTGTCAGACACACAATCACAAACGTCAGTGTCTTCCTCAAATCCATTCGTCTAAGGTTCTTGATGTGGACACTCTTTCTAATTACAAAAGGATCTTATTGTGACAATGTGCCAGCTGGAGTTGTATTTCCTCCATCGTTCTTCGACATAATGATACATCTCTCTGCATCTTGTAAGAGAGATTCTGATGTGTGGTCCTTTGTACCTTCGCTACATGTATCCGTTCAAAAGGTACATGGGTGTCCTGAAGAAGAAATGAGAGAACCGTCGTCACCCAGCGGGTGTATATTATAGAGGGGACTATCACAGAGGAAGGTAGACTTCTGCACCAATTACCTAGAAGGTTCGATACCATTGAATTCCATGTTCTAGACACGAGGGGAGAGATTGAAGGGTTGTTGGCATGGTTGGACGGAAACTGAAAAGAATTGACTAGACACTCTTAACAAAGCTCATTTAGTTGTGCTAAGTCATCTTGAAGATGTGTGAACCATACTTTGATGAACACTTATGTGTTTAAGATCACATATCCAAACATGAGTGACGTTAGACTCAAAATGAGCAGAATAGGACATTTGTCCGATGGTTCAAGGACAGAGTGTTGTCCGATCAGTCACGAATGGCTGAACTAATTAAAGTAGTTGCATTTGGCCCCCAATCTGGATGTAATTTCTTATGAGGGGTACGATGTCAACGGATTCACCTTTTTCACAGAACATAAGGATCAGAAGTCAACGAATCAAAACAGTGGTGTGTAGAGCTTGAAGCTATCAAAACTTATATGACATCGGTGTCGTGTGTCATAGTCCAGTCTCAGTACAACAATCATATTTCGGTGTTATACAAGACATCTGGGTATTGGACTACAACAGCTACGAAATGTGTGTTTTCCGCTGTAACTGGGTTACAACAATCATGGCTACCGTGAGGAGGAGCATGGTATGAAACTGGTTGATCTGTCTAGAGCTACTCCCACGGTTGAGCCATTCGTTGTTGGGACGAAGGTTAAGCAGATATTTTATGTAACTGATCCCTGTAATCCTAGATGGTCTGTTGTGCTTAAAGGGAGAAGAGGAATGTTGGTGTGGATGGTGTGGTTGATGAGGATGATGCAGAGATGGAACCTCCAACTGTTCCTATTTCATTGGAAGAGGCCTGAGGTCACAGGTCATCGTGAGTATATACGATTAGACCATAACGAGGAATGTGGGTCGAGAGATAATGGTGTATGCAAGTTATTACTATAAAAAATTTATATGAAATTAACACTTTTATTTCTTGCTTGTATATGACCATTATGAAATGCTTAATTTAATTCAAATTGTATTTCAATCCTTGCAGGCATGGCTGATCAGGACATGGCTGATCAGGAGGATGTTGATGAAGAGTTCAATTTATGTTGCCGTGAGTTCGACAATGAGCAGCAAATGGTACCGGTTCCTTCTACCGCTGCTGCTGTTGGCCCATCTACATCTGCCGTTGCTGCTATTGGCCCATCTACATCTGTCACTGCTGCTGTTGGCCCTTCCATGAGTGCACCTTCTACGAGTGCTACTCAGAGACCAGAGGTAGAGGTCCGACCCGTGGGTTGAAACTGCAGAAACCGGATCAGATTAGTCTTCTGTGGGACAAGTATGGGAGGTATTGTGGGGGCAGCAGGTCAGGTTCGCTAGTATGCTAGGGACTCTGGCCAGATCACATTGCTGCATCAACCACACTTGGAAACAAGTCCCGGAAGAGAGTTAAGGAGACATCTGAGAAGGTGCAAGAACGATACAAGATCCTAGAAGAAGTGAAGAAGACCGTTCTTTCTTTGGTGTCCGGCAAAGCTAAATCATTCCGCCACTACTTGGTTGAGCATTGGATCAATAGGGTGCCCCCACGTGAGCCTCCGCCGTATGTTGTGTACAATGGCATGATCACTGAAGAGGAGTGGAAGGAGTTCGTTGAGGGCACGCCACCCCCGAGTTCAGGGTATGTTTGTGTGTACTCTTTTCTTAATTAATGCTCATAATGCTTTATCCCTGATTTCTAATTAATTTTCTGTTGTACTTTCTTAACAGCAAATACAAGAACAAGCACGGCAAAACCGTGAAGCTAATCTCTACCCCCACACCATGGGACGAAGGGGATATGTGGGCAGCCTAGACATTTGGAAAGAAGCTGGTTTGCTGACACGGAGGAACGGATGGAAGTGAATGCCCAATCGAGGATGCCTCTGAGGCGAGGAGGGTGCAGATGTACATACTGGGACGCTAGAAAACGACCAGCAAAGGTCATAGGATATTTCCTAATGCTGCGATGGAACAACTGGCTAACCAAATTGTAAGTATTTGAAAGTAGCTGTTAAATAATTTACTTATATACTCAAGTGTTTGTTGATCTTAAAGTTTAACTTAACTTTTGACAATTGGACAGTGTGAAGCGGCACAGAGAGGAGAAGTAGACATACACGCTCCTCCTTCTCAAGACGACGCTCTCAATCAAATACTTGGGAAGAAGGATCACCCGGGGCGTGTTAGAGGATTTGGGGGAGAAGTACGTCAGAAGCACGTATTTCCCGCCATCTGCTAGGAAGGGTCAGAAGTGCTGCTGAAGTCGAGGCGATGGTAGAGCGTAAGAGGGCTGCTGAGCGCCAAGCTAATGAGGAGAAACTGGCTGCTGAGCGCCGGGCTTTCGAGGAGAGGCTGCAGGAAGCGTTGAATTCGATCGCACATGCGACACTCAGCAGCAGCAGCATGATCCTCCTCGACTGTCTTCCTCGTCTAGTTGTGCTCCGGCTGCTGACCCGTACCCATTTGCCAACATCCGGGTTAGCTTTGTTTTAACTATTTTTCTCCTAAAATAAAGTCATTTAAATAGTATTAGATTGGACTCACTTATTTATTTCACGTATTATCTCTGTTTATTAAAGGAGCAACAAAAATGTTGTCTCCAAATACCATTAGAAGGGCACCCTGTAGATGCGGCCTACGGGACGGTGTTGTCATCAGGTCCACTCACGCTCATCAGTTTCGTACGTCTACCCCCATTCTACGCGCGTGTGACCTTGGACCTGATAATTGATGGATTTGAGCATGCATACCTTCCAATGGCGTTTGACATCAAAATGCACACTGATCGAAGCAAAGGGAGACATATTGCCCTTGCCAGCATGTTATATTGTTGTCACCGATGAGGTAAGACTGTTTGACAACCATTTAGTATCTAATAAAATGCATTATTTAGCATTAAGTGTCTAATCTAATCTATTATAGATCCCCGAGCTTCCTCGCCGCGTAACCCGACCCAGAATGAAGAGACCAGCGCGCCGGTGAATCCTGAGATCCCTGAGCTTCCTCGCCGCGTATCCCGACCCAGAGAAGAAGAGATCAGCGCACGGCGAATCCTGTCAGAAGTACAAGGGTATGTTCTAGATAATGTGTAATGTTACTATAATAATCAATTAGTAATTATCTTTACATTTATGCTTTACTGTTTGTGTGTGAAGGGTAAGAATCCAGTGAGTCGGGGTGGGAAAGGTAAGGTAAGAATCCAGCGCCCGTCCGGGGTCACACCAGGACTTTTAAGGCGCCTAAAAATAAGCTCGCACTGCCACAAAAACTTGTTAATGTTTTGGGGGCCAAGCAGATGAATCTCTACGACAAGATCATGTTGAAGTCATCTCAAACTAACAACTTCATGATGACGCTTCCAAAGTCGATGTTTCACTACGAAGAAGATATGATCACGGCAATCAACTTTGAGGACATCAGAGAGATGATGTGTGGAGATTATCTGAACATTAACATTATTCAAGCTTATCTAAAGTAAGTGTTCTTTCCTCATACTGTAAAAACATATAGAATAAGTTTCTATGAAGTTGCATTGGCTAACTTTTTATAGTACATGTGATATAATAGAGGTCTGCTTGAGAGATGTGCTGAGAAGGACATGACCTCCAATACTGCGGTGTGCCCGGAGCGTTTATCGTACGACTCAGTCACTAGGGACCCGGGGAGGTTTTGTAATTACATGATTCATTGCTTCAATGTTGCTGATCGACAGAATAAATTATTCATTCTAATGTCGTATCACCAAACGTGAGTTCTGATATAAAATTACATACTAATTAGCTAACTTTTTTACCTTCATTCTCATTTCATTTTGTATTTGACATTGTAGCCACCACTGGGCTTTGTTTATATTCTGCACTGCCACCGCTACTCTGCTCGTTCTAGATCCACTAGGGCAGTGGACAGAATTCAACACTGAAGACTTAATCAAAGAGTAAGTTTTATTACTATTTAATTGTTTGTAAGTTTTTTGAACCAAAATTAATGTACTTGTTCATTTTGATAAACGCTTTTGTTAATATATGTAACAGTTGTTACAAAAAACCCATAGGGAGAGTTTGGTGATTTGACCGTCGATTACATCAAGGTTTGGTAATTCATGTATTTCATTCGTGCTGCTATTATCTTTGTACAATTGTTTTACATTTGTGAATTTTGGTGATTTAGTGCCCTACCCAAAAGGACTCTAGGAGTTGTGGGGTTGGGTGTACTACGTGATGCGGTATATGTATGAGTTCTGCGGGGTACTTCCCAAGTTTTAAGAATGATAAAGACAAGGTAATACGAACGCTGTCTTGTATTTAATTCTTTCGGCAGATTTTTGTGTCTTTATCTTAATCTCATTATGTTTTCCATTCCTTTTCTTGTTGCAGATTAAAGAACATTTTGCCAAATTCTCGACTTATCATCCAAACGACTTGTTGCATGTCAGAGAGAGCATGTCAGCCATGTTTATGAGAATGGAGTGGTAGACTAGCTAGCTCTGATGGATTTGTTTTTCACAGTTTTCTGCACCGTTTTTGTACTGTTTTACGTTTCTGTTTTATGCTATTTCTTGCTGGGAGTCATCCTAGCTGTATCTACCATGTATAGGTTACACTGCTACCTTTGTAGCCCTCTGATTCTGCTAGTTGCTGCTGCTGTGTAACAGATATATTTTTTGTAATGAATTGCTAGCTTGCTGTTGCTGTAACAGATTCTAGCTGCTGTATTGAATATTTCTGTTGCAATTGTGCGCAGAGAATGAATTTGCAATTGTTATCTCTGTTGCAATTGTGTAACAGATTGAATATGCAATTGTGCGCAGAGAATGAATTTGCAATTGAATATTTCTGTAACAGATTGAATATGCAATGTGTCGCAGAGAATGAATTTGCAATTGAATATTTCTGTAACAGATTTTCGATCTGGTGTATATTAGATGTGATCTCTGTTGCAATTGTGCGCAGAGAATGAATTTGTGTTGTTGGTATTTGATTCAGGTGGTTCAATTGTGCAGTTTCTGCACCTGATGCCCTCTGTTGCTTATCTGTTACAATTCTGTCTCTGTTGCATTGTGTAGATTTGTAAAAAATAAAAATAAAAAAAAAATTACACTTTAGATGACGGTTATAACAATAACCGTAGTCTAAAGTCCTTTGGGCGCGCGCGCCAAAAGACTTTACATTACGGTTATTGTGAAAACCGTCATCTAAAGTGTCAACTTACATTACGGTTACTGGTAAAACCGTAAGCTAAAGTCGTTTGGCGCGGCGCGCGCCAAAGGACTTTAGATTACGGTTTTACCAGTAACCGTAATGTAAAGTCAATGACACGCGGGACGGAAAAGGGCCTTTAATTACGGTTTAAAACCGTAATTAAAGACGTCGCCATCTTTATTGACGCCCGCGTAGATTACGGTCAGAACCGTAATTATATACACGGTTTTGGACCGTAATTAAAGGCTCGCGTTCCACCAGTGAAAATTATTTGGACTGGATTGCGTAAAGGGGCTGGAATATTTTCTGAAAAAAAACATAACAAAGTGACAACTAAGAGGAATTGAACTCTAGACCATCAATACTAGTAGTTCTTAACCACTAAACCACATTCACTACTTGATAGTTATGTCATTTTATTATACTTATACAAGATTTTAATTTTGTTATTTTTTATTTTATAAAAAAAGCTATGGGATCCAGGCCCCTATTGGACCCCATGTGGTAGAGGCGGACGGAGAGGGGGGGGGGGGGGCTAGGGGGGCTCTAGCCCCCCCGAAAATTTTGAAAATTTGTCAAATTACTCTTATAAATTTTTTAAAAATACAACATAATATAAAGTTTTAAAGAAAATTAGTATTAAAAAATTTTTTAGCCCCCCCTAAACAATTTCTGGGTGTCAAAAAATTTTTTAGCCCCCCTAATCAGATTTCTGGTTCCGCCACTGCCATGTGGGTTCGCCCCTGTAGACAACTCTACTATTTGTGTAACATTTCTGCATGTAAATGAATGTGAAACAACATGGTATCAGTACAAATCTTTTTGTTGTTTGCCTTTCTTCTCTTTTATGAGTTTCTTGTTTATTTTATCGACATTCTTCCTAGTTTTCTTCTTCTTTCTTCCTTTTTCCTTTCTTTCTTCTTACGTGTTCATGTCGAAGCTTGAAGAGGAGTACTCTTCCACATCTAGAAAAAGAGCCGGGTGGGCAAAAAGGTTACTGCGGCGGCAATGCGCCAAATTCTTAGCGCCATGATGGGGGAGGAATACTCAGATCCCTTTTATCTGCATTCGTCTGATGGTCCGAGTATGTCTTTCACGACCACTCACCTAAACGGGACAAACTTTGGTTTGTGGAAACGTTCAGTGACTCTTTCTTTGTGCGCCAAGAACAAAAATGTGTTTGTGGATGGTACCCTGCAAAGACCACTCGATCCTTCGCCAAAAAGAGATGCCTGGGACAGGTGTAATACAATGGTAATGGTCTGGCTCTTAAACATAATCAATAAGCAAATTTCTAATATTGTTATCTTTTCCCACACCGCGAGACAAATCTGGGAGTAATTGCATCAGCAGTACGGAAAGCCCAACGGAGTACGGCTTCTTGAACTCAAAAGGAAGGTAATATGGTCCAGCCAGGGAACTGGTTCAATCGGCAGCTATTACTCGAAGATGAAAATTCTCTGGGATGAATTGGATGATGTCGACGAGTTGCCAAATTGCCAATGCCTTACTGAGAAATTCTTGGCGAGAATAGTCTGCTGGGTATCAAGCTCGTGAGAGATTGATGCAATTTTTGATGGGTTTGAACGAGACTTTTTGGCCGGCCCGAGGATCGCTCTTGATGATGAGTCCCTGGCCCAGAGTCGACCAGGCCTTCTTCATCGTTGAACAAGAAGTGAACCAGCGTCAGGTTCATGCTTCTCAACCTGTGTCTAGGTCCTTCTCTATCATTTCGAACGTGAATCTTCAAAGAACTGGATATATGGCTGGGAAGAAGGTCATCTACGATTTTT
Source organism: Limonium bicolor (assembly GCA_023374045.1). Taxonomy (NCBI): domain Eukaryota; kingdom Viridiplantae; phylum Streptophyta; class Magnoliopsida; order Caryophyllales; family Plumbaginaceae; genus Limonium; species Limonium bicolor. The sequence goes on along the minus strand of CM041777.1, from coordinate 484,230,358 downwards.
GTGGCAAAACTGGACGTGTTCTGCGAATTGCTACAAGAAGAATGGGTTTCCACCCATTTTTAGGTCGAAAGGTCGTAGAGTTGTCTCTAGCGAGTGGTTCTTCCGCCTCTCAGAACTTAGTCTCACCGATTCCTGGTGTTACCATTGATCAATATAGGCTATGATACAGTTCTTTCCCAAAGCTGCTCCTTGTGCGACAGTTTCTGCAACAAATGTTATGGCCAGTAATCTTGTTTTTCCTATATACGAATTAAGATTTCCAGTTTGTTGCTCTATGAGGTGATTAGAGGATTCTTGGATTTTAGACAGTGGCGTTGCGCATCACGTTTGTAATAAAGCAGATTGGTTTATGAACTTTTACTCTACTGTTAATGGTGTTAGTATAGAATTACCGGATGGTAGTCTGAAATAAGTCAATACCATGGGTGACGTTAGGATTGGTGATACTTTTCTGCTGAAACATGTGTTATACATCCCTTAGTTTAAGTATAATTTATTGTCTGTTAGTTGGCTTGCAAAATAGTTGAAATGGTCCTTTCTTTTAACATGATGTTTGTGTTTATCGGGACCTTTCTCTGAAGAGGCCAAGGGAGATTGGTGAAGAAATTAATGTGATATATGTCTTGCACAAGAAAGATTTGGACAGTCTCTATACTAAGAGCAAAAGTGGTGGGTGTTTTTGAATTTGTAAAAACAGAATGTTGATTGTTTTCCTGTTTCAGTTACTGTTGGTAACTTTAGCAATGAATCTGAGAATGTTAGGATTAGTGACACTGGTTTCACTCATGTTCTCAATTAAGCAAATTAGAACTTTGGAATTTGAGACTTGGCCATTTATCTTTGAATAAAACTCGACAGGTGGGTGGTAGTACATGTTCTAAGGATAACAGTTTTGTTTGTGAGGTCTGTATAAGAGCCAAACAGACCAAACTTTCTTTTAACAAATATGTCTCAAAGTCTACTGTGCTTTTGATTTAGTCCATGGAGATGTTTGGGGTCCTTATAATGTTTATACGCATGATGGATACCGCTATTTTCTGACTTTGGTGGATGATTATTCAAGGGCCACTTGGGTGTACATGCTCACTACTAAAGCCGAGGCTTTTATGTGCATTAAGAGATTTGTTAAATCTGTAGAAGTGCAGTTTTGTTCCAAGGTTAAGACATTAAGAACTGATAATGCTCTTAAACTAGGATCCTCTAAAGAAGGCATTCAGTTTTTTAATGAAACAGGGATTCTTCATCAGGTTTCCTGTCCCTATACTCCACAACAAAACAGTATAGTGGAGAGGAAACATAGACATTTGCTAGAGATAGCTAGATCTCTCATGTTTCAGTCCAAACTGCCCAAGTTTATTGGGGAGAGTGCTTTCTTACAGCCGTCCATCTGATCAATCGTTGTCCTAGTAAATTTCTTAAAGGAACATCTCCTTATTTTACTCTTTATAATGAAGAACCTAATTTGTCAGAACTTAAGGTCTTTGGTTGTTTGTGTTTTGGAATAACAATGTCATTTAAGACAAGTTTCAGGACAGAAGTTCTCTTTGCTGTTTTGTTGGATATCCCCTTGGTTTCAAAGGATATAAAATACTTGACTTGCAATCTGGACAAATTAAGATAAGCAGGCATGTCAATTTTGTAGAGCATTTTTTCCTTGTGATAAGATGTCATTATCTGATAATCCTTCTAGTTGTCTTAGTTGCCAGAGCAGAATTGGGAAAAATATACTTATGCATCTAAACAACAAGCATGACATTCTTCTGGTAGTAGCAGTCTTGTCGAACAGCAAGCTGTACATCCCTCTGGTGGTGGTAATGCGATTGTTTCTACAAGGTCTGGCAGACAGACTAAAGCTCATTCCAATTTACAAGATTACATTTGTTCCTCTGTTACATACACTTCTTTATGCACTCATACTATGCCATCTTTGTTTGACACTCTAAAAGCAACTGTTTCAGCTTTACCTATACTTAGCCACATGCAAAATACAGATGCATACTATGAACCAGTTACATTTGTAGATGTTGTTCGTTACAACCACTAGTAGAAGACTATGAATGAGGAATTTTAGACTTTATAGGAATAAAACTCGGGAGATAGTAGATTTACCTCCAAAGAAAAAGCCCATAGGTTGCAAATGGGTGGTTAAAGTCAAAGCTAAGGTAGACAGTAGCATTAGAGGTACAAAGCAAGACATGTAGTAAAGGGGTTGCTCACAAAAGGAAGGGTAAACTATTTAGAAACCTTTTCTTTGGTTGTCAAATTGACTACTATTAAAGTTCTGTTCTTTGTGGTTGTTAAAAGACAATGGAACATCTACCAGCTTGATATTAATAATGCATTTCTGCATGACGATTTGGATGAGGAAATATGTATGCAATTACCTAAGGGATTAGGTACTAATCAATCTAACCAAGTGCGCAGGTTGAAGAAGTCACTATATGGTCTAAAGCAAGTTTCACGACAGTGAAGTGCAAAGCTGAACAACACCCTTAAGACAAGAGGTTACACCCAATCCAAAAACGATTACTCACTGTTTACAAGCTACAAGGTGTGCTTTTTGTTTACCTTGTCATTTAAGTAGACGATATTGCTATCACTGGTAACGACATCAAAGAGATAAAATCTCTTAAAAGCTTTCTACACGATACTTTCAGAATTAAAGACGTAGGACTAGTCAACTTGTTCCTCGGCATACAATTCCTTGAAGTTTCTGATGGCCTTGCTTTAAATCGAAAACGATTTATTGATAACTTATTGAAAGATTTTGGTTCGGATAAAATCAAAGAGCGCTCATGTCCCCACCCCTCTATTAGAAACATAAAACTGACAACAAGCCTTTAGATGATCCCACTATTTACCAGAAAATAGTTGGGAAACTGAACGTTTTATGCCACACGCGACTAGATATTGCTTTCTCTGTTTAGTTTCTCAGTCAATTCCAGCACTCACCTATAGAGGCAGACCTTTATCTTGCCTTCTACACTCTTGGATACCTAACGTCTACCTCAGGTTTCGGTATCATACTCAGACAAAATAAAGACTACAACTTGGAAGCCTTCTGTGATGCTGATTGAGCGGGATGCCAGCTCACTAAAAGGTCAATCAGCAGCTACATCATTACACTTGGAGGAAGCCTTGTCTTCTGGAAGTACAAGAAGTAATCAATGGTCTCCCTCTCGTCTGCTGAAAGTGGAGTACCGGTCCACGAGAGTTGTTTGTACAGAAATTTCCTGGCTTACTCGTCTGCTTGTAGAACTTGGAGTCCATGGAATCACACCAGTCCCGATAAAATCAGATAGCCAAGTTGCGGTGCACATAACAAAGAACCCCATTGCTCATCAAAGAACCAAGCATATTGACATAGACGTTCACTATGTCCGAGACCTCTTGCAAGAAGGAACAGTCACAGTAAACTACATTCTTGCTCATTCTCAACCAGTGGATATACTCACAAAGGCTTTAAATGGTCTACAACACAAAGAAGGGTTAGACAAGCTGAAAGTGATTTCCAATCCCTCTCAACTTGATGGGGGTGTTAGGATATATAGCAGTTAGTTAGTTATTAGAGTTGTACTTAGTTTATATATTATTACTACTTAGTTGTCTAATATAAATAGACTAGACAACTCTACTATCTGTGTAACATTTCCGCATCTAAATGAATGTGAAACACAACAGAAGATGTTGTAATACATGAAGGCGTCAAAATTACTGGCTAGCTCTTATGAGAAATTCTACATGAAGTGAATCTCAAAAGTTAGTTTCAACACAAGGACTAAAAAATATGAAGGGTTCCCTTGAAAGTTGTAGAGTTCTTTCTAGACTGGGAGATTTCAACTATTTTATTGCGAGTATCCTTCATCTTTGGTTTGACATTGCTTATTATTGTTGTGGTTGTTTTGGTTAGAGTGTTGGTGGCAGAAGGCTGGTGTTTGATCATTGTTTTGACCAAATCTTCTCATTCCTCCTCGTGCTGAATACTACAGCATGGTGGGATATAGCTATAGAGTTTTACTACTTATGGGCTAAATAATGCTTAGTCTTTGAGATCCTTAATCGAGGCGTAAGATCTTTGGCGTGGATGGACTCTCTACATGTGGTATTAGGTTAACCTTGTGAGTTTTCGTATTTTGGACCTAAATTGGCAAATTCATTGGTTAGAATGCCGATAAGGTAGTGGTAGTCAAGATCTTGTGCATGCCATGTTACTTGTCATTGCGGGGAAATCTAGTTTAATAAAGAAAGAGAATAAGAGGCTTCCCAAACAAAATCCCTTATCCAGAATTGAGATCCACCTTATTTGGTGGGTAAGTTAGATGTCATGTAAAATTATGAACATGCGCTTGGTCAAAATTGCTATAGTAGTAGTGGCATATTGTTTTTTTGTACTTGTATTTAGTTCATGAATTTAGACCCAAACGTCATACATCTTCAAACCAATGTTTGTGACATTATGACCAATTATTGGTCGGGTCATGTAAGTTGGCCCCATCTCAACACAAGTTAAAGGAGGTAGTTGATAAGCGGCAGACTTATCATATTTTATGTACTAGATTTAGGAGTAATTAATCTAAATAAGGTTAAATATATGTTATTTATGTTATATTATGTGTTAAAGTATAATATTTGTACAGACTTATGTTTTGTGAGCTTTTTATGCAAGGAACGAATTCCTAGGCAAAAATACAGGTGATGTCGGACATGAAGCCGGGTGTCTCCTGCACGGCATAGGCCTGGAGCAGAAAAGGGACCCTGCCGGGTATGTTGCCAGGTCAATCCTGTCCGGCACATATGTGTAAACTCGCCTTGGTTGACCAGTCGATGGCAGTTAATGATCGTTGCCAAACCAACCTATGCCGGGTATGGTCCCGGACATATCTTGTCCGACACAGGTACCTTTTCGCATAGATTTGGCGGTTTCGACAGTTAGCAGTTGGGCACGTGTTTATTATATGCCGGATGACTTTCACCCGACATGCTACCCGGCACAAGGAGTTATTGTGCCTATAAATAGGCCGAAGGGCTGCATCAAATGACACACTTCAACACCCCTATACACTCCATTCATTACTCCATTTCTGCCTCCACTCCATTGTTGGTGTCCAAGGAAATTCTGCAGATCCATCCACGTGAAGAGAAGAAGAAGACCTTGTCGGGTTAAGGCTAGGAACATCTCCTTCTCCCCTTTGTATCTCTTCTTGTAGTTGTATGGATGGTGATGTAGAATTCCTTGTTAGTTCTTTGGTTAGGGATGAATTTCCTTATAAACTCTTATGATCATACATGGAATTTTTAAGTTTCTTAACCCGAGTTCTAATCTTCATACAAGTAGAATAAGTTAGCTACTTATTCTCTTATCTCTAAGTCCTATTTAAGGCTTACAAAAGCAAGAGTAGGATAGATTAAGATTTGGTGATCTTTAATATTGTTGTTCTGAAAAGTGGGCAACAAATTCTAAGGTTTAGGATTAATATCTTATTTCCCCATTGTTCTGTTTGTATTCGCGGCATTAGCTATGCACGATGCGAGTAAGGGCATTGAGTTCTTGTTGTTAGATCAGAAACTAGAAGTGGTATTTACGAAATGAACGATGCCGGACGTAGTGCCGGATGGAAGATGTCCGGCACATGCAAAGCCTTGAATGTGCCGGGTATTGGAGGTCCGCAGGAAACCCGACATATTCATTTTGCGAGACACAAATCCTTTTCAAGACTTGCCACCCTTGATCCTTGATCATATGAGTTCTTACATTGATAATTGACCTAGTCAAGGAAAATTAGTTTATTTAGTTAGTAGTTTAGTTAAATTGTTATTATTCAATTTTCCCCCTGTTCTAGAATAGGCTTTTACTAGGATTAGGACTGATTTTCTATTAAGTCCCTTGGGTTCGATACTCTCGGTCGTAATATATTCACACCATACTCCGACCGGGAATTGTTTGCTACCCTATAGAGTTGTAGGTTTATTTTATGTTTTATAAATTTATTCTTTTGTACATCCTTACCCCTACAAATCCTTGTTAGCAAAATGGCGCCGTTGCCGGGGGACTGGAATTAGTCCAAGTCCTAAATTCGGTAAAACGCCTTATTCTTTATTCTTGGATTCTTTGTTTCTTTGATTTATTTCGCCCTTAGTTTTTGCAGATTTGATGTGTCGTTCATACTGCCGGACACAAAATACCCGGCATAGTCGGGGGAAGTCTGATGCCGGATAGATTTACCTGGCATTATGTCCGGCACGTTCAAGATATTTTCGAAATTCTTAAAATGTTTAAGTTCTTCACGATTTGTCTTTACTCTATTCTTTCACCATTCGTTTATACCATTCCTCTAATACTCCCTGTACTTTGATTCCTTAATTTTATTTTCGAGTTGGAAGAAGCCAGGTAAGATGTCGGGTAGCACATGTCCGGCATTTTGGAGGAAGTCCTATGCCGGACCAGATTCATCCGGCGCACAATCCGGCATTCATTCTCATATTTATTTTTGCATTCTCTCTTCAATTTATTAGAGTTGTTGTAAATATTTCTTCCAATTGCACTTTTATTTCATCCTTCACTTCTCTTTCCGTTTTATTTATTTCTCTTTTCCAAGTTTGAACACGCCGGGCGCAACACCGGGTAGAATTAACCCGACAATACTGGAGGAAGTCCAATGTCGGGCGCCGCACACCCGACACCCCGTCCGGCATGCACAAATTTTGTTTCTTCTTTTAATTTTGCAAATTTAATAATGTAATTATCTTATTATTTATCAATACTAAATATTATAACGTTGTGTTTTACTCCTCCTAAAACTTTAAAAGGTGAATGCTTCTTCGGTCAACGAGTATTCCTGAAGATCTAGCCAACGTTGACCAGAGATCGAGAGGACCTTTCTTCGCTCCATCAGACAACGAAGAACCCTACAAAACACAATTCCTACACAATGGCAGCACCAACCGTCCGCAATAATAATAGGCCTTCCAACCAAGGCCAAAAGCCAGCAATCGACCTCCCTCTCCTTGCACAAAATGAATATGATGAATGGAAAAAACTTAAGCCATATCATCAAATACGATGTGTCAAGGAGTTGGACACGTTTGATGGATCGAACCCGGACGATGCCTTGCTCCACATCACCAAATTCTACAACACACACAAACAGCCTACCACCCACAAATAATGTCCTCCAATATGCCAGAATATCCCTCTTTCCCCATAGTCTCACGGGAAATGCCAGCAAGTGGTACCATAGTCTGACCCCCCAGCACTATTTCCACACGAGAGGACATGGCAACCAAATTCTATGACAAGTTCCTGCCTCCAAGTCGTGCCCTAGAGATGATCGCCGAGATATACAACTTCAGATAGCCTAGCTCGGATAACATCTGTGAGGCTTGGGACAGATTCAAGGGGTTAATGCGTACTTGTCCTCACCACGGCCTCACCAAGGAACAACTATCTCAGTTGTTCTACAAAGGATTGGTCAACCAATGTAAGACGATGATCTTATCCTCCTTGGTGCAGACATACTGAAGAAGCCTGGAGATCAATTCCTCAATGGAATTGAATCTCTTTGCGAAGAGATAAGAGATTGGGTCACAAGTGGAACCAGGGGCAGTACCGCTGGTTTATATCAAGTGGGCGAGGAAGATGCCAAATTCGAGAAATTAATGCAAAGTCATGAGCAATTGTTGGAGAGCAATGCTCAAACGTCTACGAAGGTTAGCGCTCTACAGAAGGTGATGGAACAAATAGCAATGAGTAAACTTCCTCAGCAAACGAATGTGGTTAGTGCACGACCACACGCTCAAGGCTCTGACATGACAGACTTTCAGAATGTTGAGGAAGTCAACTATGTGAGCAATCAAGGGTACAGGAAGCATGGCAGCAGGGAACCAACCCCCTCACAACTTCCAAAATCAAGCTGGCTACCATGGAGGTCAAAGGCAGTACATGCAGACTCCTTATGGAGGAGTCCCTTCTAATCGACCACCCATCCTGCATCGTCATCAGGGGCTGAAATGGCTGAGTTGCGAGACATGATGTTAGCCCTAATGAACAAGACCCAAGACGCTCACAACGAGATCTCGACCATTCGCAAGGAGCACAAAGCGTTGCAGTTGCAGCAACTTCTGGCACAACTACCTAGACAACAAGGTCAGCTCCCATCTCAAACGCAAACCAATCCAGGGAGCATGCGAATTCGGTCACCACTCTGTCAAAGATCTCTGATAATGCCAAGTAGCCCAAAAGGCTAAGTGTAGGGCGGTTCCTCCTCCCGCATTCTTGTTCTTCACACAGGGGAGCCTCTCTTCTTTTAATCTTTTTCCTTTTTTATGTTGTTTTATTTGTCTGGTTATTTATTTCTTGGTAATTGTCATTTTCATTCTATTTTTTTTTAAAAAACTAATGTTTCTTTTCATTTTGAACACTGGGGACAATGTTCCTGCCAAGTGTAGGGCAGGGATCCCCTTTAATAAAAAAAATATAAATTTTTTCATATAATAATGTGCATAAGTTTGAGTTTTATCAATGTTTTACTAAGCTTTTTGCATGTTTTTTATTGGAATGAGATTAGGAATGAATAACTGCTTGTTCTCTCAGGAGGTAAGCTCTCTAATGACTTGTAGATTCCTATTTTTAACTTTTTGATTCTTTATTTAACATGAGTATATGATCTTTCTCCTAATTCTTTCTTTTTACTTTGGGTATTATTTTTTCCTTTTTCAAACTGTGAAAAGTCTTTTGGGTGAAAATCTTAAAAAGGGTTTTTGTGGCAAAAGAAAGAAGAAGAAAAAAAAAAAAGAAAAAAAAAGAAAAAAAAAACCTTCTTCTAGAGGAAAAGCATTATATTCCTTGAGGTTGCAAAAAGTACCTCAGAATAAAAGCAAGAAACGAGAGTTTTTCCTTTTGTTTTCTCCTAAATTCCCGTTCTTCAATGCAAAAAAAAATCATGGTTGATTCAGAAACCCTTGCAAAATAGGGCTGGACCACAAAAACCATCGATGAGTGTCTTGGCCACATTCAGAACTCTTGAAAAATAGAGCTGAATGATGGAAACCGGAAAAAGGAGAGATTACAAATCGCTTTATGCAAAATAGCCCAAAAGTTTTTGATCAGTTTTGAAATTCTTTATACCCATTAGTATGTTTCTGTAGAGAATACAGAAGATTAAGTGATGCTTATGAAATAGAGTCATAGTTGGAAATGTTTATCTAATTGTCATTCTAGAGTTTATCTATTTTGTGCATAAGTAATTACTCCTTTCTAATCTAGTTTTGCTCGAGGACTAGCAAAAGGTAAGTGTAGGGCCTTGATAAGCCGCAGACTTATCATATTTTATATACTAGATTTAGGAGTATATTAATCTAAATAAGGTTAAATATATGTTATTTATGTTATATTATGTGTTAAAGTATAATATTTGTACAGACTTATGTTTTGTGAGCTTTTTATGCAAGGAAACAAATTCCTAGGCAAAAATACAGGTGATGCCGGACATGAAGTCGGGTGTCTCCTGCACGGCATAGGTTTGGAGCAGAAAAAGGACCCTGCCGGGTATGTTGCCGGGTCAATCATGTCCGGACATATGTGAAAAGTCGCCTCAGTTGACCGTCGATGGCGTAATGACCGTGCCCAAACCAACCTATTGCACGGGTATGGCGCCGGACATATCTTGTCCGGCACAGGTACCTTTTCGCGCAGATTTGGCGGTTTTGACCGTTAGCAGTTGGGCACGTGTTTATTATATGCCGGATGACTTTCACCCGGCATGCTACCCGGCACAAGGAGTTTTTGTGCCTATAAATAGGCCGAAGGGCTGCATCAAATGGCACACTTCAACACCCCTATACACTCCATTCATTACTCCATTTCCGCCTCCACTCCATTTTTGGTGTCCAAGGAAATTCTGCAGATCCATCCACGCGAAGAGAAGAAGAAGACCTTGTCGGGTTAAGGCTATGAACATCTCCTTCTCCCCTTTGTATTCTCTTCTTGTAGTTGTGTGGATGGTGATGTAGAATTCCTTGTTAGTTCTTTGGTTAGGGATGAATTTCCTTGTAAACTCTTATGATCATATATGGAATTTTCAAGTTTCTTAACCCAAGTTCTAATCTTCATACAAGTAGAATGAGTTAGCTACTTATTCTCTTATCTCTAAGTCCTATTTAAGGCTTACAAAAGCAAGAGTATGATAGATTAGGATTTTGGTGATCTTTAATATTATTGTTCTGAAAAGTGGGCAACAAATGCGAAGGTTTAGGATTAATCTCTTATTTTCCCATTGTTTTGTTTGTATTCGCGGCATTAGCTATGCACGATGCGAGTAAGGGCATTGAGTTCTTGTTGTCAGATCAGAAACTAGAAGTGGTATTTACAAAATGAAAGATGCCGGACGTAGTGCCGGATGGAAGATGTCCGGCACATGCAAAGGCCTTGAATGTGCCGGGTATTGGAGGTCCGGCAGGAAACCCGGCATATTCATTTTGCGAGACACAAATCCTTTTCGAGACTTGCCACCCTTGATCCTTGATCATATGAGTTCTTACATTGATAATTGACCATAGTCAAGGAAAATTAGTTTATTTAGTTAGTAGTTTTAGTTTAATTGTTATTATTAAATTTCCCCCTGTTTTAGAATAGGCTTTTACTAGGATTAGGATTGATTTTCTATTAAGTCCCTTGAGTTCGATACTCTTGGTCGTAATATATTCACACTATACTCCGATCGGGAATTGTTTGCTACCCGTATAGAGTTGTAGGTTTATTTTATGTTTATTATAATTCTTTATTCTTTTGTACATCCTTACCCCTACAAATCCTTGTTAGCAGTAGTTGAAGCTTATTACTCTAATTCAATTTTGTAAGATACCGAACAAATATTATTCTAATAATCTAGATAATGAACCTCTCTCAAGTGAGTATAAGCTTGTTCAGGGTAAATTACTTCAATGCCCTATCTTTTTAAAACTTATAAAAAAAGTCAAATAAACTATGTTTAGTTGCATTGACCCTGATGCTGGTATAAATTCATATTGCAAAGCGGTAGAAATTATGGGCAAGTGCTGCCAATCGATGTTATTGGTACGTTATAATTAACCTCACTTAAATCATATCATGAAGGGAGCTAATAATGTTTTCATACTTCAAACACTAATGAGGAGCCAACAACCAAGAAGGAAGAAAGCTGACCTTCATGCCCTAGGACCAAGAAGCCGAGTTCCCCTCGCCTTGACTCCAAAAGCCAAGTCTAGTGTTACCCGACCATCTCCCTCCTGCCACGACCCTGGCTCCGCTATGTAGATCACTCATAACATGACACACACGACACTAACATTCAACCCCATCAGTCTTGTCGGACAACCTGTCATTACCATTTGTACGGCTCCCTAACATTTCATTAAATACCCCAAGATTGATGTGTCCTCTTTTCATGACTAAGCGAGCAGCCATGCAAAGGAATAAAGGTTCGTCCCTAACAAGACTACCTTGGATGACGTAAGTCCTAATCCATGTAGATATAACCTACGTCATTAACCCGGCCAGAAGACAAGCGGCGAGCCAGCACAACTAGCCCGCCCGCTTGTCTCTTTCTCTATAAATAGCAATCAATGTCTCATTTATGAGGATAGGCTTACATAAATGATTTCTCTCCTCATGTGTATTCTCTCATTCATACTAAAACCTCTTTCAACCCCCATGGACTAGGTCATTCAAGATCAAACCACATAAATTTTTATACCATCTCGCTTAATTGCCTGTTATCATCCACATATAACCATAATCCAAAGTATACGAAAGAGATAATATAAACCTATAACACATATTATACTCTAACATATGTAGAATAGAAAATATTCATTTTACTATGAAATTGACAATCTTATCTCCCTAGTCTTAGTAATTAGTGTAAAAGAGCAGTAAATGGGGTTTACTTGGTGGCAATATTAATTCTTCAAGTCAAGACAATAAATTAATCTAACATATAATTGAAATCTAGTTTAAGACAATTGGAAGGAAATGCACCTCATGGTGGTTATTTTTATCTAGCTTTACTGAAACTTGCTTTTATATCATCTTCACTCTAATTGTCTATTATAACAAATTAATGACCTCCCAAATCATGGATAAGTCAAACCTTACTAAAATAAAAGCACCTTTTCAATCAGTTTGAGTCCTAATCACCAGTAGCATTAATCACAAGTTCATTAAATAACAATGAACCGCATCAACTAATCAAGGTTGCAAGGTCTATTCATTGTTTCTCTCACTCTAAGTCTGAATTCCCAGCTCTAAATCATGTGTTGCTATGAACCACCATAACTATTGTAGAAGACTAAGCTAGAGCATTAGATAAGTGCAAGATAGAGAAACTCAACTATATTGAGTTAAATAGAGTCATACTAGTAAGTTTAGGAACTTATGGTTAAATCTTCATTTCCTAGTACAAATCAAAACTACTCATCCATTAAAACGTAAAAAGAGCAAAGGAGGAAAGTTAACAAGAAAGTGCTTTTATAGCACCGAAAAACTGGGCAGAAAATGGGGAGACCAATCCACAGGTCGGTCATTGGCCGGCCACCACAGAAGAAGGCGCGCATGCCTCTGTAAGTGCCTGACCGACCCACATAGGGTGGTCTCCCTGGGTCGATCACAATTCAAGAGTTCAAAAGTAGCGGGACCAATGACTGACCCACACGGGGTGGTTGCCCTAGGTCGGTCCAATTCAAATTGTCTGAGCAACATTGACTGACCCACACAAGGCGGTCAACTAGGTTATTCATAAGTCAAATGTCTTGTTGCCTTTGAGATGCTTACTTAAGACTAAATTCTTGGATAAGACCTCTTATTGTTGCTTTTATTAATTCCCTAGTGATCTCTTTCCTAATTCATAAGAAAAATGTGTAAGTTCACCTAAAAAAACCTATATAAATTGGGAGAAATAAGATATAAACAAAGAAATATGAAGGTAAATATAAACCCTTCAAATACATATTTCCCCTATTTATCACCTGCTAGCAACGAGAACTTCCATTTCAAATCTTGCACTACTATTAAATCCAGGTACGGTATTCTAGAGAACAAGGTATAAGATCTAAGTTAGGGCTTAAAATGTCCTCATTACTCAAGTTTTGAAAGCGAGCAAGGCTTTGGTAGCTAAAAGAAGAAAACAAACTTGTCTAGAGTGGGGAAGTTAACAATTTTTGGGCAGGGTTGTTTTCCAAAATTACAACTTGGAATTTCAGTTATTGAATCTCCAAGGCTAGGTGGCTAAATTATAATATAAAGTTCATTGCCATCTTTTTCTTTCAGTGTGGATGATTGTCCCACACATGTAGAGAGCATATTTGAGGAGATATCAATCATATGAATGGACGAAGGTCCCATATGGTTAGTCATTAAAGTAATGAAGTTGGGTTTAATCTTTTGAAGCCCAACTACTAAAGGAAATATGAAGACTTATGAAGATGTTTGTTATGGGCTGCATAGGAAAATGCAACATCACCATGCTAATGATAGAGGATAGAGGAGAAGTGTTGGTAGCACGCAAAAAGAGTCTTGAGAGAGTTTTTCCATTATAGGGAGTTGGTTGTGAAGGGACATGTTGCCTATTGATCCTTATGTGCAAATGAACCACGCCATGGAGTGAATAAGTGATGAAGCGCGCTGATAAGCCTCAGACTTATCATATTTTAGTAGTTAGAATTAAAAGATTATCTATGAAAATAAGGTTAAAGCAGCTTGTTTTTATATTGTCTTGCACATAAAATCTACTAAATAAGTTCAGACTTATGTTTGAACTGTTTTGCATGTTAGGAAGGAATTTCTAACCAAAGGTTGAGAATGGCCAGACATGATGCCGGAAGTCCCATCCACAACATCAACTTAGAGCAGAGCAGAAGTGTTGCCGGACGCAGTGCCAGGTATTCCTTAGCCGGCACCAGTGAAAAGTCACTACGATTCGTCAGAAGATAACAGTTAATTACCGTTATCAAACCAGCCAGTGCCGTTAAACAACAAGTTTTACACGTGGTGCCGGGTACTCCTCACTCGGCATGACTCCCGACACATGGAGATATTGAAATCTATAAATAGGCCGAAGGTCTAAGGCTTCAAACAAACTTCAACACTCCATAAACTCCACTCATACTCCACAATCCGCATCCATCCCAAGTGTTGGTGTCAATTCTACCAAGGAAGTTCTGTGCATCCATCCTCGAAGAAGAAGAGATATCTATCGGTGAAATACCCCGAACTTAAATATGGTGATTAAATTATTCTAATATAGTATTTAAGGGCCTAATAGTGCCTAAGTAATTTTGGTAAGGAAAATAAATCCAAAAGAAATGAGAAAAACGCTTAGAAAGCGGAAAACGCTAAAATAAGTGTTAAATAACCATAGGAGGTACGAGACCTCGGTTATAGTATCGTAAGGATTCCTAAGGCTTATTCATGCCTAATTAGTATACGGGAGCGATTCCCGAAGAAAACGGATCCAAGAAATGTATTAAAACGCTAAAAGAGCCTTAGCGCATGTTTTTCGAGGAAACCCGAAAACATGACTTTAAGTGGTCAAACAGACCCGTGAAAATTATAAACCATTAAATAATAATTATTAAGCATTTATGAAAGCTTAATAATCAATAAAAATAATTAAACGAGAAAATTCCAGAAAACGGGCCCGGTTAGTGAATAGTATCAAAACCGGGCAAAATAACGGGCGTTTTCTGTGAAAGACGAAAAACGCTCCAGCTAGTAGTAGTGTGTGGGTCCAATTTTTAATGGGTCAAATAACCCTCTCATACACATGTGACTAGCTAATAAGTAGAGGGAACCAAAAAGCAAAAAAATAAAAGTACAAAAGTAAAACAACACTCTCTCACCTCTCATTCTCACTTTACCCTCATCTCTCTCCTACCCTTCTTCTTCCCCATCGATTTTTGCCCCTCTCTCTCTTCTGGTTGGGCGATTTTGAAGCCCCAAAGGAAACCTCTCATGGCTTCTCTTCTTTCTCCTCATGCTCTAGCTCCTTTTGAGCTCCAAATGTAAAACAAAATACATATTTGAACTCCCCTCTTCAAGCTCTACATTTCTATCTTTTAAAAATCCGAAAATGAGCAACTTCATCTCCATGGGTTTTCCCCATTTGAAGAGAAAAGCACACCATTGTGAAGCTTGGAGTCTCCTCTTTCCAACAAGGTAAAAATCTTCATGAAAAACTCAAGCTTTCTCCACCTCCTTGTGTAATCGATTTTTGCCCTTCTTGTAATGCCTTGTTCTCTCTTTGTTTGAGCTTGGTTCAACTCTCCAATGGTGGAGGAGCTCTCCTTTGTATTCAAGGCTTAAAAAAACCTCTCTTGAAATTCCAAGGTAAAACCCTAACTTGTGGTAATTTAAACCCTTCATTTAATTAGTGGTGTTATAAGAGGTTAGAAGTTTAATTATATTCTCTTTATGTAATTTGGGTGTTGGGATGGAGTTTGGTAACTCCATCCCCCACAAAATCGATTTGAACAAGAAAGAGAGGAAGATGAGAAATGGAAAAGAAAAGAAGGAATCAAAAGCTCAAGGTAAGAGCTCCTTCTTAATGCTTAATTTAATGCATTAGTATAATGGGAATGGGTAAACAAATAAAAGAACATAAACCATTGTATTAGTATTGTAGTTGTGGATGTTTGAGTATTTGTGAGCAAAAATGTGGATTTGTAGGCCTTAGAGCCAAATGAATGGTGTATGTGTATTAGTATGACTATTTGAGGAAGTAATGATGTATTGGTATTGTAATTGAGGAAATATTGGTGTATTGAGATTTGTATGTGTGCTGGTAGAACCCTTGGGGTTTGGCTAGAATAGAGATGAATCTGATGAGAAAAGATATGTGTGGATAAGTAAGAGAAGTATGAGGGTTATGGCAAAATTTTGGTAGGAATTTATGCATTAAAGAATGACTTGGTGAGTGGGAGAACCAAGGTGTGTATTGGGGATAGTAGAGATGTTTAATGACCATGGGATGGTTGTTGTAGTATGAGAAATAAGAAGGTAAAAATCTGTAGCAAGAGGTAGTGGATTGCATTGGATAAACTAGGAAGAATTAAAGTACAAGACTTAGTAAAATGAATGTTGGACTTGGGTATAGATCTTGTATGTGCTAGGAAATGTATTTAGAATGCTAGGAATGGCATTGGTTGAGGAAGTATTGGTTGGTAGAGTTAAGTTTAAAAATCTGTAGCATTTGAGTACAAAGGTTGGCATGAGTGTTGAAGGAAGTGATGAAAAGTTGTGTATATGGATTTAGAAATGAGTAAGGTATTTGGGGGGATGAACCAAGGAAATTTTGAGGGCCTAAGTAGTGTTAAAATATGTGACATTACATGTAGGAATATTGGGGAAGTAATGGGTAAAGAAGGGAACTGAAAACAGAATCTAGAACTGAAGTACTGGGCCGGACCGACCTTGGGACCGAACCTGCAAGGTCGGTCGAGCCTAAAATACAAAGACGGGAAGTCTTTTGGAATAGACCGACCTTGGGACCGGACATGCAAGGTCGGTCGGCCAGAAAATCTTCCGTAATGAAACCTACTGGAATAGACCGACCTTGGGACCGGACATGCAAGGTCGGTCGGCCTAAAAATTCTTCCGTCAAGTAACTCACTGGAATGGACCGACCTTGGGACCGGACTTGCAAGGTCGGTCGGCCCTGAAATTTTCCAGCGTATTACCCTACTGACTTCGACCGACCTTGGGACCGACCCTGGGTAAGGTCGGTCGAGTCAAAAAAAAAAATTAATATATATATATATATATATATATGCCTATACACATATGTATATGTAAATGTAGTAATACATCATTGATGGAAAGAAAGGATGAGGAAATGCACATGTGAGTAAGGAAACAAGTTAAGACAGTTGTAAGTATAAGAACATTAAGTATATCGGGATAACAGGGTAAGTAAGGGAGTTGTAATTATTGGTATATCGTATGAGCATAGTATTAATAACAATGTTGGAAACATTATCAGTGGAACAAGTGTGAACCAAGGAGCAAGGGAACACATGGTAAAGCTAACTCCGGTGAAAGGTATGATTTTCTCATGTCCCGTATGCTAACCGAGTTACGTTGATTTGTGTGCTGTATGCCGGCTAATCAAGACTAAAGCATGAAAATGGTTTATTGCCTTCATTGTATGTCTTGATGTATGTTGTGTGAGCTAACCCTTCTTGATTGATTGTGTGGCTTCATTTAGTGCGTAGTACGACTCATAGATGAGTCTTGTTGTGTAGTGACTCGTAGTAAGAGTCACGTTGTGAACTAATGGAAACGTAGCAACGCACTAAACTATCGAATCAATAAACGATAACGCAACCCAATGAACTCACTAGAATGTGAGAGAGTGTACGGGAGTAATAACCTCCCGATAACGGTAGGAGAACCGAAATGAATAATCCACAAATAATAAGTAGTGGAAGTATATAAGTAACCTCTAATAGAGGAATTAATCCTGGTGCAAGACATGAACCATGAGAGTGGTAAAGAATGATGAGGGATCTCTAAACCCCTTAGCAATTAGTCGACCCATTATGAGAGGACCCGACTGATGTAAGTATGTCCTGAACATGAGAGCATTCGATACGTTGGGGAAACCCTTAAATATGAGGATACTAGTCGGTGGTAATTCCCTAAGCTAGTGGAGGTTATCGAGAGAGATACTTCTAGGCTAATCCGTGAGATTGTAATGTACTCTGAGAGAAGAGTGTTGGGAATTTGAGTAGTCCGGTAAAAACGGACATTTGAGTATTTGAGGAGCTAAGCGTATAGCCCTCGTATTGTAGGTCCGGTGGCGAGTCTTGTGTATGACTCCGCCCAGAGGCCAAAGTAATGAGTAATGAGTATTGCGTATGTATGAGTAAAGTGATGAGTACTGAGTAAGAAGTGAGTATGAGTATGTAATGAGTACCGAGTATTGAGTATGTATGAGTAAGTATTGAGTAATGAGAACGTGTGAGTAAGTATGGAGTATTGAGTAGCAAGTATACACAAGTATAGTAACGAGTACAGAGTAAGGATCGTGTACGAGTAGGATACCGAACATGGAGTAATGAGTATACAAGAGTAAGGAGTGAGTATGAGTAGAGTAAAGAGTAACGCAACGGAAGAGTATTGAATAAGTAACTAATACGAACGTTGACTATAGAATTGTCTTCCTCGGTAAGTGTTGTACCTTGTATGCGTATGTAAGTATTGATGAATGTATTGTGTAGTAATAGTATGTATGTGTGCATGTAAAACGAACTCCATGTATATCCGACCCAAAGTAGTCTGCGTACCGCGGTTAGCACGCGGTATATGCGAATTTCATATGCAGCGTAAGCTGACCCCCTAGGGGGACCGTTTTTAGTGTGCAGGTATTCGAAGCTGACCACCGTTCGAGAGAGTAGGACGGGGACTGCTACATAAGCATGGGTAGTTGAAATACCCCAAACTTAAATACAGGGATTAAAATTAACTTAATACGTATTTAAGGGCCTAATGATACCTAATTAATAACAGTAAGGAAAAATAAATCCAAAAGAAATAAAGAAACGCTTAAAAGGCGAAAAACGCTAAATAAGCGCTAAATAACCATAGGAGGTATGAGACCTCGGTTAGCGTATTATATGGATTCTAAAGGCTTAATAAGGCCTAAACAATATATGGGAACAACTCCCGAAGAAAACGGATCCAAATAATGAATTAAAACGCTAATAGAGCTTTAGAGCACGTTTTTCGAGAAAACCCGGAAACGTGACTTTAAGTGGTCAAACGGACCCGTAAAAATTATAAATCATTAAATAATAATTATTAAGCATTTATGGAAGCTTAATAACTAATAAAAATAATAAAACGAGGAAATTCCGGAAAACGGACCCGGTTAGTGAACAGTACCTAAACCGGGTAAAATAACGAGCGTTTTCTGTAAAAGACGAAAACCGCTCCAGCTGGTATAACTGTAGGGGGGCCGGTTTTTATCTGTCAAACAACTCCCTCACACACACATGTAACTAGCTAACTAATAAGAGAGCCAAAAAGCAAAGGAAAACAATAAAGTAAAAGCTACTTTATCTATCTACTCTCTCACCTCACTTTTCTATTCTCTCTCTCCCATTCTCTCCTTCCTCATCGTACTCCCCCTCTTCTTCTCCCTTGTGGCTGCGATTTTTAGAGCTTCAAGAAGCTCCCATGGCAACTTCACCTTCTACCTCATGCTCTACCTCCATTTGAGCTCCAATCACAAAAATAATTACATATTTGTAATCCCCTCATCCTCCTCTATCATTCTCTCTTTTCAAAATTCGAAAAGGATGAGTTTCATCTCCATGGGTTTTCCCCATTCAAAGAGAAAAGCACACCATTATGGAGCTTGGAGTCTCCTCTTTCCAATAAGGTAAAAATCTACATGAAAAACTCATGTTTTCTTCACCTCCCTTTCATAACCGATTTTACCTATATGTAACACCTTGCTTTCTCTCTCTCTTTTGAGCAAAATATCAACCTAGCAATGGTGGTGGATTCACCTTCTTGAACCAAGGGCTAAAACCCCTTCTAAAACTCTCCAAAGGTAAACCCTAGAAATTTCATTTCAAACACTTCAATGAATTGACATTAATTTAAGGGATTAGTATATTAATTATAGTGTCTTGTGTTCATTGGGTGATGGGAATGGAGTTTGGCAACTCCATTCCCCCACATGGCCGATTTGGGCAAGAAAGGAAGAAGGAGGAGAAATGAGAAAGAAAGAAGGAATTATAAGCTCAAGGTAAGAGCTCTTTACTAATGTTAAATTTTGGTGCATTAGAGTAATGGGAATGGGTAAACCGATCTAAAGAAACCAAATAATGTACTAGTAATGTAATTGAGGAAGTTTGAGTATTTGTGAACTAGTATGTGAAGTGTGGGCCTTAGAGCCAAGTGTATTGTGTATGTGCATTAGTAATGTGGATTGAGGAAGTAATGGTGTACTAAGATTTTGTATGTGTGCTGGTAGAACCCTTGTGGTTTGGCTAGATTAGATTAGGAAGGATTTTGATGAGAAAACACATATGTGGAGAAGTAAGAAATGTAGAGGAACTATGGCAAAATTTTGGTAGGAATATGTACATGTAGAAATGACTTGGTGAATGGTAGAACCAAGGTATGTATTTGGATTAGTAGAGATGTTTAGTGGCAATGGAATGGTAGTTGTAGTATGAGGAATAAGAAATGTGAAATCGGTAACAAAGTGTATAGAAATACATTGGAGAAGTTAGGAAGAATTAGTGTGTAAGAATTTGGTGACAAGAGTGTTGGACTTGAAGAGGAGAGGCAATGCATTGTAGGCCTTGAAAATGGCATTAGGAGAGGAAATTATGTATGGAGGAGGTAGGAACCAAAATCTGTAGCAAAGAGGTATTAAGTAGCATTGTAAAACTAAAAAGAAGTAGTGTGCAAGATTTGGTAAGAGGAGAGTAGGACTTGGGTATAGGTAATGTAATGGCTTGGAAATGTATTTGGGATGCTAGGAGTGACATGGGTAGGGGAAATATTGAATGGTAGGCGTTGTAGGAAAATCTGTAGCATTAGAGAATGAAAAACTGTTGTAAGTGTTGAAAGGAAGTGAGGGAATTGTGTAAGTTGTTTGATGGACTTAGTAATGGAATTGGTGGATGAATTAAGGTGATTTAGAATGTTTAAATAGTACAAAAACATGTTAGGATGTATGTAGGAAGATTGGGGAAGCAATGAGTGAAATTGGGAAGGAAAAACAAAATCTGTAACAAGGTTCTGGAACCGTCCGACCCAGAGTCTGGATCGGACGTGGGTCGGACAGGGCTTAAACAACGAGATGTAAACTTTCTGGAATGGTCCGACCCAGAGCCGTGGATCGGACGTGGGTCGGACAGGCAAAAATTTTTCCGTCGTCGAAGTTTCTGACTTCGTCCGACCCAGACGTTGGGTCGGACGTGGGTCGGACGGAGCTTGGACGACAGGACCAAAACCTTCTGGAATGGTCCGACCCAGAGGGTATGGGTCGGACGGAATAGTGCTGAGTCGGACAGGGTAATTTTCTGGGAACGAATCTTACTGGAATGGTCCGACCCAGGGCTTGGGTCGGACGGTGGGTCGAACGGCCCTATACTTACAAAAAAAAAAACAGTAAGCTTATAACTAGTATATATATATGTATACCCACCTATACATATGTATATATGGGTATGTAAATTATGGGCAAGTAATGGAAAGTAAGTAAAATGAAAATAAGTGTAAGGAATGTAAAGCCTTAGTAAGTACGGATTAGCAAACACAAAAGTGGTTGAGTTAAGATTAATAATGGTAGATTAATCATTCAATTGTATGCATATCCTAGGGTGTGATTGTGAACACCGGAGGAACGTTGGGATACAAGTACAACGGTGAAAGGTATGATTTCTTCATGCCCTGTATCCTAATCTGGTTACCCCGATTTGTGTGCTTATTTGATCACCTAATAAGATAAATGCATGAATCGGACTATATTGCACCTACTTGTGCTTGTTTACATTGTTCTTGATATTGTCTTGAACAATAGTTTGTATAATTCATGAAACATATGAATGATGATGAAGCGTATCATACTTGTAGTGTACTTGTATATTGTAATGTATTTGTATGTAAGTGTATATGGGTATTGTATTATTGTGGCTTGGATGTTGACTTGTACTAATTCCTAACTATCTAACTCCTAACTTAAGTGAGTAAATTGGAATGAGTACAAGTCCGATATAGCTTCGGCCACGCGTGAGGATGCGGAGTCACAAGAGGTTGGCTGCAATTCCTGACTCTTAAACTGGTCCGCGGCCCAAATCCCTTAAATGGGTAGCATCCCGGATTGGTGAGTCAAGTAAATCCCGGAGGTAGGACGGTGTAGTCCCCAGGGCCGGAGGTCCCGACGACTTAACTTGAGTAAGAGTAAGAGTAAGTAAGTATGGATCCGTAAGTCAATATGAGTATGAGTATGTATGTGTATGAAGTAACGAGTAAAAGAGTAATCTCCACCCGATTAACCCGGGTGGACCAATGAAGCTAACAAGAATTGTATATTGTGTATGTAATGAGTATGTGTATTTCGGAAGAAGGTAAGTATGTATTGGATGGTTTATTATATTCCTTGTATGTAATGTAGTGTATGTATGTATGCCTTGCGTAAGTATTGTTGTATTGTGTATAAGAGCATGTATGCATGTATGTTTGAATGAAATCAACCGCATGTATTCGACCAAGTGGTCGGCGTACCCTCACTAGTACGCGGGGTATGCGGTTATCATGCTCGGCGAAAGCTGACCCCTTCGGGGGACATTTTTTAGTGTGCAGGTACCCGAAGCGAATGTGGTCAAGAAGAGACCGGAGGCACACCCTTGTAATTAGGAGTAAGTAGTTTGTGAGGAACGGGTAGTAAGTAGACTCGTAGTGAGTACGTATGAACTTTGAAGAGGTAGTATATCTGTATAAGGATCTTAGTAAACTCGGTATGTGGATTATATTGTATGGTATTTGAAATACTGTATCGAATGGAAGAATGTAGCGTGTGTTGGTGTATGAAATATAAATGGTAGATATGTAATACTCGGGATTCCGGTCCATCAGACCGATGCTGTATGTAGAAGTAGTAGCCTTGTTAGTCACGTGGGTGGCTAACGGCATTGTATCACCCAATGTATGTAAGTAGGTATCCGCTGCGTGTATCTGAGGAGTAAGAAGATTGGACGTTAATGACTGTATTAATGGTAGGGGTGTTACAAAAAGTGGTATCAGAGCGAAGTATCGCTCTGATGACTGGAAATACCGAGTTTAGGAAATACCGAGTTAGGAATTAGAAGCTTAGGGCTATGGGCTGAGTGATAGCATTAGAGAGATGCTAGTTAGGAACTCCCGGGGAGTACCAGATACCTACAATACCAGTCCCGCCCGCCGCAAACCCCACTGTGTAACTTGGGAAAGTACGCCAGAGAGAAGGAAAGTGCTCTTATACTCGGGAAACCCCGATCTGGCAGTGGTAAGGAAATCACACAGTAAACTAGAACTTGATAAGTAGTAGATTCCAAGACATGGAAGTTCCGGAGATGGATCCCGGTTGAACAACAATCCCGCACGTGATAGCGGTAGAAGGAGCACTCCAACCATGAGGAGGCTGTAAGTTGCAACAGCATGGGGCGACCTGCTTAGCAGTCGCGAAACCTAGCTAGTCAACCAACAGCAGGACAGAAGCACTAACTGTGCAACGGAATGAAAAAGGGAGCAGTAACGGAACCCGAGACACAAGTCTACGGGATAGTAATACTTGAATAATACCACTAACGGTATGCTAGCCGACTAAGGATATAGTCGGGAGCAGTTGACTCCAGAATCACAACGCCACTAAGGTTGCAATACCTGGCCAATATAGCTCAGACAACAACAATAACAACCATGAGATATAATCCAATAGGACTGCAAGAGTAGTGCCTAAACAAGGAAGACTCAGTGACCGCCACAGATGTGTGGGAACGAGCCACAAGGAACGACGCTAAAACAAATAGAGTGGGAATCTCCAAGGAGTGGAGAAGTACCCAGATCTACGTCAGCCATGTCTAGACCACCAAGAAGCTACCTAAAGGAGCGAGTATACCGATTATAGATCAATAAGATCGAGGGAAGCGCCAACAAGACTAATAAACACAAGTGGAAACCATACCGTGATCGGTATAGGATTACTTAAAAACCACCAGTACCACGCACTTGCCACGGCAAGTGCAGTAAAGACAGAGATATGTAAAGGGACACTAACACGTCACAAGTACATAGTAATGTACGGTGACTGTAACGAGACAACCACAGGATCACACATCCTAACAACCAGACGTATGGAACCTCGGAAAGGCCTAACGGCCCGACCGCTGTACTTAGTACATACCAGTCAGCGAGAAGCTAGACTTGGTCAAGACCTCAAACATGGCTATGCCATGAGAGATTTCTTTTAACACCGAACCATATTTTAAAACCCAAAATTTTCTTTTCAAAACCACAACCCTCTTTTAAAACCCTTGGATTTTAAAACCAGACCAACAGTATTATGGTGAGTATCATAGGATGATACAAGAGGAGTTGGCAACAGAACACTTCACCTAGGCGTGTGACGAACACTACGAGTATACCCGTTACGGGATGTGGGACAACCGCACTCCGAAGGAGCTTGTGGGCCCGACATATAGTTGGGTAAGTGGTAACGTATCAGCATGGTACCCCACGTATGTATACATGTAGTGTGCGACACACGGGAAGTAGTCAACTCCATTATACGGACCAGGAGTGAGTTCAATCAGAACAGCTGGACACCTTAGACGATCAAGTATCAAGGAACTCAGAGAACCCATCTGAAGATGAGGAATAAGGACTAGGAAGTGCAAAAAGCACAGACTAATAAGTATAGACATTGGATATGTCTCAAATAACCCAAGCAACTACCTGACAGCTGGATGGAATACCCAGCCTAAACACATGAAGGCGAATGCCTAACGTAAACCTAACAATACTCAACAAACGGGGCGGAATTCCCAAGAGCAATCACAAAATTACTACGAAGCACAATCCATAACAGGAGAGGATATTCAAACCTAGTCTCAAGTACTAGGAACAAGCATAAACAGTCTACCCAAGGACGGGAGACGTCATAACCCAAAAAGGGACGACTCAAGTACAATACCATAAGACGGTATAGAGGACGACACACGTTATAAACATTAGCCGGATGTAACAGCACAGCTACAACACCCAGGAGCGATCCTTGAAGGGTGTCTGCGTTAGCAACAGTTGAACAAGCGTAATGATATGGGCACGGGAGCTAAAATGAACACTCGGTTAGGACACCGAAGGGATTTCACTTAACAGGAAATGCCCTAAAATACTGAGAGGCACTTATTAACACCAGATTGCCTAAAGGGTCTCCTATGAACGGAAGCGTGATGCCACGACTTACCATGGAGCCCAATAACACCTCCAACCCATGACGGTATACAAGGAGTGGAAACATGCATAAGCAGCTTGCAAAGAGCATAGCTTGCAGCAATACGGCTCAGAAGTCGTAAACCAAATACGTTATATAAACTTAAACGGTTGCAAAACCGCACCAATTGTTAACAAGACCTACAAGAGATATTGCCTCATACGACAAGAAATCAACAACTGGACCATAAATCCAACCCAACATCCTGAGTGGCTTGTAGTGATGGCCACCTCAGTGTCACTGTCACTGGAGCACCAGTCTAGTATACAGTTGACAAAGTTAAATACCCCTCATGCCTTCTGTAGCAATTGTACACAGAGGCATAAGAATCATGATAATGCCAACATTGGCCTAGTCCACACTTGGACACTACGAGAAACCCAAAGGAAGGTACCCCTCGTTAACCAAAGACCACTAATGCGGTGATGATGTGAACCCTTAGAAAAGGCCTCCATCTACTATAACAATAAAACCACGCAATAGATATTGCCAAGGGATGATGGGATAAGGAAATGAGATTTCCAAACCATTACGACTTAAGGGAGTAAGCGTACTCCATATACACCCAAACATATAGTGGACCATTGTGTAAACACCAACATAGCAAGCCTTGTCATTAGACCTATGAGTGGAGACAAACCCCTCAACAAGAACTTTCATTATAAATGACAGAGTAAACTACACAGCTAGAGCCTATCATTAGTGCTCAGCACTGGAAAGACAGTAATTGTCAAAACAATCAATGTGAATACACATTGAAAACCATGAATGACCAACACTCAAGAGAGCTAGTAACCCGATAAATTACTTCATCCATTGCCAACCAAGACACTTGGTAAATGATATCACAAATGATGATAGAATGTGAGGTAAGCTAACCTACACATAAAACCTAAGTGGAATAAGACATCTCCACATTGGGAAGATAATAAGATTGCCGTATGCTACGACAACCGTCATACACACAAACACAGGGAACTCTAGTGTATCTACACCATAAGGAAATGGTGCCAATGACAATGTCACTAAGTAAAAAGGAACTACCACAGTAACAGAAACAGTAAAAGCAATGTTGTACAATGAGTAAGAATACGGTGCGCAACAGGCGACCGCTATGAGGAAGTAGTTAAGCAATGACACGGAGTATAAGCATGAGATGACACACAGAAATATTCCTTCCTATTACATAGGTGACTTACTGTCAAGCGTTTACGCCTCTGCACTCTGTGTGACTGAGTGTTTTGGTATTGCACTTGTGCAGCTAATGATCTAATGGGATGGCTAGGGATATGGAAAATGTAAACCGTAGTATAATCCTTCTTTCACCAACGAACATGGCGTAAGCCAGCTAAGCAAACTTAGCAACATACAGTGCGGCCTAAGGCCAAGGAAGCACGAAGAGTGTACAACACACTAATAATCACAAGATGTGAATTCCATTGGAGTAAAAGGTGAAAGGAGACATATCAAAGTCACTAGGACCGACACATATCAATGCAAGGTCATACATGTAAAGAACACTTGTACTGAACCAGGGAAACTGGTAGTAGAATTCGGAAGCTAGTGACACCAGAGGAAGACTACAACTAAGTAGTGACTTAACCTCGCCCGACAATAAGTCGAAGGAACTTAATGAATAACCCTGGAAGCATGAATAGCAGTGGCAGTAGACTACAGAGAGTGGTTAAAATCTTAAACTCATTGAGTGAGACGCGGTTAAACAGAATACCGAATTTGTTCAGTAAAACTATTTCCATAATAGACGATAAAAGCTGATGTATAGCACATTAAGGATAACACGAAGGGTAAGACCCGAGTTATCAGGGTCCGCAGCAGAAGCTAGTGGGCCCTAGCTAGGAGATACTATACCTAGTAAGTATAGTAGAATGGCTATTAATGCCGTGAAGCCTAATAGGCTGGAACCAAATTAATTATGAGTTAGATAAACTCATATAGGAATTCTTGGTGCAAAGACTAAACCATTGGTATGGTTAAGACCCTTTGACCAGAGCATATTCTATAGTATACCGTAGTGAAGCTAAACGCTTCAGTTTGCCCAAACTGATTAAACCAATGTCTAATAATAATAACATATGGTAGATTACGCGGGCGTAATCCCTTTTAAGGGGGGTAGAGCGAAAACCGCCTAATGTAAGTTTTATGAATAAAACACTTAAACCGTAATGTGCATATCACACATGAGAATCAAATTGATGATTGGTACTATGTTAAATAAACATAAGTACTCATTCATATTGTAATTATGGTAACTAGGCATTAAACATGCAAATACCATAGGAGGAATGTACCTATCTTGTAACACCAATGTAAGAGTACTAGTAAAAGAAAGGTAATGAGTAGTGGACGGAGCTCCACAAGTATTGTAACCTTTGAAGAAGTAGTACGAAATGAATGAGGATAGTAGATGAATGAGGTTTATGAGTAGTGGAATCGTAAGTAAAATATTTGAAACAATTGAAGACAACTAAATCTTATAAAGGTAGTATTCCTTAGTTAGAATATAGGAGATGATGGTGAGTAATGGATGGAAGTAGTGAAGGTTGAGGAAATGAGCACTAGGATTGAACCATGGAGTAAAGCATTTGGGGAATAGAGTGAGGATGATTGATGGACTGATTCCATCCTTTGGAGACGTATGAATGACTAGGAAGAGTAAAAAGATAAAACATGGAAATAATCGAATTAATTGCTTGGTTGAACCTGATGTGGGAAGTCGAACTTGATCCTGATCAGATCAAGGGAAACCGAACAAAAATTGGGGTGGAAAGATAGTTCAACACTGATGCTGATCACATCAGGGTCGAATGATTCTTGAAGCTCCCCTCAAGTGGTCACAAGAATCACACATAGGATAGAAGTAATGAATATAAGTTGGAACTTGGAGTTGGATGCTTTAGAAAGATTTCTAATTAGCTGTTGGGAAGGATTTTTCCTTAGACTGAGAATAAGGATTTGGCTAGAAGCTTATACCGGAGAAGATAGTAGTGTAGTATATGGTATTATTCCAAGGGCAGCAGGACATAGAGGAGTCCTGTGTCGAGATGACCTGAGTGCCTGCGGGATTGTATGTGTATTGCAGTGCTTTGGGGATAGCTTTGCACTGTATGTATGTATGAACTCTGTAATGAGGAACCGGATAGTTAGTAGTAGTGCGGATTGGAGTAACTATTGTATATTGGTATAGTATGGTATGTAGGAACCTTGAGGGATTTTGGGAATTGTAAGGAGGAAGGATGTATGACTTTGGCACTAGGCAAGTATAAAGGAGTAAGTATAGTAATCCCATAACCGCGAACAACTTTGAGGACAAAGTTTCTTAAGGGGGGTAGATTGAAATACCCCGAACTTAAATACAGGGATTAAAATTAACTTAATACGTATTTAAGGGCCTAATGATACCTAATTAATAACAGTAAGGAAAAATAAATCCAAAAAGAAAAAAGAAACGCTTAAAAGGCGAAAAACGCTAAATAAACGCTAAATAACCATAGGAGGTATGAGACCTCGGTTAGCGTATTATATGGATTCTAAAGGCTTAATAAGGCCTAAACAATATATGGGAACAACTCCCGAAGAAAACAGATCCAAATAATGAATTAAAACGCTAATAGAGCTTTAGAGCACGTTTTTCGAGAAAACCCGGAAACGTGACTTTAAGTGGTCAAACGGACCCGTAAAAATTATAAATCATTAAATAATAATTATTAAGCATTTATGGAAGCTTAATAACTAATAAAATAATAAAACGAGGAAATTCCGGAAAACGGACCCGGTTAGTGAACAGTACCTAAACCGGGTAAAATAACGAGCGTTTTCTGTAAAAGACGAAAAACGCTCCAGCTGGTATAACTGTAGGGGGCCGGTTTTTATCTGTCAAACAACTCCCTCACACACACATGTAACTAGCTAACTAATAAGAGAGCCAAAAAGCAAAGGAAAACAATAAAGTAAAAGCTACTTTATCTATCTACTCTCTCACCTCACTTTTCTATTCTCTCTCTCCCATTCTCTCCTTCCTCATCGTACTCCCCCTCTTCTTCTCCCTTGTGGCTGCGATTTTTAGAGCTTCAAGAAGCTCCCATGGCAACTCCACCTTCTACCTCATGCTCTACCTCCATTTGAGCTCCAATCACAAAAATAATTACATATTTGTAATCCCCTCATCCTCCTCTATCATTCTCTCTTTTCAAAATTCGAAAAGGATGAGTTTCATCTCCATGGGTTTTCCCCATTCAAAGAGAAAAGCACACCATTATGGAGCTTGGAGTCTCTCTTTCCAAGGTAAAAATCTACATGAAAAACTCATGTTTTCTTCACCTCCCTTTCATAACCGATTTTACCTATATGTAACACCTTGCTTTCTCTCTCTTTGAGCAAAATATCAACCTAGCAATGGTGGTGGATTCACCTTCTTGAACCAAGGGCTAAAACCCCTTCTAAAACTCTCCAAAGGTAAACCCTAGAAATTTCATTTCAAACACTTCAATGAATTGACATTAATTTAAGGGATTAGTATAATTATAGTGTCTTGTGTTCATTGGGTGATGGGAATGGAGTTTGGCAACTCCATTCCCCCACATGGCCGATTTGGGCAAGAAAGGAAGAAGGAGGAGAAATGAGAAAGAAAGAAGGAATTATAAGCTCAAGGTAAGAGCTCTTTACTAATGTTAAATTTTGGTGCATTAGAGTAATGGGAATGGGTAAACCGATCTAAAGAAACCAAATAATGTACTAGTAATGTAATTGAGGAAGTTTGAGTATTTGTGAACTAGTATGTGAAGTGTGGGCCTTAGAGCCAAGTGTATTGTGTATGTGCATTAGTAATGTGGATTGAGGAAGTAATGGTGTACTAAGATTTTGTATGTGTGCTGGTAGAACCCTTGTGGTTTGGCTAGATTAGGAAGGAGTTTGATGAGAAAACACATATGTGGAGAAGTAAGAAATGTAGAGGAACTATGGCAAAATTTTGGTAGGAATATGTACATGTAGAAATGACTTGGTGAATGGTAGAACCAAGGTATGTATTTGGATTAGTAGAGATGTTTAGTGGCAATGGAATGGTAGTTGTAGTATGAGGAATAAGAAATGTAAAATCGGTAACAAAGTGTATAGAAATACATTGGAGAAGTTAGGAAGAATTAGTGTGTAAGAATTTGGTGACAAGAGTGTTGGACTTGAAGAGGAGAGGCAATGCATTGTAGGCCTTGAAAATGGCATTAGGAGAGGAAATTATGTATGGAGGAGGTAGGAACCAAAATCTGTAGCAAAGAGGTATTAAGTAGCATTGTAAAACTAAAAAGAAGTAGTGTGCAAGATTTGGTAAGAGGAGAGTAGGACTTGGGTATAGGTAATGTAATGGCTTGGAAATGTATTTGGGATGCTAGGAGTGACATGGGTAGGGGAAATATTGAATGGTAGGCGTTGTAGGAAAATCTGTAGCATTAGAGAATGAAAAACTGTTGTAAGTGTTGAAAGGAAGTGAGGGAATTGTGTAAGTTGTTTGATGGACTTAGTAATGGAATTGGTGGATGAATTAAGGTGATTTAGAATGTTTAAATAGTACAAAAACATGTTAGGATGTATGTAGGAAGATTGGGGAAGCAATGAGTGAAATTGGGAAGGAAAAACAAAATCTGTAACAAGGTTCTGGAACCGTCCGACCCAGAGTCTGGATCGGACGTGGGTCGGACAGGGCTTAAACAACGAGATGTAAACTTTCTGGAATGGTCCGACCCAGAGCCGTGGATCGGACGTGGGTCGGACAGGCAAAATTTTTCCGTCGTCGAAGTTTCTGACTTCGTCCGACCCAGACGTTGGGTCGGACGTGGGTCGGACGGAGCTTGGACGACAGGACCAAAACCTTCTGGAATGGTCCGACCCAGAGGGTATGGGTCGGACGGAATAGTGCTGGGTCGGACAGGGTAATTTTCTGGGAACGAATCTTACTGGAATGGTCCGACCCAGGGCTTGGGTCGGACGGTGGGTCGGACGGCCCTATACTTAAAAAAAAAAACAGTAAGCTTATAACTAGTATATATATATATATGTATACCCACCTATACATATGTATATATATGGGTATGTAAATTATGGGCAAGTAATGGAAAGTAAGTAAAATGAAATATAAGTGTAAGGAATGTAAAGCCTTAGTAAGTACGGATTAGCAAACACAAAAGTGGTTGAGTTAAGATTAATAATGGTAGATTAATCATTCAATTGTATGCATATCCTAGGTGTGACTGTGAACACCGGAGGAACGTTGGGATACAAGTACAACGGTGAAAGGTATGATTTCTTCATGCCCTGTATCCTAATCTGGTTACCCCGATTTGTGTGCTTATTTGATCACCTAATAAGATAAATGCATGAATCGGACTATATTGCACCTACTTGTGCTTGTTTACATTGTTCTTGATATTGTCTTGAACAATAGTTTGTATAATTCATGAAACATATGAATGATGATGAAGCGTATCATACTTGTAGTGTACTTGTATATTGTAATGATTTGTATGTAAGTATATGGGTATTGTATTATTGTGGCTTGGATGTTGACTTGTACTAATTCCTAACTATCTAACTCCTAACTTAAGTGAGTAAATTGGAATGAGTACAAGTCCGATATAGCTTCGGCCACGCGTGAGGATGCGGAGTCACAAGAGGTTGGCTGCAATTCCTGACTCTTAAACTGGTCCGCGGCCCAAATCCCTTAAATGGGTAGCATCCCGGATTGGTGAGTCAAGTAAATCCCGGAGGTGGGACGGTGTAGTCCCCAGGGCCGGAGGTCCCGACGACTTAACTTGAGTAAGAGTAAGAGTAAGTAAGTATGGATCCGTAAGTCAGTATGAGTATGAGTATGTATGTGTATGAAGTAACGAGTAAAAGAGTAATCTCCACCCGATTAACCCGGGTGGACCAATGAAGCTAACAAGAATATATTGTGTATAATGAGTGTGTATTTCGGAAGAAGGTAAGTATGTATTGGATGGTTTATTGTATTCCTTGTATGTAATGTAGTGTATGTAGTATGCCTTGCGTAAGTATTGTTGTATTGTGTATAAGAGCATGTATGCATGTATGTTTGAATGAAATCAACCGCATGTATTCGACCAAGTGGTCGGCGTACCCTCACTAGTACGCGGGGTATGCGGTTATCATGCTCGGCGAAAGCTGACCCCTTCGGGGGACATTTTTTAGTGTGCAGGTACCCGAAGCGAATGTGGTCAAGAAGAGACCGGAGGCACACCCTTGTAATTAGGAGTAAGTAGTTTGTGAGGAAGGGTAGTAAGTAGACTCGTAGTGAGTACGTATGAACTTTGAAGAGGTAGTATATCTGTATAAGGATCTTAGTAAACTCGGTATGTGGATTATTGTATGGTATTTGAAATACTGTATCGAATGGAAGAATGTAGCGTGTGTTGGTGTATGAAATATAAATGGTAGATATGTAATACTCGGGATTCCTGGTCCATCCGATTTGTATGTAGAAGTAGTAGCCTTGTTAGTCACGTGGGTGGAACGGCATTGTATCACCAATGTATGTAAGTAGGTATCCGCTGCGTGTATCTGAGGAGTAAGGAGATTGGACGTTAATGACTGTATTAATGGTAGGGGTGTTATAGTAGTTGAGTAAAGGAATTGTATTTGTAACGTATTACGAATTTGGAAGTCTAAGCTGTATCGGTAATGTAAGGATCGTAGTATACTCGGTATAGTAATGTATTGAAGTTGTAATTGGATTATGGATGAGCATGCAATGGGAAGTATTGTATTGTGTAGAGTACTCGGTATGTTCATATTCATCAGACCGATAGTATGTAGGATTGTAACTCGTCTTGTTAGTCACGTGGGTGACTAACGGCATTGTACACCCGCCGTTGAGTAAGTATTATCCGCTGCAAAGGTAAGTATTGTGCGGTAATGACGGTATTAGCGGTAGGGGTGTTACAATCGGGTTAAGGCTATGACAAATTCTCTTCTCCTCTTTGTATTTATTCTTGTATTTATGTAGATGGTGCAGTAGAATTCCTTGTTATCCTTGGTTAGGGATGATCTTCTTGTAAAACATTTATGATCATTAATAAATTTGCAAGTTTCAAACTAAGATTTTGATCTTTGTGCAAAGTGGAATAATTTTGCTACTTGTTCTCTTTATCATAAAATTCTAATAGAATCGGTTGAGGAATCTTAGTGGTCTTTAACTTTGTTGTTCTATGGATTGGGCAACAAGACTTAAGATTTGGAATCAACCTATTTATTCTCCACTTTCTTGTTGGTTTATTGGCATAAAATTTGCTGGATTCGATAACGGATTGTGAGTGTTTTGTTTCGAACCGAAACTGGAAAACAATATTGACATTTTGATATTGCCGGATGCAATGCCGGGTGTCTTGTGTCCGGCGCATTCAAAGTTCTTGAATGTGTCGTGCTTCTTATGTCCGGCATGACATCCGGCGTGTTCAAAATTTGGTTAATTTGAGACTTGTTAATTTGACTTTGTGATCATACTTGTTCTTATGTTAATTATTATCCCGAATCAAATATAGTTCATTGTAATACTCCATTTAGATATATTATTAGATAGTTATTTTAATTTGGAATCAATGTTCATTTCCCCCCCCCCCCCCTTTTAGAATCGGCAATTACGAGGATTAGGACTAACTACTAAGTCCCTTTGGTTCGATACTCTTGGTCGTAATTTACTTACACTTTATTCTGACCGGGATTTTTGCTACCCGTAGTAGAGTTGTAGGATTCTTTTATTCTTTTATTCATTTTTGTATGTAATCTTCCCTACAAAAATCTCGTTAGCACACGCCATTGAGTGAATAAGTGACAGTATGGTAAAATATGTTATTGACAATTTGACATATAAAAGGTATGTGTGTATTTTCAAAACTTTGTTTCATGTTATCTAAATTAGAGAGAAGCCACATTAAGTAGTAAAAAATATTATGTAATCTAGTTTTAACCTAAACAAATAAGAAGTTTAAAGTGATACAATAGGAAGTTACAATCAATCAACTTGTTTTATTGCACACCACATTCAAACATAGTTGATTTGTTCCACTATGTGGAGAGGTTAGAGATACATAAAACATGAGGGAGGAAGAAGAATGCCTTAGAGGAAGTTTAGATGGAAGAAATCCTATGAAAACAATGGTAGACAGACCAAAACACAAGGTGCCCGCAGCAGAAGCACCAGACAAACCAGAACACAAGACCCACACAGATGAGGTGGTAGACAACCAGAATAAGGTAGCGAGTCACAGGGAGATAGAGGAAACAGTGGATACTCTAGAAGGGGAATACCCGCGTACCCTAAGTTTAGCTTAACTACACTCTTCATAGATAACATCAGTCGGAAAGTTTCAGAATACCAGCTGGAGAGGCTGGTACGGAGATTTGCTCACTGGACCCGATTGTTCATATGTACAAAGGTGAGAAGATGCACTACTAGAAAACAACAGATTTGTGACGAAATTTGCGACGGACATAATTCTGTCACTAGTTAGCGACGGATTAGAGAGGGCTTAGTGACAGAAAGAGTAGCGATGGATTAGAGACTGATTGGCGACGAAAATTGAGCGGGTGTGGTGGCGCGAGATTTTCCGGGCCTGGCGCCTTTTTTAGCGACGGACGGGCGATGAAATTTCCGTCACTAAAATGATGAGGGACGACCGTCCGTCGCTATTTCCTTTAAGATTTAAAAAAAAAGAAAAAGATTTAGCGACAGAAAATGTCCGTCGCCAACTGTAAGCACAACAACGTCGTTTTGTTTCTGTCTATTCTAGTGCGTGGTTAAGTGAACTTAACAAAACTGTGTTGTTTGATCCCTTATTACTGACGGACTGGCGATGGGCCTGTCCGTTGCTAATATCTTTTCTTTACACAGTCACGCCCGACCTCTTCTTTTTTTTCTTCTTCTTTTTTTCTTCCAGTCGTGAACTCAGGCGAGAGGAGTAGCATACCAGGCGACGAATCCAGCGAATTTCAGGCAGTTTCCAGCCACTAAACGCGTATCGGAGTGCTAGACGACCATCAGCTGCTATTCTACATTTGTTCTGGTCAAGATAAGTCCTTAAAACCCTAACTATTTAGTTCCAAAAATTAAATTGGGGATTTCGAAAATTAGCTTAATTGTACCCGAATTTCGAAAATTAAATTGTTGTTTGCTGCTATATGCTGATAACTTGGTTGAGTTCCCCACTGCAATTTTGTTTTTATTCAAACTCTGGGAAAGGAAGTGGTGAGCAGAAGTTTTCAAGAAGCTGCTGCGTCTGTATTGTGAATTGTTTCTCTTGGTTTGTTCCTATTTTGTGGAGTGTGGTGGTTTGATGTTATAGGAATAAATACATAATACAATTGTACTTTATGTTATTGTGGAACCTATTAGTTTTGTTAGTTACAATCTGTTTCAGTACACTAAACACAACATAAATAATATCAGTCTCTACGTTATTTCTATCTTGATCTTCCGTCCAAGTCTAGCTGGAGACTTCCTTCCTCCCTCACGCTTGCAAGGTCAGCGAAGCTGCTGTTTACATTAGCTTCACTCACATCTCTATCTCTACTCTCGATCTCTTCTTCTCATGTTTGGCACATTACTGTTACATTCTGTAACATTTGATTGATGAACTTTTTGTCCTTGTAAATTTAATTATTTCTAGGTTGTTGAAAGATGATATATTATCAGTTTGTTCTGTTTCCAAAATATTTAACAAGATATAGAAAAACAGACAAAGAAGAGAACATTGTTTGTTTTACTTTTTCCAAGTTCTTAATTGTTTTCCATTTTATGTGCATAACTAGGATTAGGAAAAGAAGTGTGATGTTCCATCCATGCCTGTGTAATGTGAATTGTTGGTCCTCGTTTCATTGTTAAATAAAGAAAATAAAAGGTTTTGTCAAGATGAGGATGGAAGTAAGTGGAGCATAAAGAATAATAATAAGGGAAAACCTTTTTCTTGAAACTTGGAGTTATCTGCTATAAAAGGACCTGAGAATGATAAAATATGAGAGTATCACCATAAAGGGAAGGAAATAAAAAGAATTAAGCAGTTAAAATTGATACCCCAAGACACATTTTAAGCTCATTTTGAACAGACTACAAGCTTCTTCTTTCTTGCCATATATAGTTTCGTCATGCATGAATCAAACTACATGAATAATATTATTGCTTTCTAATGAATCAACCATATATAGTGAAATACCCCAAACCTATATATGGTAATTAAACATTAAATTATGATATAATAAGGCTAAAACATGCCTTAGAAACATTGGTAGACAAGTTAAACCATAGAAAACACAAGAATGCACCATAAAGACAATTTATGCAAATACTTGCTCAAGACCTTGTGTAACCTTGATTAGGACCCAAAGGGCATTCCTAGACCTCATTAACATGCTAAATAACATGATAAAACAATTACCAAAGAAAAAAGCTCAAAAATAAGTTAAAACACAAATTATGCTTTAAGACTCCTTAAAGCACATTTTTGAAAAATTGTCTTAGAAATGAGTTTTGAGTGGCTAAATGGCCAAGTATACACCTTAAGAAATATGTGTACTACTTAGTATCACATTAGGAATCCTAATTCAAAGAATGTACACAAAAATCACAAATTGGGCACTAATTATGAATAGTACTCAAATAGTGCTAAATTAAGCCTTAAGTCTTCTTTGATTAGTAAATTGTCAAATGACTCCCTAAATATCTAAAGGGGGCTGGTTTTATATGTGGTGACTCACCACCCATAGCTGCCAGCATTTCTAGAAAAATAAGAAGGGGAAATTAACTATTCACTACTTTACACATAAGTAACAAATGTCTACCTTACTTACCTTCCTCCTCTCTCCTCTCTTCTCATTTCCTTCCCTCCCAACCGGCCACCTTCATTCTCTTCTTCTCCCTTACGTAAAAATCTGGAGCTCCATTCTTCTTGATCTTCCTCTGCTTGCTCAAGTCACTACAAAGCTCCAAACCCAAAACAAATTGCATATTCTTGCTAGTGGAGTCAAGGGCATCCTTTTGTACCTTTCAAAACCTCAAAATATGAAGTTGGACTCCATTTAAGGAGCTTCATTTGAAGAGGAAAACACATGTTCTAGAGCTAGATTACTCCTTCTTTGGTTTAAGGTAATAAAAGCTTTGAAAACTCATATTTCCTTCCATTTCTATACTAGGCCGAATTTGACCTTTCAAATACCTGTTTCATTCCTTGTATTAGCATCAATTCAATCTCCAAGAGCTTAGTGGAAGCCTTGCTTTGATTCCTTACCAAACTCCATTCTAAGATTCCTAAGGTAATTACTCATTTTAGTGCACTAAGCACTCCTTTAGTATTCTAGAGTAGTTTTAATGAGTCAAAGGGTGTTACTTAGTACTCATTACCTCCATTTTAATATGGATTAGAAGTTTAGCAAGTGATCAAACTCCTTGGCCGAATTTCAATAAAGAGAATCAAGAAAAGAAGAGAGGAAAGGGCTTGAAAAACTTAAGGTAAATGATCTACCTTAATGTAGTTTAATTCCTTAAAAAATTGTGTTTATGTTGATATAAACAAACTAAGGAGATAATGACATATGAGTTAGAAGAACAACCATAAAGTGAATTATAAGAGCTTTTATCAATTGCCATGGGACTATTGTTGTGTGCAGGTGGTTATGTTGATTAATTTGTTTAAATTATGTCATTTAAGGGCCTAAGAGCCATTTCATTTAAGAGCCTAAGTGCTTGCAATTTAAGATTATTGCACCATATTGTGTTGATTGTGAATGTCTTGAATTAGGTGAGAAATACAATGAGATAAGGATTTAGTTAACTTGTGGCGATTAGAGAAGAAAAACTATGCATTTGGGCATAACAATGTAGTAGAGAAATTATGACAAAACTGGTGTAGAAACCAAGTGCTTTATGTGTAGTGTGAGTTACTATGACCTAGGTTGTACTAGGAGTCCTTAAAGGTTAATTGGGTAGAAATGAGTTAACTAAGGTATTCTTATGAATTAGAATGACCTGGAGTTGAGTAGGAGGAATTAGAGATCAAATAAGTAAATTAAACACACCAAAATTATGGTATGATGAGTGTGTTGAATTATGCAAAAATCTGTAGGAAAATGATGTAAAATGTCTTGAGATGATTTAGGTATGAGCTAGGGTGTATAAGAAGATAAAAATGTCTAAGAAGGATTTAGTATGGTCAAAATGGTTGTGAGTAAAACAATTGGGTTAGTAAAGTTTGTGGGCAATTGTGCATCTTAGAAACCTAGGAAAACTAAATTACAAATGTTCGGAAATAAGAGTGAGAGTTGAGTAATATGATCAAAGACTAAGTGATGAGTTTGGACAATGAATTAGGAAGTAAACATTAAATATTATTGCCAGGTTGCAATGTACTAGAATGTTATTATCAAGTTGAACATGACGAGGATACAATTAAAAAGTAAACTCTCCCTTAGAGTTGGTTTTTAAAGGACCAACTCTTTAGCAATGTACTTTTTTTATAAAAAAATACATTTGTAGTGTGAGTTACAATTTTAAAACAGACACCTAAGAATAGTCTAAGGTGTCTGTTTTTTGTTGAACATGACACCACAAACACTGATATTTCCCTCATTGTCACAAGCTAAAGCTTCGGTTTTACTCACCCTGAAGCGTCGGTTTGAAAAACCCACTCTATAGTACATATCTGAAGCCTCGCTTCAAAAAACCGACGCCCCAGATATTCATCTGTAGTGTCAGTTTGATGAGTGGCGGTTTTAAAACCGACGCCTAAAGGGTTTTATAAGCGAGACTATATTTAATACCCCGGACCTAATAATGGTGATTAAATTACTCTAATATGATTATTAAAGGCCTAATGGTGCCTAAAGAGTATTGGTAAAGGAAATAAAACCAAAAGAAAAGAGAAAACGCTTGAAAAGCGAAAAACGCTAAAATGCGCGTTAAATGAGTATAAGAGATACATGATCTCGAGAGGGTCCGAGATGGATTCCTAAGGCTTAGTTAGGCCTAATAAGTATACGGGAATGATTCCCGAAGAAAACGGATCCAAACAATGGATTAAAACGCTAACGGAGTTTTAAAGCACGTTTTTCGAGAAAACCCGAAAACGTGACTTTAAGTGGTCAAATGGACCCGTAAAAATTATAGTTGATTAAACAACTATAATTAAGTATTAATGGAAGTTTAATAACCATTAAAAATGAAGAAACGAGAAAAATCTGAAAAACGGGCCCGGTTAGTGAATAGTGCCAAACCGGGTAAAATAACGAGCGTTTTCTGTCAGAAACCGAAAAACGCTCCAGTCTACAAGTATAAGTGGGGCCGGTTTTTATTATCCAAATAGCATCCCCTCTCTAATAATAGCTAGTTAGTAAATAAAGAAAGTAAATAAAAGGGAAGGAAAAGTAAAGTAGAAAAGGTAGGCTCTTCTCTCTCCTCCCTCACTTTCTTCTTTTCTTTCCCTCTTTCCTTTCTCCTTTCCCAGACGTTCTCCCCTTCCTCCAGCCTGGGACGATTTTCTTCCCCCTCATCCATGGCTTCTTCCCACTTCCCTTCCTTGCCCAAGCTTGGATAAAGCTCCAAACACAAAAATAATCACATATTTGTGCTCCTCTCATCAAGCCCTATCATCCTCTCTTTCCAAAATTCAAAAAGGATGAATTTCATTTTCATGGGTATTGGCCATTTGAGGAGAAAAGCACACTATCTTGAAGCTTGAAGCTTCCTCTTTCATCCAAGGTAAAATATCCAAAGAAAAATACATTTCTCTTCACCTCCTTGTGTTGGCCGATTTTGGCATGTATTAATGACTTGCTTCTCCTTGTTTTGAGCTATTCTCCAAGTCTCCAATGGTGGGTTGGAGCTCCTCCTTTGATTTTTGGCAAAATCAATTCTAGGGTTTCCAAAGGTAATGTTCAAATTTTATACCTTAAGCCCTCTTCTTGAATTCATGAGTTGTTTTCACAGCTAGGAGAATTAATTAGTACTCTATTTGTCCATTGGTATATTGGTCTAGAGAATTGGGCAAGATTATGCCTTGACCGATTTTGGATGAAGAGAAGATGAGAAGAGGAGAAGAGTATCAACAAGGAAATTTAAGAGAATGCAAGGTAAGGAACCAACCCAAATGTATATTCTATATGTATTAGAATTTGGGATGGGTTAATAAAATAAATGAACCCCACTTGAGTGTGGGAATAATGTGCTTGTATAGAAATAATACAAGTGAGAGAACATTCGTGAAATAAAATGTTTGAATTATGAGCTATGTACCTTTTGGATTATGCATGGTATTACATTGGAGGAATTGGATTGATGGTTTTGTATGTGTGCTGATAGAACCCTTATGGGTTTGGCTAGTTTTAGGTTGATTAAAGTGGTGGTAATGAGTTTGGGCAATGTTAGAAAAGTAGCCAAGTTATGGCAAAATTGGTGTAGAAATTTGAGTGGTTTGAGCATTGTAGTGTGAGATGAACGACCTAGGGTTAGCTAGGTAGGTTTAGAGATTGATTTAAGTTAGTAAACCACCTTGGGAAATGCTTGCTTAAGGATAGAAGAAATGTGCAAAAATCTGTAGCAAGTGATGGTTTAAGTGCCTTAGGAGTTTTAGAAAAACAATGAGAATTTAAGGTTTAAGAGAGAGATATGAACCTTGGTATGAGTTGTGTATTACCTTGGAAGATGTGGAATGGTCAAAATGAAAGAGAGTATAATGCAAAGGGTTGAGGAGAAGTTAGAAATGCACAAGTGTGCATTAGTGCAAAAGGGAGAATGCAAAATGTGAGAATTTGAGCAAGAGTTTGAGTAAGGTTTGAGCCTATGATTTGAAGAGGTTTAGAGCATGTTTAAAGGTGATTAATCATGTAGGAATCTTGTGGAAAGATTAGAGGAGGATTGGGTGTGGATTAAGGATTGAATTGGGGTTGAAAAATGATGTATGTTGCAGGTTTTAGCAGGGTCCGGGACCTAGTCCATGGACAAGGACCCGGACCACCCCCTGTTTTTATGCCGAGAGTACACCCCCTGCTTTGGTCCGGGACTATACTCCAGGACAAGGTCCCGGACCAGGTATTGTTTTTCACCCGAGAGTTTAGTAATGCTTTGGTCCGGGACTTAAGATAGGGACCAAGTCCCGGACCACCCCCAGAAACCTACAGAGAGTGTTTTAAAGGGTTTAAATGATGGGGGTTTGAATGTTAATGATGATATGAGATGTTAAGGCCTTGTTTGGTGACATGTAAAGGCCCTAGGAAGTGTGATAAAGTGTTAGAAGTGATTGAGAAGTGAGAACTCAAATTGACAAGAGTAAAACCGAGTTAATGGGATAACGGGGTAAATACGGGAATAACATTTTATTATGTACCGTATGAGTTTAGTGTTAACAATAATGTTTGAAACATTATCAGAGAGTCGTGTGTGACCCGAGCATGGTGAGATGCCACGGTAAAGTAAAAACCCCGGTGAAAGGTATGATTTTCTCATGCCCCGTATGCTAACCGAGTTACTCTGATTTGTGTGTTTGTGTGCCGGCTTAATCAAGATTAAAGCATGAAAATAATCCCTTGTTTGATTATGCATGCATTGTTGTATGTTGTATGAGCTAACATACTTGTATGCCGGTGTGGTCTAACGTAGTGCATAGACCGACTCTTAGTGAGTATTGATTGACTAGAATCCCGTTGAACGGGTAGTCACATAACCAATGGTAATATGCAAACACACACAAGCTATCGATTAAAGTATAACGATAACACAAACATATGAACTCCCTAAAGTGTGAGGAGATGTACGGGTTGAGTATATACCCGATAACGGTTAGTAAACCTTATTGAAACAATCCACGGAATAAATATGAGTGGAGGGATAAACGAACCTCCATCGAGAGGATCGAAGTTAGTCCAATAATGTAAACATATAAGAAAGGTAAAAGAGACCTAAGAGACTATGTGACTCCCTTGAGATACGGTCGACCTCTTATATGAGGAATTTCACCCGGTATAAGAAAATATCCTAATGTATAATCATATGATTGTGAGGGTAACCCTTAAACCTAAGATTACCCGAATTTAAGTAAAGTTCCCAAAGTCATTAGAAACATCGAGAATGATGCTTCTAGACTAATATACATGATATTATTATAACTCCGAGAGAGGAGTGTATGGGAACGAGAGTAGTCCGAGAGTAGTCGGACCTAAGTAAAAGAGATAGGAACTAAGAGAGAGTTCCGTGAGCTAGTTGAACCTTCCCACCATGCTAGACCCAGAGTAGGGTCGAAACCGGGGAAGTAAGACTATGCTAGAGAGCCATGAGTTTTGGCTTAAGTATGTAATAAGAGTAACAAGCGTGACGTAGGAGACCTGTAGTGTCTCGAGAATCTACAAGAGCTTGAGTATGAATAACCCAAGAGTGTGGGTGAGATAATGAGTATAAATAACCCGAGAGAAAGGGGTGAGTATATGTACGTGAAATACCCCAAACCTTGATATGTGGTTTAAGTAGCAAACTATGTTATATAAAGGCTAAAAGTGCCTTAGAAACATCAGTGGACAATTTAAAACATAGCAAAGTGCAATAAAGCACTAAGATACAGTTTGAGCAAAAACATGCTCTAAGCTATGAGTGAACTTGGTTAGGACCCAAAGAGCCTACCAAGACTTAATAATATTCAATTATGATTTAATAAGGCTAAATAAGTCCTTAGGAAACCTTGGTGGACAGTTAAACCAAATAAAACACAAGGAAATACCTTAAAGTCAATAAGAGCAAAATGTGCTCTAAGCTTGGAATAAATTTGTATAAGACCTAATGGTCATACCTATGCCTTATAAATATGTTAATGAACATATTAAATCAATTACCAAAGAAACCAAGCTTGAAAACAAGTTAAAACACAAAATGTGCTTTAAGGAGTCTTAAAGCACGTTTTTGAAAAATTGTCTTGTAAATGAGTTTTGAATGGCTAAATGTCCATCATTACTCTTTAATTAACATGTGTACTATATAGTATCACATTTGGGTGGCTATATTAATGGGAAATCAAAAATTTCACTTCTAAGTGCCTTGTTTAGGTGAATAGTGATTTTTATAAGCTAGTTTGTAACATATGTTGTGTTAAGTGATTAAATTGACAAATAAAGACCAAAACACCCTTCTAATCATATGGGGGCCGGTTTTATCATGTGGTGACTCACCACCATGAGCTAGTAAAAATTAAAGAAAGAAGGAAAAGTAAGTAAAAAAGTAGAAGTTACCTTTATAATATGTAAATATCTTTCAAAAGCAATTCCAATCTTCATTCTTTCTTTCCCACTCACACCCACCGTAGCCTTCTTCATCTTCTCCCAAACTCCATCGGTTTTGCTACAGCAAACCATGCCATTCTCCATCTTCTTTCACTTGTATCTTCTAGCTCCCTTGGCCAAATCAAATTCCAAGACCATATTTGTCTTAGTTAGGTCAAGCTCTACACTTCCCTCTTTTTAAATCTTCAAGAACTCAATTTTGGTGCCATGGAGATTCACCATTGAAGGAGCTTGAGCTCATCTTTTCACATATTCTTATTCTCCTTTGCTTCAAGGTAAGGAAACTCAAAGAAAAATCAAGTTCCCTCCATGTTTGTTGTTGTCCGAAAATTCACCATTAATGGAGCTCTTATATTGCCTTGTTCTAGCTTCATTTGAATCTTCCAAGGGCTAGGAGTCCTCTCTTGATACTTATTCAAGTTCTCTTCCAATTCCAAGGTAAAACAATTACCTTAATGTGTTAAAACAATATGTGTAACTAGGGTTTATAATGAGATAAAGCATAATGCTTGAATACTCATTCTATTATTTGTACATTGTTTAGAAGTTGACAAACAACCAAACACCCCACCGGTTTTACAAGGAAACAAGAAAGAAGTTTGTGAGGAAAAGAGGTAAACAAGCTATCTCAATGTAGTTTAAATGCCTTAGGAAAAATGAGCTTGATTTGCTTAATAAAATACCTAAGGAGCCAATGGCAAGTGACCTAGTAAAGTGTTCTCAAGGAGACTAGTAAAAGAACATATGTTTTGGTGTATGTATTTGCAGGTCAAAGGCATTATTTATGTGGGAAATTCAGTGTTTATGGTTTATGCAATTTAAGGGCCTAAGAGCCATGTTATTTAAGGGCCTAAGTGCCAAGCAATTTAAGTTATGCACTATATTGTGATGTAGTGCTAAATGTGTGAAGTTTGTGTATAAAAAGTGTTTGATGGATTTTAGTTGTTCTTGAATGAAATAAGGTAAAAACCTAAGTGTTTGGATGTGAGTAAATACAAGAGAAGCTATGGCCAAATTTGGGGAAAAGTGTGAGAAGTTCTAAGCGTTTTAAGAAAGTTTTGGTGAACTAGGAAGTGTTAAAGGTGAATAAATGTTTACTTGAGAAGAAAACGTGTGTTAAGGTGATTTAGAGTGATGCAAGGATTTAGGTGTTATCTTGGAAGTTCTAGGAATTCAATGTGTGTTTTGAGGATGTATTTAAGTCTTGGAGAAGTTTGTTTAAGGTTTAGGAATGTTGATGTACAAGGAAGAAATGATGTTTAGGTGAGGTTTGAGAAAGGAATTCAAGAAGTTGTGAAAAGAGGATTTGGTTAGTAAGAGAAGATGCTTGGGAGATGATGTTAAGGTAAGGAGGAAACATTTTGGGATAGTTGTAATCAAAGGTGAGAAACACCATTTAGAAACCTAGAGTCAAATGTTATAAGTGTTGGTGTATGTATAAGAAAATTGGGTAACAAGTTGGACAATGTTTTAAGGTGAATTGAAGTGGTATTTTGGCATTAGAATATACCTAAGATCATATGGTAAGTTTATACAATTAATGGAGGTGGAGAACTAAGGCAACAACACTTGAAAAATGCAATTTTGACAATTCTGTAGCTTTGGTCCGGGACCTAGGTCAT
Source organism: Limonium bicolor (assembly GCA_023374045.1). Classification (NCBI taxonomy): domain Eukaryota; kingdom Viridiplantae; phylum Streptophyta; class Magnoliopsida; order Caryophyllales; family Plumbaginaceae; genus Limonium; species Limonium bicolor. The sequence goes on along the minus strand of CM041777.1, from coordinate 484,185,381 downwards.
GGTTCAAGACCCGGACCAAGCTTTTAAAATGGCCGAGAGTTGTAACATGTTGTGGTCCGGGACTTAAGGTAAGTACAAGGTCCCGGACCACCCTATTAAAATCGCCCGAGAGTTTTCTAATGTGTTGGTCCGGGACTTAAGGTAAGGACCAAGTCCCGGACCACTCTAAAAATGTTGTTTAAGGTTGGAAAATGATGTCTAATGATGGGGATTGATGGTTAATGATGTTATGAGGTTGTTAAGGACATGTTAGGTGAGTTTTAATGACAATTAAGTGGGTGAAAAGTTGTAATAAAATGTGAAAGTAAAACAAGTTAAAAAGTGAAGTTATGTAACTAAGTTAACGGGGAAAAATTATAAGCATTAGACATTAAATAATCAAGCAAACCCCGATGTTAATAAAAACACATGTGATGTTAACAGTTGTTCGAGAATCACTCGAGGAACATAAGTGGACGTGGTAAAGTGGACTCCGGTGACAGGTATGGTTTTCTTGCAACCTGTGTCCTACCGGATTACACCGGCTTGTATGCCAATGTGTTTTTCTGTATGTTTGCCACGTTGTAAGATAAAACATGTAATGAGTTTACAGTAATTCATATATGTGGCGTGTTCAACTCCGATACCATTTAACCTCGGCAGTGTTAACCTTAGTTAACTGAGTCTAGGATCACATGAGAGTTCGGTATTCGGAGTAAACGACCCGAACCATGGGACGTACTAACCACGGCTATGCGTGTGTTAATTGTGTGTTATGTGTTTGTGAATGTAGGGATCTCCCTTGTGTGTTTAACCCAGTTGTAATTCTGTATGGTTGTAGATGTGATAGACTCCATAGTGGGGTTCTAACTAATATCTAAAGTAAGTATGTACTAACAGTGGTGAGGAATCCGGTTTGGCCGGTCGCGCGTTGTTTGGGAGAGGGTATCCTTCTTAGCCTTACCCTTCTCTTTGTTATGGTTGTTTCCCTCACGGGTTATGATCTCCCATTAGCTTACTCCAAAGCTTAGCTATTCTGACTTATGATCGGTTTAGGGGGAACATGTGTTTGTGTGGTGTGTTAGGGCCTCCAAACCCGAACCGCCTTAACTTAAGTTACTCGTCCAACTATTAGGACGGTAATGAGTGTTGTTGTTATTGTGTAACGAGCTTATCATGAGACTGGCAACATTCTCTAGGCTCACCAGTGTGTAGACAATGTTTGGGTCGGTTCCTAAGAGAACCATTCCCGTTATGTTATGTGTTTTGTTGTGATGCAATATCCATTGCGGTATTATGTTGTGCACGTGGAAACGTGCAAAGTGTTGTTAAGTGTTGTATGTAGTGTATGTTGTAGGTTGTATAATGTGGAGTGTGTGGATCATGGATATGATTCCCAGTTTGTGATAAGAGACGTTTAAGGATAACCCGATTTAAGGGTAAGTGTCGTCTATTAAGGAAGTAGCTCCATTAGAGGAGGAACACTCTAGGGATAATGAATACCAAGAGTGACTTATTAAGTAAGGATACATTATCCGTTTGTTGAGCCCATTGAGGCGAAATGTTAAATGATGTGTGTTTATTGTTACATGCATGATTTAAATATAATCAACTGCATGTTAAGACGACAATTAGTTGTGCGTGGCCCGGTAGCATGTGGGCTGCGGGATTACCATACCAGCAAAGGTGCTGAGCCCCTTGGGGGCCACCCTTTCTCTTCTTTTCCTATTTCAGGTACGAAGTGCTGGAAGACGTTCGAGAGTAGGACGGGTAGTCGTCGTACATGGGTAATCATTTAAGTGTATGTATACAGTAGGTGTAGTAAGACCGAAATTGTTGTCGGCATCAATTTATAAATACTCGGTATAGTTGAAAGGTGTATGTTGTTGTTGTTGTTGTTGTTGTTAATGGAAAGGGATAATACTGTGTAGTTGCTCGGGAATTTAGCCCATCAGACCGGTACAATGTATATGGATTAGCCTTGTTAGCCACGTGGGTGGCTAACGGCGTGTAACACCAACAAGTTAAGTAATGTGATGAGGTTTGTATTTCCGCTGCAGTGTATTGTAAGTGTGTTAATGTTGGATGGGGTGTTACAAAAAGTGGTATCAGAGCGAAGTATCGCTCTGATGACTGAATTACCGAGCTTAGGAAGTACTGAGTTAGGATTTAAGTACTTTGGGTTAAGGGTTGAGTGATAGCGTGGGAGATACGCTAGCTAGGAACTACCAGTGACTACTGGAAACCTACTATATCCTTCCCGCCCTCCACAATCCCTATTTTATAACTTGGGAAAGAATGCCAGAGAGATGGAAGTCCACTCTTACTCGGGAATACCCGATCTGGCTGTTATTAAATACCTTTAGGGTACGGAGAACCTGTCATGCGGTAGATCCCGAAAACTGGGAATCCCGGAGACGGTCTCCATCTGAACAATGTTAACCGCATTTGATAGCGAAAAATGAAGGATCTTGTGTATAGAGGAATAGAATTTCCGGCAACCTGGGTCGACATGCTAAGCAGTCGAGAATAACCAGTTTGCAACGCACCAACCGTGCAACAGGCAAGAAGTGGATCAGTGAAACCCGAGACGAGTGCCTACGGGACCGCAGTTGTTAAATGAAACACCAACGGTATACCAACCGACAAAGGAACTACAATGTAGTGCCCAAATAAGAGACAAGTCTCAGTAACCACGACAAATACGTGGAACGAACTACAAAGAGAATACAATACTAAGACAAAGGGGTCTCCCAGAATGGGAAACACCCTAGTTGATGATCATCGTGTGAAGACAGTGAGAAGTCACCTAGAAGAGTTATTATCAAGGCAGCAAGATCAGTGAGGGCCAACAAGGCCACTGATGACAGTATGGGTAAAAACAATACCACAACCGGTATGTGTTAAACCGATAGCCAGTTAGCATGGCGCACTTGCCATAGCAAGTGCTGCTATAACGGGGCTGTTCGGGAAATTTATAACCACTACAAGTACTTAGTAAGTACCACGAAGTTAAGTGTGAACATTATAACCATGGAAGGGCTTAACAGCCTGACCTTTGTAATTGGAAATACACCAGTCAGCAAGAAGCTAGACTTGGTTAAGGTAAGAAGATGTTGTGAAACCATGAAAATTTTTCTTTAAACCCAGATTTTCACAAACCCTTTCTTTTCAAACCAGATTTTCTTTCAAACCAACACTTCTTTCCAACCTTCTTTTAAACCAAACCAGTAAAACCAAGAGCAGTTGATAAGATACAACAATGGATAAACTTTCCCTCGATTAAGTTCGGGAAGCACGGAATGAATATTGTCACGGGACAGTATAAGGGAGTTGACAACAGAATACTTCACCTAGGCGTGTGACGGACACTACAAGTGTACCAACTGTGTTGTGGGACGACCGCACTCCGATAGGAGCTTGTGGGCCTGACAGACCTACTTATGGGTTAGTTGGGTAAGTAGTAATGTATCAGTATGATACCCCATATATGTATACGAGTGGAGTCCGAAACACGGGAAGTAGTCGACTCCGTCTACGGTCAGCAGTATAAATCAAACAAAAGCTAGAGATTACAAGGAATGATTGAAGTTAAGGGACTCAGTTGAGATAACCAGACTAAAGGATTAGTGAATTCCTCTCAAGGAAATGTTTAAGAGTCAGGAAGTGCGAAGTGCACTGACTGTTATGTAAAGACATCGTATATATCTCAAGGATCCTTAGGGATAAACATGATAGCTGGAACGAGATCCAGCCTGTGCATGGCAAGGCAGATGCCTAATGTGGACGCATTAATGTGCAATGAACGGGATGAAACTCCCAGAATGAGTACCTACACTATCAGGAAATGTTGATCTTCACAAAAGGAGATAATAAGCCATTTAAGAACGCAAACGGTGTGGCTAAGAGAATGTACCAATAAGTGTGGAACAAATGTAATGGCATAACTTAGCAACACCCAGGAGAAATCCTTAAAGGGTGTTTGCATCAACAATTGTTGCACGAAATAACGTGACAGAAACACAAGGGTTGAAACTAACACCCAGTTTAGACATGAGTTGTCAGGAGACGGACTGACAAACCTAAGGGACATTCCATGAAAGGAAACGGGATGCAACGACTTGTCGTGGAGCCCAATATAATATCCAAACCATATAATGTTGTACAGAGGAGTACATGTGTGTGGACAGCCTACAACGAGCGCAGCTCAAGGCAGTAAGGCTTATAAGCCACAAATAAAATGCGTTATGAAAGATTAGATTGATTGTAGAAGTTTATGTTATATAAGCGAATAGAGTGGTAAACAAACCACTGCATTAAGAGTGGGGATACCTCTCGATATTCTGAAACCGCAGAAGCGGTAGTTATGTGGATCAAGTTCAAGAAATATTTAAGGATGGACGACGTTATTACTGAAAAAGAGCAGTTAGCTTAATAGTATGTGTGTATAAAGTGAAGCACCGAGCTGAATAATGCCGGCTTGTGACTCGAATGATTAATGCCCAAGGAGCATTCAGTAGTCATCCAAATGAGTGATGAACCATAATACGAATGATGTAAGTATATGTGTGGAAGTTAATGCGACAGTAAATACGATGTGAGTTAGTGTACAATAATACAGTAGTACGCAGTAAGCGACCGTTGTATAAGTGTTGTTAAATAATGATGTGGCGGATAAGGCCAGCTATGAGTTAAACTCAGTGGAGATGCAAGATAAGTGATGTTGAACAAACTGGGCAATAAGCCAGTGGTAGGTACTATGTGATAAGGAACTCAGTGTGAATTCCTACTGCAATCACATAAGGGATTTACTGTCAAGAGTTTACGCCTCTGCACTCTGTATGACTGAGTGTTTTGGTATTGCACTTGCGCAGTAATGATCGAGTGGGATAGCTAGGAATTGGAAACATGTTAATTGTGGAGCAATAATGTTATAATGGCCGATGCATAGGAAATGCAAGGCCGCACCAATAAAAAGTACTTGTACAAAACCAAATGTGGAGACATAATTAACAGTAAGTGACTACAGTAGCACCAACTGCCAAATATCGGTATGGAATATACCCCAAATGTTGTAAATAGCTGAGAGAGCACTACACACTAGGTAGTAGCTCAATCTCAACCGACAGTAAGTCGGAAGGGAACAAGTCAATCATTGTGAAATACATAGCTGTATACACAGTAAATTGTTATGGAAGTGGATAGAAAGTTTATAACTCACCGAATTCGCTAACGGTAAGGATACCACGCGTCGGTTGAGAAACCATTGTTACCAAGATGAAGGTGACAATTGGGATGTACAATACAGTATGAATAACAAATGGGGCAATTAAGCTCTACAGTTATTGGAGTTTCGCAACAGAAACTAGTGAGCCAGTGATTCAGGTGTTGAATGTACATGGTGAACACGAGTGAATGGCTAATTATTAACGCCTAGAAGCCTAACAGGCCAGAATCGAAACCAACTAAGAGTGTAAACAAACTGCAATGAGAATTATTGGTTAGGAACTAAACCGCCAATATGGTTAAGATCCTCTAATCAGAATCCATTGTGTAATAGACCGCGTGGAAGTTAAAACACTTCACGACGGCAGAACATTATAAGCCAATGTTTAGTGATTGATTACGTGGGCGTAATCCCTTTTAAGGGGGGGTAGAGCGCAAAACCACTTAGTGTATATTACCGTACAAGTGTACGTAGTGTATGTGACTTATATTGTGCATAGCACAAAATTATATTATTGTTTTGATGATTGGTGTGTGTTACGTAAACATACACATTCATTCATGGTTTAATTGTGGTAATTGCGCACAGAAGATGCGAATACCATTGTGATAAGTGTGTGTATTTGTTAACAGTTGTGTGTGATAGTACAAGTGTGGGAGTAGAGAAACTCCCGGGGGAACAAAAGCCCCGACAGTGTATAAATGTAAAACCAGGTGTTGTATTTTGATAAAATATATGTGTATATATATTATATAGTGATTCATAAAAGGGTATGAGATCGATATAAAACCTAATGAGAATAAGATTCCATAGGCAACAGGATTAAAGTGTATGGGAATAACTGATAGACGAAGTTCTATCCTTTGGAGATGTTATGATCATGATTAGAATGATTTAAAAGATAGAAAATTGGAAATGAGTGATTTACTTGATGCTTGAAAATGAAGTGGGAGGTGGAACTTGATTTGCATGTGATCAAGGGAAGCCGAACACAAATTGGAGTGGAAGGATAGTTCTACACTGATGCTGATCACATCAGGGTTGGATGATTCTTGAAGCTCCCTATAAGTGGTCACAAATAACCACGCTAAGGAAAGAAGCAAAGAGCTTAAGTTGGACTCGGAGTTGTGTGTGTTTTCAAAAGGATTTTAAATTGGTATTTATAAAACGTTGATGGATACTTTACATAATTAAAGTCTTCTCACTTAACCTCACAAGGAAATTTTAAACTTAAGTGATTGTTTTGATCTCCCAAAGGCACGGGGACGGAAGGTGTCCATCGCGACCGGGTTCTGCGGGATCACAGTGTATATCAAGGATATTTTTGATTGCTATACATGCTCTGACATGTTGTGTGGTATGTGTAATGAATGTTGTTTTGATTTGGATTTCCTAAAGTGTATTCTATCAAGGCCTATGAGTCTAAATGTGTGGTGTTACATAGACCTATGTGTCTAAAGACTGTTATGTTACCGGGACCTATGTGTCCAAATGTTGTTATGTTACCCAAGACCAGTGAGTCAAAGGGGTTGTTATGTATGTGTAAGTGTTGTTAAGATACCCGGACCATAGAGTCCGAGGTTATCATGTGGATATGTTATGTTATGTGTGGATGTCAATGTGTTGCCCGGACCATTAAGTCTGAGGTTGTGATGTAAAGTGTGTTTGGTTATGGAAGTCTATTTCCAAGTGATTCCTGTGTTCTAATCTAATGATGTGTGGAAAGTGTGAACTTCGAGGACGAAGTTCTTTTAAGGGGGGTAGATTGAAATACCCCAAACCTTGATATGTGGTTTAAGTAGCAAACTATGTTATATAAAGGCTAAAAGTGCCTTAGAAACATCAGTGGACAATTTAAAACATAGCAAAGTGCAATAAAGCACTAAGATACAGTTTGAGCAAAAACATGCTCTAAGCTATGAGTGAACTTGGTTAGGACCCAAAGAGCCTACCAAGACTTAATAATATTCAATTATGATTTAATAAGGCTAAATAAGTCCTTAGGAAACCTTGGTGGACAGTTAAACCAAATAAAACACAAGGAAATACCTTAAAGTCAATAAGAGCAAAATGTGCTCTAAGCTTGGAATAAATTTGTATAAGACCTAATGGTCATACCTATGCCTTATAAATATGTTAATGAACATATTAAATCAATTACCAAAGAAAACCAAGCTTGAAAACAAGTTAAAACACAAAATGTGCTTTAAGGAGTCTTAAAGCACGTTTTTGAAAAATTGTCTTGTAAATGAGTTTTGAATGGCTAAATGTCCATCATTACTCTTTAATTAACATGTGTACTATATAGTATCACATTTGGGTGGCTATATTAATGGGAAATCAAAAATTTCACTTCTAAGTGCCTTGTTTAGGTGAATAGTGATTTTTATAAGCTAGTTTGTAACATATGTTGTGTTAAGTGATTAAATTGACAAATAAAGACCAAAACACCCTTCTAATCATATGGGGGCCGGTTTTATCATGTGGTGACTCACCACCATGAGCTAGTAAAAATTAAAGAAAGAAGGAAAAGTAAGTAAAAAAGTAGAAGTTACCTTTATAACATGTAAATATCTTTCAAAAGCAATTCCAATCTTCATTCTTTCTTTCCCACTCACACCCACCGTAGCCTTCTTCATCTTCTCCCAAACTCCATCGGTTTTGCTACAGCAAACCATGCCATTCTCCATCTTCTTTCACTTGTATCTTCTAGCTCCCTTGGCCAAATCAAATTCCAAGACCATATTTGTCTTAGTTAGGTCAAGCTCTACACTTCCCTCTTTTTAAATCTTCAAGAACTCAATTTTGGTGCCATGGAGATTCACCATTGAAGGAGCTTGAGCTCATCTTTTCACATATTCTTATTCTCCTTTGCTTCAAGGTAAGGAAACTCAAAGAAAAATCAAGTTCCCTCCATGTTTTGTTGTTGTCCGAAAATTCACCATTAATGGAGCTCTTATATTGCCTTGTTCTAGCTTCATTTGAATCTTCCAAGGGCTAGGAGGAGTCCTCTCTTGATACTTATTCAAGTTCTCTTCCAATTCCAAGGTAAAACAATTACCTTAATGTGTTAAAACAATATGTGTAACTAGGGTTTATAATGAGATAAAGCATAATGCTTGAATACTCATTCTATTATTTGTACATTGTTTAGAAGTTGACAAACAACCAAACACCCCACCGGTTTTACAAGGAAACAAGAAAGAAGTTTGTGAGGAAAAGAGGTAAACAAGCTATCTCAATGTAGTTTAAATGCCTTAGGAAAAATGAGCTTGATTTGCTTAATAAATACCTAAGGAGCCAATGGCAAGTGACCTAGTAAAGTGTTCTCAAGGAGACTAGTAAAAGAACATATGTTTTGGTGTATGTATTTGCAGGTCAAAGGCATTATTTATGTGGGAAATTCAGTGTTTATGGTTTATGCAATTTAAGGGCCTAAGAGCCATGTTATTTAAGGGCCTAAGTGCCAAGCAATTTAAGTTATGCACTATATTGTGATGTAGTGCTAAATGTGTGAAGTTTGTGTATAAAAAGTGTTTGATGGATTTTAGTTGTTTTGAATGAAATAAGGTAAAAACCTAAGTGTTTGGATGTGAGTAAATACAAGAGAAGCTATGGCCAAATTTGGGGAAAAGTGTGAGAAGTTCTAAGCGTTTTAAGAAAGTTTGGTGAACTAGGAAGTGTTAAAGGTGAATAAATGTTTACTTGAGAAGAAAACGTGTGTTAAGGTGATTTAGAGTGATGCAAGGATTTAGGTGTTATCTTGGAAGTTCTAGGAATTCAATGTGTGTTTTGAGGATGTATTTAAGTCTTGGAGAGTTTGTTTAAGGTTTAGGAATGTTGATGTAAGGAAAGAAATGATGTTTAGGTGAGGTTTGAGAAAGGAATTCAAGAAGTTGTGAAAAGAGGATTTGGTTAGTAAGAGAAGATGCTTGGGAGATGATGTTAAGGTAAGGAGGAAACATTTTGGGATAGTTGTAATCAAAGGTGAGAAACACCATTTAGAAACCTAGAGTCAAATGTTATAAGTGTTGGTGTATGTATAAGAAAATTGGGTAACAAGTTGGACAATGTTTTAAGGTGAATTGAAGTGGTATTTTGGCATTAGAATATACCTAAGATCATATGGTAAGTTTATACAATTAATGGAGGTGGAGAACTAAGGCAACAACACTTGAAAAATGCAATTTTGACAATTCTGTAGCTTTGGTCCGGGACCTAGGTCATGGTTCAAGACCCGGACCAAGCTTTTAAAATGGCCGAGAGTTGTAACATGTTGTGGTCCGGGACTTAAGGTAAGTACAAGGTCCCGGACCACCCTATTAAAATCGCCCGAGAGTTTTCTAATGTGTTGGTCCGGGACTTAAGGTAAGGACCAAGTCCCGGACCACTCTAAAAATGTTGTTTAAGGTTGGAAAATGATGTCTAATGATGGGGATTGATGGTTAATGATGTTATGAGGTTGTTAAGGACATGTTAGGTGAGTTTTAATGACAATTAAGTGGGTGAAAAGTTATAATAAAATGTGAAAGTAAAACAAGTTAAAAGTGAAGTTATGTAACTAAGTTAACGGGGAAAAATTATGAGCATTAGACATTAAATAACCAAGCAACCCCGATGTTAATAAAAACACATGTGATGTTAACAGTTGTTCGAGAATCACTCGAGGAACATAAGTGGACGTGGTAAAGTGGACTCCGGTGACAGGTATGGTTTTCTTGCAACCTGTGTCCTACCGGATTACACCGGCTTGTATGCCAATGTGTTTTTCTGTATGTTTGCCACGTTGTAAGATAAAACATGTAATGAGTTTAAAGTAATTCATATATGTGGCGTGTTCAACTCCGATACCATTTAACCTCGGCAGTGTTAACCTTAGTTAACTGAGTCTAGGATCACATGAGAGTTCGGTATTCGGAGTAAACGACCCGAACCATGGGACGTACTAACCACGGCTATGCGTGTGTTAATTGTGTGTTATGTGTTTGTGAATGTAGGGATCTCCCTTGTGTGTTTAACCCAGTTGTAATTCTGTATGGTTGTAGATGTGATAGACTCCATAGTGGGGTTCTAACTAATATCTAAAGTAAGTATGTACTAACAGTGGTGAGGAATCCGGTTTGGCCGGTCGCGCGTTGTTTGGGAGAGGGTATCCTTCTTAGCCTTACCCTTCTCTTTGTTATGGTTGTTTCCCTCACGGGTTATGATCTCCCATTAGCTTACTCCAAAGCTTAGCTATTCTGACTTTGATCGGTTTGGGGAACATGTTTGTGTGGTGTGTTGTGTGGTGTTATGGGCCTCCAAACCCGAACCGCCTTAACTTAAGTTACTCGTCCAACTATTAGGACGGTAATGAGTGTTGTTGGTATTGTGTAACGAGCTTATCATGAGACTGGCAACATTCTCTAGGCTCACCAGTGTGTAGACAATGTTTGGGTCGGTTCCTAAGAGAACCATTCCCGTTATGTTATGTGTTTTGTTGTGATGCAATATCCATTGCGGTATTATGTTGTGCACGTGGAAACGTGCAAAGTGTTGTTAAGTGTTGTATGTAGTGTATGTTGTAGGTTGTATAATGTGGAGTGTGTGGATCATGGATATGATTCCCAGTTTGTGATAAGAGACGTTTAAGGATAACCCGATTTAAGGGTAAGTGTCGTCTATTAAGGAAGTAGCTCCATTAGGAGGAACACTCTAGGGATAATGAATACCAAGAGTGACTTATTAAGTAAGGATACATTATCCGTTTGTTGAGCCCATTGAGGCGAAATGTTAAATGATGTGTGTTTATTGTTACATGCATGATTTAAATATAATCAACTGCATGTTAAGACGACAATTAGTTGTGCGTGGCCCGGTAGCATGTGGGCTGCGGGATTACCATACCAGCAAAGGTGCTGAGCCCCTTGGGGGCCACCCTTTCTCTTCTTTTCCTATTTCAGGTACGAAGTGCTGGAAGACGTTCGAAAGTAGGAGGGTAGTCGTCGTACATGGGTAATCATTTAAGTGTATGTATACAGTAGGTGTAGAGACCGAAATTGTTGTCGGCATCAATTTATAAATACTCGGTATAGTTGAAAGGTGTATGTGTTGTTGTTGTTGTTGTTGTTGTTAATGGAAAGGATAATACTGTGTAGTTGCTCGGGAATTTAGCCCATCAGACCGGTACAATGTATATGGATTAGCCTTGTTAGCCACGTGGGTGGCTAACGGCGTGTAACACCAACGAGTTAAGTAATGTGATGAGGTTTGTATTTCCGCTGCAGTGTATTGTAAGTGTGTTAATGTTGGATGGGGTGTTACAGTACGAGTAACCCAAGAGAATGGGTACGTATAAGAATGAGTAGCCCAAGAGAATGGGTGTGTATACGAATAAGTAACCCGAGAAGCGGGTGAGTATTGAATAAGTAAACAAGGCATAGTGAGGAATAACCCTCAATGCCTAAGAGTAACCAGTTACCACTAACAACATTGTTATGTTAGTTAGGAATCGTGTTCCGTGACTGATGTAGATTCCTTGTGTGATATACATATATATTGTATTGCCATGATGCATTGTTTGATAAAATGAACTCCATGTATATCCGACCCAAAGTAGTCGGCGTACCGCGGTTAGCACACGGTATATGCGAATTTCATGCGCAGCGTAAGCTGACCCCCTAGGGGGAACGTTTTTAGTGTGCAGGTAACTTGAAGCTGACCACCGTTCGAGAGAGTAGGACGGGACGGCTGTGAGCATGGGTAGTTTAGATTGTAATTACTTATGCGTTTGTATGAGGTGTAAGTCCGAGTATGTTATCGGCATCCGTATATTGTAGACTCGGTATAGTAGAGATATGATTGAGTTGTTTTTATTGAAGTACTCGGTTGTTCCAGTTCATCAGACCATTACGGTATAAAGAAAGGCCTGGTTAGCCACATGGGGGCTAACGCGTTGTTTCACCCTCGTTGTAATTAGAGTTCCGCCTGCGTGAGTAGGAGTAATTAGTAACAGTTTAGAGGTAATGACGAGATTAACGGTTGGGGTGTTACACTATAGGTGTTTTTTCTACTAGTGACACCTCCTCCTCCACGCCGGCAGCTTACTTCTCCACCTCCACGCCGGCAGCCTACTCCTCCACCTCCATGGCAGCCTACTCCTCCACGACAATCTACTCCTCCATGACATGATGATTCACCACCATCTGACGATGCACCGCGTAGCTCAGAGGCTTCACACGCTTCACACGGTAGTGGTGTTGATCCCCGCGTGGTCATCACTATCTCTGACAGGTAAGTACTACTTTGTAAGTACAAACCAATTCTCAATAAAGTTTGTTTTATATATATATATATATATGCTAATTGTCAATTTGTGGTGTATTATATAATCATAGGGAGCTACTACCTACAAACAAGGTTGCTCGTTCTTTTCTTCCTTGCTTTGAGACGAGGTGGTTTCCAGAGGGTTATAGTTGGGAGGGTTTGGGTCAGGACGGCCATAGATTCTATTTCAATGAGTTCAAGGTACTTAACTATTCTTGATCTTTAACTTCTTATTTTTTTGATAACTTATGCTTACACTTACTACTTTATGCAGAAGCGCTTCCGTTGGGACCCTGACCTTGAGAGTGTCGTCTATGAGTTATTCTATGCCTTGGGCAGAAAACGATATTCAGACACACTCTACAAGATGAAGGCTGGGAGAACGAAGAGAAAAGTCCAAGACAAAATATGGCAGGCTTAGGAACAGCAGTGGGTGAATGAGAAGTATAAGAACATCAGCGAGACTAACTCTCGTAACCGGAGGACTGAGCACACACCTGGTGGTGGTCTGTCTACTCATGCGTGTGGTTCTCGCACGATAAAGGAGCATAAGAGGGTTCTGGTGAGTCTTTTTGTTTTATAAGCTAAGTGTATATGAAACTGGATGCAAGTACATGTGAATATGATAATGCAACTTTGAATGCATGATGTGAGTTGTGATTGTTATCAGATTCTGATATGTGCAATACTGGATTGTATATGTGTGGGAAAATGCAAAAAACAGGGGAGGTTATGTCAGATTTTTTTAAGCCGTGATCGATTAATCATTATCTGATTTTGACTGAACAATCTTGGTTTTTATGTGCGGGAAAATGTAAAAAAACAGGGGAGGTTCTGTCAAATTTTTTAAAGTCTTGCTTCTAATTTAATCAAGTGTTTTTTTTGTAGACTAAAAAATACGGTACAGAGCCAGATGCTTACACATTGTTCATACACACTCATTCGAGCAAGGATGGGCATGGAAACAGTGTGCCAGTATACTCTAAGGTCGAGGACACTGCTGTAAGTGTTTTAATTTAACTTATTAAAGTTGTGCTACATTATTCAAATTTATTCATTAGCGATAAGTACTAATTATATCATTGTGTTATGATTATGAAGCATAAATACGAAGAGCTGTTAGATGTTGCCACTCAGGAGTCAACCACTCCTGATGATCCATCTCTGCAAGCCACACCAGTAGACCCTAGTGAATTTTTTTTAAGGTTGTTGAAGGGAAATCCAGAAAGCAGAGGGTCTACGGTGTGGGCGAGCTAGCACCAGTGCACTTCCCTGACTCATTTCACAACACTGGCACTAGCTCACGTGCTTCCGGCTACGACCAGAGAACATACGAGTCCTTGAAGTCGGACATTGAGTGGGAGCTTATTCAGAAGTTCGATGACAATTACAGGCAGCAGGTTCGTGTTGAGGAGAGGGAAGCGATCCGCCAGGAGATGTTCAGTGAGGAGATGCAGAGGATGATACGAGTGCATATCTCCTAGATGTTTCCCTCTCAGAAGGCTCCGTACGGTGATCCTAGCGCTGGCTCTAGTACGGGTGGATGGGGTCAGTGGCCTAGAGGTCCGCATGATGGCTCAGGTGGTCCAGGTGATCAGACTGGATATCGTCCAGGGGATGGACATGGTTGGGGAGGTGGGTATTAGATAGATATGACATTTGACTTTGTTAGACTTTGTTTGCTTGAGACTACGTCTGTATCAAATTTCGACTGCACTACTTCGTATCTTGTGTTGATTGAACATTTGTATTATGTTTGCTTATATTATGGGATTAATGAGTACAAATCTTTATGGGATTGTATATTACAGGTGGATATGAGTAAAATGTATTATATGTCAACATTTATAGGTGAAAATATATTACAAATTAAAATATTAAATATTTTTTAAAAAATGAACGCAATTTAGCGACGGAAATTCCGTCGCTAAACGTTAATCCAATAAAACCAAATTTTCGTCGCCAAATTAGCGACGGGTGTGTTCCCTCTCTAATCTGTCGCTAACATATATTTAGCAACGGACACATCCGTCGCTAATCCATCGCTAATCAGCGACGGACAACGTGGTCCAACGCGATTTCAGATTAGCGACGACTGGTTTAGCGATGGACAAATCTGTCGCTAATCCGTCGCTAAAGCATATTAGCGACGGATTTGTACATTGCTAAACGCTGTTTTCTAGCTGTGATGGAACCATAATGCATATGCCTTTGTTGATGTAAACCACGTTGACGATGCAAGAAATGTAATTAAAGGTCTAAAGGGATGGAACATCAATGGGAACAAACTATGGTTCAGGATGGAGTCACTGCTGGAAAAAAAGGAATAAACAACGTTTTTATTTGTCTTTTGGAACGCTTTATAACCATTTTTTATGCCGGCGACGCAAATGGTCGAGCCTTTTAAAGAACGCGTTGTAAGCGTTATTTATACATTAATTTAAAAGAACGCTTATCGCTAAAGCGTTTTTTAAAGCGGGTCAGGGGGCGGGAATCTACGAGGCATAAAGAACGCTTCAAGGTGAAACCGTTCTTTATGTCCGACTATAAAAACGCTTGCTTACTATAAGCGTTCTTTATGAAGATTTATAAAAAACGCTTATCAAGACAAGCGTTCTTTATGTCATTTGGCGCGAGAGTATAAGAAACGCTTTTACATATAAGCGTTTCTTATATGGTCTTTTTTTTATATTTTTATTTTTTATACAATTTATTACCCTCCGCGTAACACAAAATTAAAATCACAAAATCATTCAAAACCTGTTTGTATTGTATATACCATATCAACCAAACTGGTGAATTTTAATTAATATATAGATCAACAGCAGTACTCTTGTTTGCATTAATATTATATACCAGCTAGCGCACATACGCTTAAGTGTAGTATCGATCAACTACAACATTTGTAACTAGCTAGTTAACCAAAATACTAAAAATGGTAACCAAAATACTAAAAATGGTTCAAGTACTTCGATCATAACATGTACAATACAACCATTTGAAAAAAAGAAAAGATAGACTCATGACTTCTTCTGATCAATTTAGTGCTTTCAACACATGTGTGCGCCCTCTCCTTATTGACAAACTTCAGATTGATCGACTTGTGAATAAGTGTTGAGAAGAAATCAACAAGCTGCACAACAGAATTATAAAAACGATTAAGTGCACCATTTAAACTTATCCAAACATGCGCAAATAATTAAAATCACCAATTCAAACACAAAAGTACTTATAATACATACCTGAGAAGAAATTTCCAATTCACTAAGACAGTTGTTACCTCTGTTGAAGATGAAAGTACCGACGATCATGATGATTCTTCTGCTGATACAAAGGTTACAGTATAACATAAAAGTTGTCACTTATTGTGCATAGAAACTGTCACTTATTGCTATCATTCGTGAAAGTCGCTTAACATGCAAACTCAGGGGGAATCATACTTAGGGGGAATCTCTCAATCTTTTTAATTGCCAAGGGACCTTCATCTGGTTTTTTTAAAAGATACGATGCACCCCACATCAACAGTGTGACTAGTATTCCAAATGACTACATGCAATCTACAGATAGTCATGTCCTAGCGTTTAAAGATTTCTCAGACCTATCGATGTTCTAAACTGAAAGAAGATCCAATCGAAACTGGAGATGGAGAAGTGTCTACCTTCTCCATCTCCATCTCCATCCATAACACATGAAACTCATCAACCGGGAGATGTGGTACCACTTTATCTTCATATAGTCCCCCATGCCACCATATAATTGACTAAGTTTCTTCTTATCCTCCTGATACCACTATTCTAGAAAACCGTTTTCTTCATTCAAGGTTATGAAGTATGCCGGTAATCCGTTAATCGCCACCGGACTCTACTTCGTGGCAGCCTCACTTAACTATTTAGCCAATTTCTTCAACCTCTATGTTTCTGAGTTCTCATTCATCCTTTCATCTATATATGCCTCTGTCTCTTTTGTACAATGTTTTTCTTCTTCTGTCTCTTTTGTATCAGTAGAAGAATCATCATGATCGTCGGTACTTTCATCTTCAACAGAGGCAGCAACCGTCTACATCGTCCAAATTCATCTGACTTTTTATCCAATTTTCTATGTGATGTTTCAGTGCTGTCCAGTTCTGATTGCTCGGTCTACTGAAGCTTCTACATCATACATACTAGTCAGAGGTGACTAAAGGAATAAAAAAGGAGAGAAGAAAGGTCGTGAAGGAAAATAAAGTTGGTGGGCCCGTCCGAGTTCAATTTTTTTTATTATAGGTTGATGCCGATCGAAGGTCATAGGCGCTAGCCAAAAAATGTAAAGGGATACTAAAATAATAACTACAAGAAATTAAGAAGCTGTAAGTAGCGCTAGAGGTCTCTAATATGGCCAATGGTGGTCATATAGATTTCCAAAACATTAGAGGGTTAATTGGAATGCCTAGCTTGACCGGATAACAAATCTGAGAAGAATGTGAAGGAACTTATAAGTTTTTGATGTTGGTATTGGTAGAAACGTAGATAAACTTCTGGGTGGATGTTAAGGTAAAAGCAATATGGGGAAGGGGAATACGTTAGGCAAGCTGCCGTAATGCTATGTCTTTGTAACTAATTAATACATCCTAGAGTCATCTAATATTTGCACCCTAGGTTATACTATAATATAATATATAGCATTAATTAATACACCCTATAATCATCTAACCAAATTAATTTCGCCATATATACTATATTTGTATGCATGCCGAAACGCATTATATTACACATTAATTCCCAAGTCCATTAATTGTACAACCAGCAAGTAAAAATCAGCACATAGTACAACAATATGCGCCCTTGATTAACAACAATCAACACATAGTAAAAACCAGCAAGTCCATTGGTCTGCATGCAAAATTATTCCCGAACACACGCGCGTACACTTTATTTCACGCCTTTAATCCCAAAAAAACAGAGTATATATGTTCCTGATTAATTAACAAGCTAGTTTGGTTTGCAAGCACACATAGGTTAACAACAACTGCGCGCCGCAGTTTGGTTTGCATGAAAAATTATTCCCAAACAATACACACAATATATTTCACGCCTTAATCCCAAACAAATAGACGCCTTAACCCCAAACAAACAGAGCATGTATTTTCCTGATTAAGAAGTTTGGTTTGCAAAAATACCTCATCAGCCCAAGAATAGAGCCGAAAGATCTACCGCGCATGTATGTTGTTCCTTTCGCTAGTTGGGGTTGTAATCCAGAGGCGCCGTGCGTGCGACAGGGCATGTATGTCCTGTTCGTGCGATTTTGCAAACATTAATTACTAATCGAAAGATTATATCTATGACAAAAAAGGATAGGCATGCATATATATATATATATATATGTATATATCTGTTCGCAGATTGAGGGCAAAATTACCGATAGCGAGAGGCGCCGATATTGATCTACGCATGCATCTGGCCTGCCTTCATCGCCCCAATGCCGGAAGATAGAAGATCGATTATCGGGAGGGAAGAGAAAGAGGTGCCGCGGCGACAAATATTGTGATGTTTCTGGGTTTCGATTGAGAGGAGATAAAGCGGAAAGAGCGAGGTTTTTTACAGAGGGAGAGCAACGTTTACATGGAGTGAGAGCGAGGTTTACAGAGAGTGGGTGGGTAGGGGAACAGTCGCGATTAGACTGATGAGAAGACTGGGCGGGAGGGCGAAAACTGTTTATAATTTAGGTAACATAAAGAACGCTTCACTTAAGAAGCGTTTTTATGCTACTTACGATCAGCATAAAGAACGCTTCTTAGCTAAAGCGTTCTTTATGTTATCGCGCCCAAAGACATAAAAAACGCTTCTTTTGAGAAGCGTTTTTTATACATATCTCTTATAGAACGCTTTGTAAGCAAGCGTTGTTTTTGTCTTTGGGCGCCATAACATAAACAACGCTTTCTAAGCAAAGCGTTTATTAAGATGTCCCGCCTATTATAAAAAAAACGATTTACAATATAACCGTTTTTAAAGGGGCGTTGTTTATTTTTTTTTTCCAGCAGTGAGTTCTAAGGCCATAAAGCTAGAAGGAGTAAAGATGATGGAACATAGTTGGGACATAAAGTGCAAAGGGATCCGTCAGGACGAGAGAAGAGTTGGGAACAAAAAGATCATAGCCATGCCCTATCAAGACTTTCTATCAAGGTCAAGGCTGATGAGGAGATGAAAGCTTGTCTAAGCAAGTGTGTTGTCACAACATTAGAAGAGGAAAAGAGTGATATAGAAGCAATGGAAATTATGCAAAATCGGTGGCCAAACCTTGTAGGTTTGCTGGTGTTCTCTTGAAGAAAATTCCTTATGGTTTTCAACACCGCGGGGTAGCGGAGAAATTGTAACTTAAGCATGATCTAGGGGGAAGGAAACCTACAGAATCAGACTTTGACTCTGGGAGACCACTAATAGGTAGAGAAAAGGAAAACATGGGTTGTCATTAGAGGAGTGCTCTCCACGTCTGGAACAAAACAAATGTGAAAAGTTAGCGCAAATGGTGGGAGATATTATCAGGCTAGAGAAGAAGAGGATACTAGCTTCGTATGCGGAGGTACATATCCAAAACATTCAAACATAGCTAACTTATCAATAGTTCATAACAGTATATTAGAAATGTTAACTACACAATTTTTTTCTTTATGATATAGCAAGATAAGTACTTGGAGCATGGTAGCTGCAATATAGACGCGTTCAAATTAAGGAAACAATCATATCGTGAACACTTATCATTATCGGCGCCGTTGCTAATTATTGAAACCCTGCCCGACATACAAGCATACATGATTTTGTCTTGTTACGGAATACAGAATACTCATCCGGTTTTTATATTTGTCTTAGTTTACAGTTTGGGAAATTCAACGCGGGATTTGTTGGTGGTGCTAGGCAAGCAAGCAAGTCCGGCCAAAATGCATGACAACTTACAAGAATCTCCGAACCTCTTTCAAAAAAAAAAAAAAATACAAGAATCTCCGAACCTTAACGGCTATGTTACGTTGTTCTTCTTGTACATATACACGAAGAAAAAAACACAGCGCAATCGAGGAGGCCCGCACCGCAACGCAACGCTTAGTTGTATTTTTGTTCGTACTAGAGGATGATTCTTAAAACAGACGGCATCAGGACCGCCGTGACAACCGAGTTCTGTCACAAAAACACATTGCGGGTTCCAAAAAATATATATTAATATATTATATTTCTCCACTACAACGGCAGGAATTATTTTATTTGAAGTCTGCACTTCAAGACGATTAGTAAACTGCTCTGATTTAGTTTGTTTCTTCGTTCAAGTGTAATTGAAAAATGAGAGAATTAATAGCAAGTAGTTATAATCGCATTACATTGGTTGGTTCTTGTTATTATCAATTGTATATACGATGTAATCATCGTACTACGTACTATTATTATAGATAATACTAATGTCAAGTGATAAGTATTCATTGCAACCATATGATGTACACATGACACACGCATTACGTCATTTGTTTGTTAATTATGTGTACACCGACATCCAACTCATATTTCAAGATTAAACAGTCATAGATTAAATGTACTACTACTATCTTGATTTATATATCAGGTTATTATTAATAAGAATAAATTAAATTTTTATTAATTTAAAAAATTTACCATAATTTCTCACTTTAATACATTCAACCCAATTGATATTATACGGGTATTGTTTTTCCGTAAGAATTTACGGGTATTGTTTAACGAGCAACGAAATTCATTTCATGTGCTACAATATATTAGACTAGTAGGTGACTGACTGAATAGTGTGACTAGCTTCGAATTCTCTACGCGCCTAAAAGAAAAAAAAGAAAGAAAGAATGGTGATCACTTCATTGCTGTGACGAATCTACATAATAAGTTGACTTTGACAACGAAGATGCTTCCTCGCTCATATAATACATATGACAAAAAATACATACGGATGCAATTTGAGGATGAACATAATAATATACGGGAGTGAATAACTTATTAGATATTCTTAGTTTCGTCAAAAAAATATATAGATTTCTTAGATCATGTATGGAGATCTGCGAGAATACTTGCAGAGGCGTTGGTCCAGTGCAATTTCATTTCATCCATGATGATGAAACCACTCAAAATTCCTCATCTTTATATATTATAATTGAAACTCTGACCACCAATCTCCATTTTTAATTATTATTAAACTCTGACCACCATCTTATTCTCATCTTATATTAATATTTTATAAATGTCGATTGATGATATTGTATCCACTTGATTATTTATTAATCTGATGGCTATTCAAAGAATGGAAATGAGAATTGTCAAGCGAGATATGTACATACACTACTAAATGTCATGTGTGTCTAGCTTAAGTGTTGAGCAATCACTTGAGATGATACCACCAGCATTAATTTGTACCAGCTTATTAAAGTCCTTTGGCATGATGATTAGAGTATAGGAGTCACCACTACTGACATGATCATGCTGGAATAGAAGTGTGACACAAGATATTAACACGTGGCAGGGTTGAAAAATACAATAACACCACATTGATCTCAATTGGTGGAGAATAACTTTAATTAACCCTTTAGAAAGGTTGAAGCAATAGAACACGTCCCACGCGCTTCGGCCTCCTTCCCTTGTTTTCAGTGTTCCCCCTTGGGTGGGAGGCTTGAGTTCCCTGTTTCGCCGCTTGTGCCTAACCTAGCAACTTCAACGTTTTCCGCTTGTCTTCTATGTGAGTTCAGTCTATCTACCTTGAATTCTATAGGTGATTTTCTTATTGGTCTTCGTTTCTTGTTTTGAGTGTTGCTTCTGGGCTTTGGATACCTTTAACTTACTCTCGCTTGTGAGGTTGTGATCGTTCTCTCCCCCTTTGCTTCCTGGGCTGCTGTTAGTGACCCACTCGGTCGTGTTTACCGTCATCTTGTTGCTCAATCTGCCACGCCTACCATGGAAGCTCCGCCAGTTCAAGTAATTGATGAATTAACTTCACATTGTGCGGAGTTAACGCTCACTGCGGATGAATAGATGACAACCACCATGGATGATCTAGTTAATGTCACTGATGGTTATCCGTTCATTCATAACCTGCTTGGTAATATTTTCTCTTCTAAGCCTGCTGATGTCCGAGCTGTAAAATCCACCTTTGATCAAGTTTGGCAGATGAGTGGAAAGTTCGAGATATGGTCTACTGGGCTTAATCTCTTCATCTTCGAGTTTGAGACCCTGTTAGAATATATACATATAGACTAGCGTACATATATATTCCTATTATACCTTAGCTTAAACGCTGTGTTTAAGCTAGTCATATATGTTTCCGTTGTACACATATGTATATATAGAACCTTACTCCTCTGTAATCAATACATCATAATATACTCTCATACTCTAATACATAATGTTTACTTTCATATCTCTCTCTGTATACCCTCCATATCGGTTTCTTGTTTTTTGACATGGTATCAGAGCGACCAGAAAAACAAGAAACTCGCACTTTTCTTTCTTCGTCTTCTTCATCACGCACACATCTCCCGTCGACATTCAAATTCCTTTTTCGCAAAAATTTCCTTCCTTCTCTGAGTTCTTTCGACAATGTCAAACATCGATGGAAAGAACGATCAAACCTCAAAAGATAAGGGGAAAGAGAAAGCATCAGACGAATCGCAAGATTCAGAAGAGCTCATACCCAGCGAGCTTCGATTACATTCATCGGACTTTCCAGGAATGCAATTAGCTTATAAATACAACGGAGGAGCAGGGTTTCTAGACTGGAAACGCAATTTCATGGTTGGTTTGATATCAAAGTCGAAATTAGGTTTTGTCGAGGGTTCTGTCAAACGAAGCGACTACAAAGGGTCACTACAAAAAGAATGGGATAAGGCTAACGGAATGGTGATGGGATGGATCTTCACCGCGCTTGACGATTCGCTTCGCAAATCCGTGATATATCTCCCGACAGCAGCTGCAATCTGGGCAAATCTTCGTAAAAGATTTGACGAGACCAGCGGAACCCGACTTTATACGATCCGCCAAGAATACCGTAAGCTGGAACAAGAAGAAGACAGCTTGAATGATTACTACACGAAGTGGGTTCAACTGTGGAATGAAGAGCAAGAAATACAAGAACTTCCAGTTTGTGCGTGCGGGGCTTCAGAAAAATTGGCGAAGATCACAGAAAATGCTAGGGTTGTCGATTTTCTTATGGGTTTGAATCCAAAGTTTCAAACAATGCGAAGCGCAATACTAGTAATGTCGCCACTACCAAATATTGAAAGCGTCTATGCGATGGCGAAACAAGAAGAGAATCACAAAAATAATCAGAAATCCAGAAACATCGAAGGAGATTCCCTCACTTTCCAATCGTCCATCAACAGAAACCCTAATTTCCCAAAGAAAGCTTCAGAAGTCAGAAACTCTAACCCTAATGCCAGGAATGGAAAGAATGATGACAAAAGGGTCAAATGTACGAAATGCAAGAAACCCGGGCATACCTATGAAGAGTGCTACTGGGTTAAGGGTTTCCCGCCGCATTGGAAACACAACAAAGAAGGTAAAGCTCTGGGAAGCGCCATGGATGAAGAAAATTTCTACGCTCCAGAACAAAGAAACTGTCCAGTTCCAGGCATGAATCAACAGCAACTTGAGGGCATAAAGGCTTACCTCAAGAATAAGACAAAAGAAGTTCCAGGCCTCTCTCAAAGTCAGCTTACAAGCTTAATGTCCTATCTTCAAATGGATCCAGAACTGCATCAAACTTCTCGAACTGATTTATATGATCAGTTCGCAGGTATGACCTTCATAACTTCTAGTGCCTGGAATTCGAACAATAAACCTTGCATGTCTAAGATTCAAGGTTTGGATAGTAAATGGATCATAGATACGGGGGCCACTGACCATGTTTGTGGAAATATTACCCTTTTTGACAGAGAAAGTTATAGAAAATGCAATCAAAAGGTTACCATGCCTGATGGACATCCTGGTCAAATTGAAGGAATTGGGAATATCCATTTGACTGAAAATTTTACCTTGTTAAATGTTTTTCATGTCTCATCTTTCAAGTTCAATTTGTTGTCTGTGCGAAAATTTGTTCATCAAATACATGCTTGCCTTATAACTTCTGTGAATCATTGCTATATACAGGACCGTGAAACATCTTTCTGTTTGATGCTTGCAACAGAAGAGAAGGGTCTGTACCTTTTGGATGTTTTGAGTATTGATAGATTTCTTCATCTTAGGAATTCTTTGAAATGCAACAGAAAAGCAAATGTAATGGATTCCATTGCTGATAAACATGTTTCTACCTCTGTTGTGAATTCTGTTTCTCTATGGCATAACAGATTAGGCCATGCGCCTTTGCAAAAGCTTTGTAAACTTGGTCTTATAAATAAAAGGAAAATTCCTCCTGATTTTGTATGTGATGCTTGTCATTTGGCCAAAGATCACAGACTCCCTTTTCCTCATTCTGTTATCAAAACAAAAATTTTTGAGCTTATTCATCTTGATATATGTGGTCCTTTTAGGCAGAAAACATATGATGAAAATAGATATTTTCTTAGCATAGTTGATGATTTCTCCCGTGCTATATGGATTAAGCTTCTGAAAAACAAACATGATGCTTTCAGATTTGTTAAAGAATTTATACTGATGGCAGAAAGGCAATTTAATAAGAAAATCAAGATTGTTCGATCTGACAATGCTTTTGAATTGGGTCTTTCTGTAGAAGGAAAAGCTTTTTACAAATCTTTAGGCATTACTCATCAAACATCTTGTGCTTACACTCCACAACAAAACGGAGTTGTGGAGCGCAAACATAGATACTTAGCTGAAACCGCCAGAGCTTTGTATTTTTCTTCTAAAATACCAATAGAATACTGGGGGGAATGCATGCTTTCTGCTACTCAATTAATAAATAGACTTCCCTCCAGTACTTTACAAGGGAAAACACCATATGAAATAATCTATGGATGTCTTCCTGATTACAAAAGGCTGAAAGTCTTTGGTTGTCTTTCATATGCTGTTAACCTTGATAAGAACAAAAGCAAACTTGATCCTCGTTCAGATGCTTGCATTTATCTTGGTTTAATGGACACTCAGAAAGCTTATAAATTGCTTAGACTCAAAGATATGAAAATAGTTGTTTCTAGAGATGTCAAATTTCATGAAACTACTTTTCCCTTCCACACTAAACAGCCACACAATCTCCTTCTGAAACACTCAAAATGATATGCCTATCACATATGACTCTGATGATACAGATTGTCCCACCAAAAACAATGAAAATACTCCAGCAGTTTTTCCTGACAGCACTATACCCATACATGACTCTACAGAAAACCAAAATGACCAACCTATCCCTACTACTTCCGTCAACCCTGAGCCACCAGAAAACCTTGATCTAAGACGGTCCACTAGAACAAGAACAATCCCTTCATACCTACATGATTATTACATTCATGATGAATTGCCTGAAACTGATTCTTTTACAGCCATAATGTCTAGTAGAATCAATTTCAACAGAAGTAATTCAACTGATAACAGCAAGCTTAATCTGTTCTCCCTAACAGATATAACTCCCAAATACTTTCTGAACACTGATTGCAATGACAACTTTGAGAACATTCTTCATTTGAATGATCCAACTACTTATGAAGAAGCTTCTCAAAGCTCTCATTGGAACATGGCAATGAAAACTGAACTAGATGCCCTCATTGCAAATCAGACTTGGGAATTAGTTAAGCTTCCTAAACACAAAAAACTTGTTGGATGTAAATGGGTTTTCAAAACCAAACTGAAAGCTGATGGTTCTGTTGAAAGATACAAAGCACGTTTAGTTGCAAGAGGTTTTAGTCAAAAATATGGTCTGGATTACACAGAGACATTCTCTCCTGTTGTTAGAATGTCCACTATTCGAACACTTTTGGCTGTTGCTGTTAAGAAACAATGGATTACTGATCAACTTGATGTTAATAACGCTTTCATACATGGAGACCTTCATGAAGATATATATATGCAAATACCACCAGGTCTCCATGTAGAAAGCAACATGAATGCTTGCAAATTGAAAAAATCTCTCTATGGTTTGAAACAAGCATCAAGACAATGGTTTGCAAAATTGAGTGATTTCCTAACACAAGTAGGATATATCAGATCTGAAAACGATTACTCTTTGTTTTCAAAAAGGGATCATCAATCTCTCACATATCTTGCCATTTATGTTGACGACATCCTTATTTGTGGAAATTGTTTCTCTGAAATACAAGACTTGAAAAACCGTCTTGATCAGCAATTCAAAATAAAGGATCTTGGAAAACTTCATTACTTCTTAGGAATGGAGTTTATCCATCATCCTAAAGGGCTGATAATCACCCAAAGAAAGTTCTGCTTGGAGATCTTGAATACTTTTGATGACATAAATAGTAAACCTGCCTCTGCTCCTTTGCCTGTTAATACTAAACTTCACAGAAATACAGGAAAAACTCTTGACAGACCCATCATATACAGAAGTCTGGTTGGTAAGCTAAATTTCCTAGTTCATACTAGACCAGATCTAGGATTTACTGTCCAACTGCTAAGCCAGTTTCTCCATGAACCAATAGAACAGCATCTCCAAGCTGCTTTACATACTCTCCGTTATTTGAAAGGAACAATTTCTTATGGATTATATTTGAATAATGCTGCTGACTTTCGTCTCTTAGCTTATTGTGATAGTGATTGGGCATCTTGCCCAAACACTAGAAACTCCATTTCTGGTTTCTATGTTTTCTTAGGTGGCAGTCCTATCTCATGGAAATCCAAGAAACAGACAAGCGTCTCTCTCTCTTCTGCTGAAGCGGAGTACCGTTCGATAAGATTAGTGACCACACAGAGATATACTACAACACATTGGTCTTCAACTCCTCAAAACACAGATTAGCTTCCAGCACCCATGTTTTGAGGGGGGTGTGTTAGAATATACATATAGACTAGCGTACATATATATTCCTATTATACCTTAGCTTAAACGCTGTGTTTAAGCTAGTCATATATGTTTCCGTTGTACACATATGTATATATAGAACCTTACTCCTCTGTAATCAATACATCATAATATACTCTCATACTCTAATACATAATGTTTACTTTCATATCTCTCTCTGTATACCCTCCATATCGGTTTCTTGTTTTCTGACAGACCCAGGACGCTCTGCGTGTGGTTTTGTCCCGTGGTCCTTGGACCTTTAATGGCTCCTTATTAGTTTTTCAGAATATTGATAGAACAAAGGCGCCAAAGGATCAAAACTTTCGCCACCTTCCCATCTGGGTCAGTGTTCACGATTTTCCCTTCATTCTCCATCACGAGGGTTTTGCTCAACATTAGGCTCGCGCTTCGGGAGATTTCTGAGTATTGAGAGGAAAGGGAGGGCTAGGTGGTGAGTTTTTACGTTTTAGAGTTCTTCTCGATCTTGGCAAGCCTCTCCTGAGATGCGTGAAGGTGTCCATTGAAGGGGTACAAGCTGTGCTACGGGTTGTACAGTGAAAACCTAATACGGCGTACCGGTCGATTATAGCAAGTTTTAGTCATAGAGAATCCCTTAGGTATCGAACCCAAGAGAGGCACTAACTAGTTTGGTCTTCACTAAACTAATAAACAAAAAGGAAAATAAATAACATCAAATTGGGGGGCTTTAATTGAAGAAGTTCTAACTTCTAAAACATACAAGAATTATAAAAACAAGATTTAAATACAATTAAAATAAAAATAAGAGTTAACACTACAGGGCGAAAATATTGGTTTCCTTAGTTAAGTGATGGAGAAATCCCGGTTCACTACTTCTCCGTAGTTCTCTAATTCCCTTTTCTATGTGATTACAAAATTCTAGAATGAAACTTTTAATCGATTTTATCCATGTTTGGTCTCCTGCTCGGGTGGATTGTAATTAGTAATTATCAAACCCTAACTCTCATTAAGAATTTCCTAATTACTAAGAGCATTAAGAGCGGTCCAGTTTATTAGTCAGTTCATATGAAAACGAATTGCCATATCTAAACTCATTGGCACTTTTTCTGTAGTCTATTGAATGCGCAATTTTCATCTATAAGCAAACAAACTATTAAACTCTGGCAATTGGCCGAATCACAAAAGATTAGCAAATAAATATAGAAAAGTACTTCACTCTATTAAATTTGGTAATTCACAAAGGTAGTGGAAAGCTTGAACTAGAGATACATAGCAAACCGGAACTAAAAACTACTACTCAATATCATATTGACAATGTAAAAGTCTATTAAAAAGAGTATTATAATGATATAAAGGAGGAAAAACTCTAATTTAAAACTCTGTCATGAAGCTTCAATCTCCAGCCTTTTATCTGTTATTCTCTGTCTCAAAAATCTCTCATAAAACTCAAATCTTTCTTATGTGTGTAACAACTTTTTCAAAACCTATTTTGTGCCTCTCTATGTGTTCTCTGTCTGTATGTTGATCCTTTTTGTTTATTTGACCTAGGCAGCGGCGCTTGATTCAAACTTTTATCTTTTGTTCTCGTCAAAACACGGCGCTTAGAAGCTGTTCATTAAGTCGCGTCTAGACATAAGTCCGGACTTGTAGGTTTGAACGACACTTAGTTAGTGAAGTCTCGGGGGTTGTTCAGACCTGTAAGTCTGGATGATGGTCTTGACATTAGTACGCTGCATGACTTTGAGATTCGGCACTTGTTCAGGTATACATGTCCGGACAGAAGGTCGGACATCACTTGCTCTATCTCTCGGGGGTTGTCCGGACATGCATATCTGGACGCATGTCCGGACACAACATAAACAAGGGCTTAGAATCTTCATTTCAACTTTGATTTGCTCCTCGTTAGTTGCACCGTGATCCTTGGAAGATGTAGAATGTTAATTTGTGGCTTTGTCTTGCATTTAACACAACCTAAGCATGAGTTCTCATCAAAAATATGAAATAAACAAAAAAACACGATAAGAGGGAAATCTAACTCAAATAGACAGGATTTAATGATGATTTGTGCCCTTATATATACATATATATATAGGTTTTACAATTATCACAAGTTACGTATGAAATGATGCCACTTATCTGCTTCATATGCGGTTTGTTTCTCCATGTCACAAAGGAGTGCCATGATCAATATGATTGTTCTACAGGAGTATAACTCTACGGTCCTAGGCTGTGAGCATCTATTTATCGTCTTATGGAAATTTGTATGCGGGCTGGATGATCCTTGAGTTTGGTGTTGCTCATGGAGTGGTGGAACCATAAGTTAATCACCCAGCCGATGTGAGTCCAAGGGAGTCTAGGGCAATACAACCCCGAACTATCATGATGAAGCTGAGGTTTCTCTTGGTTCTCCGGGAAAGAAAAGGAGGCACATTGATCGATTAGCCGAGGATGACATTTTGAAGAAGGGAGGGGCTCCCCAAAGGTCTAGTTTGCAGGTCAAGAAGGGGAAGAAAGACAAATCAAATTCCCTGGTTAAGGAACCTCAGTTGGTTGTATAGTTGGTCCACATGCAGGTCACAGCTCGGGTTATGCAGACTTCTAATTTCACGGAAACCCTTGAGAATCATGGGGGTTGCCAAGAGATATAACCCCTCTCCCCGATGATTGCAGGGTGAGGCACGACCCACCGACCATGACCGTCCTGTGTCGTCTGTTGCTTTTCAATGTTCAATAATGGTCTTGCCTAGTTCTGTCCTAATATCTACTTTCCAAGTGTCTACAAATACTTACTATAAGGTTAGGGTTGTTCACATATATCCTAGTTTAGGTTGGATATTTTTCTCATTGTTGCGGCTTGTCAGGCCTAGTGTTCACGATTCAGTATGTGGATGTGCCCCTCTCTGCTTCGAGTTGGTAGGTTTTAGTTTATGTCTGGCAATGGTATTACACATGAGGCCTGGTGGTGCTTCCACCCCTCAATTGCCCTTTAGCTCTTCTTTTGGGTTAGGCCATATGGCCTGG